>OU744318.1:52924255-53351551 GCA_916610145.1 Eristalis arbustorum
ATACTTCGTTTTGCCCTCATTCACCGCCAGACCCATTTTAGCCGCTTCCGTCTCAATGTTAGCAAAAGCCTCACTGACGGCTCGCTGAGTTCTCACAATCACGTCAATGTCATCGGCGTATGCTAACAATTGCACGGACTTCTGGAAGATCGTGCCTCTAGTGTTGGCGTGTGAGTTTCGCACGATCTTCTCCAGGACGATGTTAAAGAAATCACATGACAGCGCGTCGCCTTGTCTAAAACCTTTTTTGACATTGAAGGTCTCGGTGAGTTCGTTACCGACTTTGATGGAGCAGCGAGAGTTCTCCATCGTCATCCTGCACAGTCTGACGAGTTTGGCAGGAATGTCAAAACTAGACATGGCGTTGTATAGCTCGTCTCTATGCACACTGTCATATGCGGCCTTGAATTCGACGAACAGATGGTGAGTGTCGATTTGCATTTCTTGGGTTTTTTTTCACGAGCCGTAGTGTGAAGATTTGGTCTGTTGTGGACTTTCCTGGCCTGAACCCACACTGATATGGACCTATGAGATTATTAAAGAACGGCTTCAGTCGGGTACACAAAACGGCAGAGATGATCTTATACGCGATGTTAAGAAGACTGATGGCTCGATAGTTGGCGCAGTTGAAGGGGTCTCCTTTCTTGTGGATCGGGCAAACGATACTGAGATTCCACTCGTCGGGCATGCTTTCCTCAGACCATATCTTGCAGATGAGCTGGTGCATGCGCCCTACCAGATCATTTCCAGCTGCCCTAAATATTTCAGCGTACAAACCGTCCGCTCCAGCAGCTTTGTTAGATTTCAGTCTTGATACTACTACCTTGACCTCGTCTAAGTCTGGGGGACGGTATTCGCGTCTGTCAACGTCCAGATTGAGTGGAACATTCTGCCTGACAGCGGTATTTTTGTCCTGTCAAATCGCCGGTTAACAGTCTGCAAAAATGATCTTTCCAGATTCTCACAATCGACTGCGACTCTATGACCTATTTAAATCGACCGATGCAGCATATTTGTTTCTGTTTCGGTTTTCTGTTGCTCAACATAAATATGCTGATTGTACGATTGCAAAAACTTAAGGTTGTTGCTCGATGTGGAGGTCACCATATAGATATGTAACTTCCCCTCCTTTATTCTTAAGATTCTCCTGAATCTTAGGAGTAACTGTAGGAATCTTTATAATTTGTGGTTTCGTATCTGATTTGATTCTTTTGGATACATATATAAATATAAATGATATGCTTAGTATTACAATTACAAGTAGAGTTATGTTGGTACTGTATATAATATTTTTATGATATTGAAGTTCTTTAATTTCCTCTAAGTTCCTTACATTTTCCATAACAATTTGATCAAAATTAATGGGTTTTACAAACAGTTTTGTAATGTTGTTAGATGGGTAATAGTACTTGTCTAATATAGTAACTTTTTTATTATAGAATTTTTGTTTTTTATTTGTAGGGTACAATTATTGAAATTAATTAAATAGTTTCCTGTTACTTTTATTTCTCTTTTGTCACAATCTTGTAATATAGTTTCATTGATCATATTTGCTAACAGAATAGTTTCGTCATCAATTACTTCAATTTTAGTTACATTGTTATGTATTAATGAACAAGCTTCTTTTGTAATACAATGTTCGCTATGTTTAAGATCTTTTAATAATGCTTTATCGTCATAGTGATACAGTTCCTTATTAATTTCAACGACTAATTCATCAAACTCATTTATCTGCATACTACTTGAGTTTGGTATACGTTTTATTAGTTCTAAATCCACAAGAATATAGCTAACTGGTATTTTAATAGCAAATATAAGACATTGATTATCAAATTCCATGACTCCGGATTTTAACAGTTTTATTTTATGGAAATCTATGTCATAGCGGCTTAATTCTTCTATAGTGAGCATACTAGGGTGAATTATATTGTTTCTTGTTGCCATTATATTGTCAAGAATTTGATTTACTCTATTTTCAATGTATCTAAGTTTAGTTTCTTCTTCCAAATATAAAATTTTTTCATTCAATTCTTTCACAATATTATTTGTTGAATCATATGCTTTTGAAATTTTGTTCCTATCGTTATCTATAAGTATCTTTAAATCTGCCAAAGTTTTGTTATAATGATTATTAATTATAATTTGTTTATTTAAATTGTCTATAGCTTTATGATTATTTGTATCAATAACCTGCAAATGTTCTAAAATTTCTTGCCGGTCTGAATCGTCCATCGTACCAAATAACCAGTTCTCTGCTCTGCCGATGATATTTAATAATCCTCGATTTTGCATATTCGATCTACTTATTGTTCTAAGCTTAGTTTTGATTAGTTTTATTTCTGCATAAAGTGCTTCTCTGTCCCCATATTTTAAGTTATCAATATTAGAGATAAGATATTTACTATCTCAATTGGATTTATAATATGCAAGATTGTATTCGTATTGTTAGCTATCTCTACTTGTTTTATCCTTATTCTTACGTACCCGTTCTCTTCCTGGATCGGATGTACCTGAAGTACGCCCTGTACTGCGATTACTCTCATCATGAGGATTATTATTAATATCTGCAAAATTGGAAGGTCTTTTGATATTTGAGGGATGTACATTTCTTAAATTTTGTTTCCTATAGTAAGTTTCATTCTTATGTCTGAGATGTTTATAGTTTCTAATGTAACCTTCTTTGCGTTTTTCCTGATAGTTTTCTCTAGTCGAATTTTTCTTGTTTATGACTTTGTATTTATTTTTACATATTTTTTGTTTTAATGCTTCCTGATCTGTTTTCTCAGCTTGATTAGGATTCATGCCCAATGTACTGTGATATCTATTATTATATATTTGAATAGCCTTATATATTTTTCTATTGGTCGAAATGTCATCTTTTATGGTAAGTAAGATTTCAAGTAAGGTTGAATGAAATCTTTCTATGTCCGAATTACCTGTATGAGAATTTGCTTTTGTCATATGCATTTCTATTCCCTCTTTCCGTAAGTATTCTTTTATATTCTCCGAATTGAATTCATTGTCGCATATTATTTTAGCGAATTTATTTATTTGCTGATCTATACACTCTAACTTACTTGTCCAATGTTTGCTATTCAAACTGTAACCATATGCTTTTTTTGTCAATTTGTCTATGAAAGTCAGGTATACTAATTTATTAAAATGATAGATATCCATATGAAGTATTTCGTTCATTCTACTTGGAGTTTCTGTTATATTGAATTTCGGTTTAATTGGTTTCCTGTCATATTTACCTTCTTGGCAGGTCTCACAGTTTCCTATTACTTTGGAAATTTCGTGGATTAATTTGGGAAAGTATATTTTTTCCTTTAGAGTACGGTATGTTTCTACAATCCCAGAGTGATTACTCTCCTTGGTGTGGTAAAGAGATATTTGTCTATGAACATCTTCTTCTTACTCTAAGTCTTTTGCTCTTCGTGTTAGTTTATAAAATTGAACTTCCTTATCGTGTCCATACATTTCTATAATTATCTTCTGCACTTCATACTTATGATCGTCTACTTCGGAAAAAAATACCTATAATTCCTGCCTTTAGCGTTTTTCTAAGTATATCTTTCCAATAACACTTTTGCTTTGTCATGTCAACAAAAAAATAATTTTCTTATTATGTTTAATTTCTATTTCGTTTTCGACTGCGTTGGTGAGTATCAACTGCGTCTTATATATGTTGATAATCCCATCTTTTATCGGTATGTGGTCCAGCATTTGTTCTTCGGTGGAGTGTGCAGTTTCTAACTCGGATGTTTCATTGACTTCTCCTGGGATTCTACTTATAAAGTCCGCAACTATATTCTCTTTTCCTTTTATATATTCAACGTGGAATTCGAATTCTTGTAATTTTAGAAGTCCTCTTTGAACTCTTTGGCTAAATTCTTTACCATTGTATTTTCTTGTTAAATATTTTATTGGCATGTGGTCAGTTATTAGTTTAAATTTTTGTCCCCAAAGATATGGCCTTAAATACGAAGTGGCCCATACTACTGCAAGAAACTCCTTATCAGTTACTGAGTAGTGCTTCTCGTGGTCATTTAACGTTCTCGAGGCATAACATACTGTCTGCCCTTCTTGTGTTAGTACTGCTCCTAAAGCAAAATTACTTGCATCGGTATATAAGCAAAATTGTTTATTAAAATCGGGAAATTTCAGCAAAGGGTGCTTAATAAGCGTTTCCTTCAATGTTTCGAAGGCTTGAATGTATTCTGGGTCGTTGGTGTTAAGTTTCTTAGAATAATCCCTGATAAACTTTCGATAGTATCCAGTGCTGCCTAGAAATCTTCTTAATTGTTTTATCGTAAAGGGTAATGGAAACTTTTGAATTACTTCTACCTTATTGGGGTTTGGTTTCATCCCCTCGGATGTTAGAATATGACCCAAGTATTCAGTGTTCTTCTTTAAAAATGAGCATTTGCTAAGCTGCACCTTAAGGTTATGTTCAGCTAGTTTTTTGAATATCTTATCAAGAGATATTATACGCTCTTCAAGTGAGGTGGAGAAGATAAGAATGTCGTCAAGATATACTGTACATATGACACCTATATACTCTCTCAATATATCATTCATTAGCCGTTGGAATGTGGCTGGAGCATTTTTGAGGCCGAAAGGCATTCTAACATATTCATATAGACCGTTTGGTGTAACAAATGCCATCCTATGAATATCGTCAGGATGTACCTTTATTTGATGATATCCCTTGGCTAAATCAAGGGTGGAGAAATATTGTGATCTGCCTAGCTTATCCAAAATTGCATCTATATTCGGTAACGGATATTTATCATCCACCGTAATATCGTTTAATGCTCGATAATCTACACATAGTCGAAACTTTGTTTTCCCCTCACTGTCGGGTTTCTTAGCTACTACAACGATTGGAGAGGCATAACTGCTATTCAATTTGCGGATGATGCCTTGTTTTTCCATATCCCTAATTTGGGTTCTAACCTCTTTCTCGTGTTTTGGAGGAAGTCTTAGAGCTTCGCATTTATATGTTGGTCCGTGATTAGTTTTATTTCATGAAGCACACTTTCAGAGTTTGTAAGTTGGTCTCCTTCCTGATATAGAAGACACTTATATTTTTTTAATAACTTCTGAATTTCTTCCGCTTCGTATGGTTTTAAATGTCCCAATTGAACCTGGCTACTACCGTCTAGTTGATAACACTCGAAAATGGGATCGACGTCCAATACCATTGGAATTACGATTTTATTTAGCAGTACTACTTCTTGTTTTCGTATATTTATAGTTTCTATCATGTTCATAATTACATCCATACCTAGTAGAAGACTATATGGCTTATCTTCTAAGGATTTACCATATGTCTCTATAAATACATTGGATTTGTATCCAAATTCTTGAGGCAAGGGAAACTGATAGATTTTCATTTTTTCGACAGTTTGTTTATTAACCGTCTTGAGGTTTACAGTTACTTCTTCCGAGACTTTAAATTTACTGCAATCAATTTTTCTAGTATTAATTATACTTATGGTCGAACCTGTATCTATTAGACATATGTGTTTCCTATTACCTATAGAAAATGCTATTTGTGTCTTCTTCGTGAGGCTTTGTTCAGAAAAACCGGTGTGTCAATCGAAAGGATTTCTAGTTCAATAATAGTGTCTCCCTGAGTGTGTTCCTGTGAGTTTGAATGTGCTATATGATCTATGTAAATTGGTTGAGCACTTCGTCTACTATGACGTGTTTGTCCCGAAAATGTAAATTATTCCCTGTTTTGTGCGGAGTTATTACTGTTATTGTAGTTTCTCTGTTGGTTACTTTGCCTAGGGTTATAGTGGTTATTATTATATTGTTGGCTATTTTGTTCTCGGTTATTTCCGCTATATTGCCTTTGGTAGTTGTCACTAATTAGTCGTTGAGGTCGATTACTATTTGATTGAAAATTGGTATGACCTAATGTTGGTGTAGCCTTAACATGAGTAGAATTCTGAAAACTAGGATTTTTATATTTCCTTTCTTTCACTCTATCATTATGGTAATCCCTATTAACTTGCAAATTGCCTTGGTCGAAGCCTACATATGAATTTAAAATGTTCTTAATTTTTTGTAGATCGTACTCGTTTCTGATTTCTCTGGCTAAGTTTCATAGAGCTAATTGCCTAACCTTATTAACTATCCGACCGTAAAAGAGTGTTTTAAGACTTTGTTGCTGTTCCTCAAACATAACAATAGTATGGATTTCCGACATTATATATTCTATTTTGTTACTTAAGTCTAAAATTGAGCTCACCCTTAGTGTATTTATTTTTCTGGTGACTTCCTTTTGATCAGTGACAGGTCTAAAGTTGTTTTTAAGAAGAATTTTAGCGTCTTCCCACGTCGTCGTGTTGTTGATGAGTATCAAATCCTTCGCCTTTCCGCTTAACTTGCACTGTGAGATCGTTGTCCAGGTGGAATGTCTTCTGTCCTGCGGTGTAAGCGCCATGTGGTTATCAACGATGTTTAAAAACTGGGTCTGTTCCCTTTGCTCTCCAGAAAATTCAGGAATATATGAAATTTCCTTCATTAATACCAAAGCTCGGCTTGTTCCGTGCTGTTGGTTAGCTTCCAGTCTTTCTAGAACACAAGCCATGGTGTTTAAAATGTTTAATGTGTCGTTGGCCATATTTTCTTCTTCCTCTTGTCCTTGGGAGATATTACGTCCCAAATCGTGTAGTTCTTGTCGTGATAGAACTGTTTTCACTTTTACTTCTTTAAGATTTATCAACTGATTTGTAGTTGACAAACCTATTTCTTTTATTCTCACTATAACACCGTTTCTCGTTTTGTTTTTCGAACACTTCCACTTTCATTGGCAGTTTTCGTTTCGTACTCAATATATTTTGTATGTCAACTGATTTTTAGTATATTCACACTACTTTAACTGATTTGTAGTTGAACAATTTTTATTGATTGTTAAAACTTAACTTTCACTGTAAGTCCGTTCTCTTTGGATATTCTACGTATTAAGAATATCCTACCGACTGCGCCAAATAAATAATTGAACGGTGTTCAAAAGAAAAGAAAAAGAAAAAACGTTTTTCATTCACGGAGTCTCTTTATTGACTGTTTTCCTCAATGAAAATTACAAACAATGTTACTTAAAATTAGTCAGCATTTATCGGGCAACAACCTATGGTTGCTGTTTGACGTATTTAAATCGACCGATGCAGCATATTCGTTTCTGTTTCGGTTTTCTGTTGCTCAACATAAATATGCTGATTTTACGATTGCAACAACTTAAGGTTGTTGCTCGATGTGGAGGTCACCATATAGATATGTAACTCGCGCGGTCGGGGAGATGGAGAGGTGTTATGGCAGGAATGACGTCTGAAAGTTTTATCAAAGGGTAAAACAATTATCGAATGGATATAAAACTCGGACAGAAGCCTGTCGGGAAATGGACATCTGGTAGTAGAGTCGCAGTCGATACTGAAAATCTGGAAAGATCATTTCTGCAGACTGTTAAACGGCGATGAGGACCAAAATACCGCTGTCAGGCAGAATGTTCCACTCAATCTGGACGATGACAGACGCGAATACCGTCCCCCAGACTTAGACGAGGTCAAGGTAGCAATATCAAGACTGAAGTCTAACAAAGCTGCTGGAGCGGACGGTTTGCCCGCTGAAATATTTAAGGCAGCTGGAGATGATCTGGTTGGGCGCATGCACCAGCTCATCTGCAAGCTACGGTCTGAGGAAAGCATGCCCGACGAGTGGAATCTCAGTATCGTTTGCCCGATCCACAAGAAAGGAGACCCCTTAAACTGCGCCAACTATCGAGGGATCAGTCTTCTTAACATCGCGTATAAGATCTTCTCTGCCGTTTTGTGTACCCGCCTGAAGCCATTCATTAATAATCTGATAGGTCCATATCAGTGTGGCTTCAGGCCAGGAAAGTCCACAACAGACCAAATCTTCACACTACGGCAGATCCTGGAAAAGACCCAAGAAATGCAAATCTACACTCACCATCTGTTCGTCGATTTCAAGGCCGCATATGACAGCGTGCATAGAGACGAGCTGTACAACGCCATGTCTAGTTTTGACATTCCTGCCAAACTCGTCAGACTGTGCAGGATGACGATGGAGAACTCTCGCTGCTCCATCAAAGTCGGTAACGAACTCACCGAGACCTTCAATGTCAAAAAAGGTTTTAGACAAGGCGACGCGCTGTCATGTGATTTCTTTAACATCGTCCTGGAGAAGATCGTGCGAAACTCACACGCCAACACTAGAGGCACGATCTTCCAGAAGTCCGTGCAATTGTTAGCATACGCCGATGACATTGACGTGATTGTGAGAACTCAGCGAGCCGTCAGTGAGGCTTTTGCTAACGTTGAGACGGAAGCGGCTAAAATGGGTCTGGCGGTGAATGAGGGCAAAACGAAGTATATGCTGTCCTCAAAAAAGGACATACAACATCGACGTCTTGGACAGAGCGTCACAATGGGCAGCTATAACTTCGAGGTTGTCAAGGACTTCACTTACCTCGCCTCCGGAATAAATTTTACAAATAACATCAGTACCGAGATCAAGCGTAGGATAACTCTTGCCAACCGCTGTTTCTTCGGGCTCAAGAGGCAATTGAGTAATAGAGCCCTCTTTCGAAGAACCAAGTTGACTCTATATAAGACTCTGATCATCCCAGTCCTGCTATACGGCGCGGAGGCATGGACAATCTCGAAAGCGGATGAAGAAGTCCTTGGTCTCTTTGAGAGAAAAGTTCTACGCACGATCTTTGGTCCTGTTTGTGTTGACGGGTTCTGGAGGAGAAGATTCAATCACGAACTGTACGGGCTGTACAGCGACATGAGCCTAGTTAGTACGGATCCAACGCCTACGGTGGCTAGGTCATGTAGAGCGTATGGACACCACAGCTCCGGCCCGAAGAATCTTCGAATCCGAACCTGTCGGGCAACGCAACAGAGGACGCCCGCGTTTAAGGTGGCGCACCCAAGTGGAGAAGGACCTCAACCAACTTGGTGTGTGAAACTGGAGACAGCTAGCCAGGGATCGCGCTAGTTGGAGAGGCATGTTGGTTGAGACCCAGGTCCACCCCGGACTGTAGCGCCACACAAAGAAGAAGAAGAAGAAAAGAGTTCTCATAATAATATATTTTCACATCTGCTATATTCAACAAATCATTTAGTGGAGTAAGCCTTTTTTCATTAATTTTCCTAACATAAGGTATTTTAATTAAGTATACAAAAGAGTTCTCATAATAATATATTTTCACATCTGCTATATTCAACAAATCATTTAGTGGAGTAAGCCTACAAAATCGATTTCGTTCATGTTAAGCATAAGTGGATTCACAATATTTCTCCGTGCTAAAACGATTGCGTTGACAACGTTATAAAGATTTTGAATAACAATTCGGTTTCTATTTGACATTAACATTGTTAAGAATTCATTATTAGTGTTTGCATGGTTACATAATGTATTTATTCTATCTGTTAGTTTCTGTTAGATTTCTACTTGCTTATTGTTTGTTCTAATTAGTTCGCTCTCTCTAATTTGCAATATTTCGAAATCCCGATGATCTTGTGTACCCGCTATAAATTTTAGGGCGGATCCAAGGAAATCGATTGCTCTTTTTGTTTTATTTGGAGGCTCGACAATCGTGTAACCTCTTGTATATCGTTTTCGAGTATTTCCTTGCCTTGTTCGTCTCTGAGCGCATTAATAAGATTCTAATTGTCATTAAGGATTTGCTCCAATAAGGAGAAATTTGTTACATGTTTTAAATATAAATACTCTTGGTAGACAGCTACTTCGCCGTTTGGTATTGGAATAATCAGGGCACTTGAATAATCCGTAATTCTGTCGATTGCGGATGAAAATAGAGATATCCTGAAAATGAGAAAAAAATGTATCTCAGGTTTTTTTTATGAACCTCTCTGCCATCAATTATGACAGCAGTTCCTAAGTCTGCTTGTACGGTTTTCAAGCTCTAAAGATTTGATAATTTGTTGACTAGTCTTTTATTGCTTTTCAAGTAGACTTTGCCTACACGATTATACAGCTTTTGGGTAGTACCTTTGTTATGATAAATCATGTCTTTTTTCTGTTTTGATACTAGTTTTTGCACGATTTCCGTTTTTAATTTGCTGTTGCAGCTATGGAACACTTCAGAAGGTTTATATCCAGTGACACTGTGAATGGTATTATTATATTAATAGACAGCTTACAGCAATAATTCAACTATATCAGTAGTGGTCGCTTTGATACATTTTGCTATTTCTGCAAGAGTAGAGTGCAGGCGTTCCACTTGACCGTTACTCTCGCTATGAAGAGAAGACACAATTCTTGACAAAAGTTTGTATTGAATTGGATATGAAAGCACCTTCATTATCAGAAATTATCAGCCTTGGCTGCTAGAAATTCGATATAATTTTTGTAAGAGGATTTTTTATATTCGTTGCATTTCTGGAACTAATATGTTTTATAATCGCAAATTTAGAGAATTTGTCTAGACATGTTATAAAGTATTTTTTTCCCGTATTATAAATATCGATGTGAAGAATTTCACCGGGGTATTTAGGAATTGGTGTGGGACATATCGGATGCTTCATCGGCTTCGCTGGTATTTATTTTCCTGACAAATCTTGCAATTTGTTATACGATTTTTTTAATATGAGGAAAAAAGTAATCTGATATAATCTGTTTATAGTTTTCTGCATGTCCTCTGTGTGCTCTGTTATGCTCAGTTGTTATAATATCCATTTGGTCATCACTATTCTTTATATTTTGTACGAATTTCTTAGTGTACTTTATTTTGACTCCTGGGAACGCATTAATCAAATAGTTTTGTATTTTACCTAGAACCTCAAGTTTCGTTTTTCTGCTATCTTCAGAGCCTTGCTCTATGAAGATTTGGTTCTTGAAAGTATTTATCGGTTGTGGGACCGATGGTATTACTTTTGATAATGATTCTTCGCTATGGATTGTAGATCCACAGGTACTTACCATATGTGCTGCCGTGATAACGCATCAGCGACCTTGTTATCTTTTCCGGGTTTATAGCGAAAAGAGTTTGAGTATTCTTCTATAAATGCTCTCCATCTTTTGAGTTTAGTATTTGGATTCTTTTCAGACCTGGCAAATGTTAGGGGTTGTTGGTCAGTGAAAATGTTAATTCTTAGAGCCCCGCATAAATAGTTTCTTAAATTTTGCAGGGCCCATACTATCGTGAGCATTTCACGCTCATTGGTAGCATAATTTTGTTCCGCCTTGCTCAGAGATCTGGATATCATTGTTATAGGGCGTCCGTTTTGTGAAAGCACAGCACCTATAGCATCGGACGAAGCATCTGTTGTCAAGTCAAAAGGCTTTTTGAAATCTGGGTACAAAAGCAGAACATCTTCCCATGACAAGATGGTTTTTATTTGTTCAAATACGTCCAATGCTTCTGCATCCAAGACGATTTTAATATGTTTTAACTTGTGAGGACTTATATGTCCATTATCACTGCTTAAGTATTTCGTTAGTGGCTTGGTAATGAGAGCATAGTATTTTACAAATTTGCGGTAATACCCAGAAAGTCCAAGGAAGTCTCGCAGTGCTCTTAAGGACATGGGAACTTCAAAACCTAAAATATCACGAACTTTTTGGGGAAATGTTCTAATACCATCGCACGAAACGTTAAAGCCTAAGAATTCGGTCTTAGCAAAGACTTTTACATGTTTTTTGATCAGTTCTTTGAACTGATTTTTTAAACGGGATGGGACAGAATTGCAATCGATATCGATAGGGATGAGGTTGTACCACACCTAGCGAGTTCGTCGGCTTTGCAGTTTCCTGGTATGTCACAGTGTCCCGGCGCCCACATGAGGTGAATGTTAAAATGCTCGGCCATCTCGTTAAGAGACAGCCTGCAATTAAGGGATGTTTTAGAGTAGAACATGACATTGTCCAGGGATTTTATGGCGGCCTGACTATCGGAACAGATGGTGGTATCCCTTTTTGATATCACATTGTTTTTAAGCCAGGACAGCGCCTCTTTAATCGCTATGGTTTCTGCCTGAAAAACGCTACAGTGATCAGGGAGCTTCACGGAGATAGCAATGTTGTGGTCTTGTGAATAGACACCCGCACCCACCAATTATTTTGTCTTTGATCCATCCGTGAAGATGCGCAGAGGATCTTTCAGTGTTTGCATGTCAGTCATCGAGTCCGATCTGGAGGGAATACTGATTGAGAATTTCTTTTCGAAGATGGCCGGGGGTAGTAGGCGGTCGGTGTCGTTAGGAAGGAAATTGAATTCCTTGAGAATGGTTGAGTGGCCAGTGTTGAGTTCGGACCACAATCGAAGTGTTTTGAATCTCATGGCTGTGCTTGCTGCTGCTTATTTCCCGAATATTTCCAGAGGTGGGAGATGGAGGAGAATATTCAGTGCGTCTGACGGAGTACTTCTCAGTGCCCCGCTGATACACAGGCAGGCTAGTCTTTGTACTCGGTTGAGTGCATTCAGTTTATAGTCTTGTTTAGTGCTGTCCACCAAACTGAGACACCATACAAAAGTGTCGGTCGGACAATAGAGGTGTAAATCCAGTGAGCGATGCGTGGTTGTAGGCCCCATTTGCATCAAATGGCCTTTTTGCAGCTAAAAAGTGCAGAAGAGGCTTTTTTTACCCTTTCCTGGATATTGAGCTTCCAGTTTAGCTTGCTGTCGAGAGTGAGACCCAGAAATTTCGCACTGGTGGTTGGCTGTAATGTGGTGCCGCACAGCAGTGGGGGTTCGAATTGGGGGATTTTGTATCTTTTGGTGAAGAGTACGATATCCGTTTTTTGTGGGTTGACGCCAAGTCCGCATGTTTGTGTCCATGCCTCTAGCTTGTCAAAGGCATTCTGCATTATGTCTCTTAGAGTAGAGACGAATTTGCCGGATGCCGCTATGGCAATATCATCCGCATACGCAATAACTTTGCACCCTACTTCTTAAGGTATTAGTAGCAGTTCATTAACCGCTACGTTCCAAAGAAGGGGTGAGAGAACATCTCCTTGTGGGGTGCCCCTATTAACTCCTCTATGGATCTTAGCGTCTGCCATCTGAGAGTGTATTACTCTGCTGATGAGTAGCTGATGAATGAAGGCCACTAGGGGCTTTCCGATCCCGAGGTTGCTAAGCGCAAGTGAAATTGCTGACGGGTTGATATTGTTAAAGGCACCTTCGATGTCGAGGAAAGTCACAAGTGTGTATTCTTTGAACTCGAGAGATTTTTCGATGGTGCCTATCAGAGAGTGGAGGGCTGTTTCTACAGATTTGCCCTTGTTGTAGGCATTTTGTGCAGATGAGAGTCTGCATTCTGGGATAGCATGCCTGATATATTGGTCTATAAGTTTCTCCAAGGTTTTCAGGAGAAACGAGGAGAGACTTATTGGCCTGAGGTCCTTCGGTTTGGCATGGGAGTTTTTACTCGCTTTGGGAATAAACACTACTTTGACCCTTTTCCAGGAGCTGGGGACATGACTGAAACTCATACAGCCTTTGAATATGCTAAGAATCCAAGGCATGATGAGGTCAGCTGTTCTTTGGAGCTCCGCCGGTATGATGCCGTCAGGTCCCGCTGACTTGAAGGGTTTGAAGCTTGTCAGTGCCCACATGATAGTGGTGTGGCTGACATTTATAAGGTTACATGAAGTATTAGGGGGAGATACGACTTCTTTATGGGCTCTAATCGAGAAAGTGCCCGGAAAGTGCGTATCAACAAGGAGACTGAGGGTTTCCTCGCTGGATGTTGCCCAGGTCCGTCAGGTTTTTGTAGGAAGCTAGGTTTTTCCTGGAAGCCTCGGAGACTTCTTCGATTTTACCACAAAAAAGTCTCCAAGAGGTTCGTTGAGCCTTTTTCAATTCAGTTTTAAAGGTACTGAGGTGTTCCTTGTAGGAAACCCAGTCCTTAGCATCACGAGAGCCCTTCGCCTTGTTAAAGAGCTTCCTACAACTCTTGCGCAGAAGGTCAATTTCATGGTTCCACCAGGGAGGTTTAGACTTGCCTCTTTGCCTGCTGATTGGACATGACATTGCCATTGCATTGTTGAGGGTTTTTGTGAGGTTGTCCACCGAATGTTCGAGATCAGTGGGGTTGCTCGGGATGGAGATGTTGGTGCTCGGCATTGTTACCGCAACAATCTCTCTATATCTGTCCCAGTTGGTTCTCTTAGGATTCCTAAAGACATTTGGGGATGGGGGAGCACTCGCTATACTGAACATTAGATAGCGGTGATCAGAGAAAGAGTGATCGGATGTTAAGGGTTGTTGGTCAGTGCAAATGTTAATTCTTAGAGCCCCTTATAAATTGTTTCTTAAATTTTGCAGGGCCCATACTATCGTGAGCATTTCACACTCATTGGTAGCATAATTTTGTTCCGCCTTGCTCAGAGATCTGGATATCATTGTTATAGGGCGTCCGTTTTGTGAAAGCACAGCACCTATAGCATCGGACGAAGCATCTGTTGTCAAGTCAAAAGGCTTTTTGAAATCTGGGTACAAAAGCAGAACATCTTCCCATGACAAGATGGTTTTTATTTGTTCAAATACGTCCAATGCTTCTGCATCCAAGACGATTTTAATATGTTTTAACTTGTGAGGACTTATATGTCCATTATCACTGCTTAAGTATTTCGTTAGTGGCTTGGTAATGAGAGCATAGTATTTTACAAATTTGCGGTAATACCCAGAAAGTCCAAGGAAGTCTCGCAGTGCTCTTAAGGACATGGGAACTTCAAAACCTAAAATATCACGAACTTTTTGGGGAAATGTTCTAATACCATCGCACGAAACGTTAAAGCCTAAGAATTCGGTCTTAGCAAAGACTTTTACATGTGTTTTGATCAGTTCTTTGAACTGATTTTTTAAACGGGATGGGACAGATTTGCAATCGATATCGATAGCACACGCAACGATTTCACAATTTAACAACTCGAAAGGTTCTTCTCCTCATGTGAATTAATACACCCTTTTCGGCATCGATGTAAGCTCATATCTGCTTTAGAAAGTCATAGCCGATTATAGCATCAAATGTACTTAGTTGCGGAAGCAAATAAAAATCGGTTAAGTAACCGAATAAACTCATTTTGCACTTTTCTGTGATTTTATTCTGTCCATTTAGGGTTTCAGCGATAAAGCTATTGTTGTTTTAAATGACGTGTTTTAACTGTGGTAACTTCTTTATATAATTTTTGGCAGTACTTGTATCAATAAGAATTCTTAATTCAAGGCAATTATTAAGTTTCTTTTTGATAAAAGGTAGTGCCGACCCTGCTCTAAAAAATTAACCTTCTTTATAAGGTTATCATTCTGGTTAGTTTTTAAGTGCTGTTATATGTGATTCACACGCTGAAATGTTGTTAAATTAAATCTATTAGATTCGCGATGTCTTTTCCCAAATTGGTTCTGTGACGTTTTTTGAATGGCTGACACGTTTCTATTACTTGAAGGCTGTTGCTGTGCATTAAATCGAGTATTGTGCCGGAATTAAGAAGACTTTGGATCTATATCCATTGCATTGTCTTCTTGTCTTATGTCCATGTTATTTTGTGGTTCTGTTGTTCTCCTGAAATGTGGATTACTCCGATAAACAATGTTATTCGTTTGCCGGGAGTCAAAAGCTCTTGCAAACTCATATCTGTATTGGTTAGCTTCCAGCTCTCGTGCTTTGGCGAGAGCTGAGGGAAGATCAAAACAACCAGACGAAAAAAGGATATTTCAAAAAGGTCTATTTAGTCCCGAAATGAATACTCGTAAAGCGTCAGAAAGGTATTTGTTTGACAATGAACTTATCAGTTCGCTTTTGCCGGAATAGTCCATTGTTATTTTGTTCATTATTAGCGTGAGATTTGTTTCGATTTCATCATCAAAATCGGAAATGTTCATTTTGCCTTGCACTAAAATACTCAACTGATTTTCTAGAACGTGTAAAGGCCGTCTGTCTGAATATATTTGGTTGAGGCTGGCTATTATTGCATCGAAATTTAATGTAATATTGAATGAAGATAGGATCAGGTCTGCTGACCCAACTCTTTTATATCGAAATATGGCAACCGCTTGGTAATATTTTCCGGTGCCGGGGTATTTTCGAAAAAGGTTAACTGCTGTATTAGCAGCTTGTCGCCAACTTACATATCTAGCCTGTTCACAGGAAAATTCTGGAAAGGACTTTACTAAATCCAATGAGATAGGGCATATTAATCCTGTATTAGAGACGCGCACAGGTTAGTATGATACCACTGGAGGCGAACTTATTTGAACCTCATTAAGTTTGGCGGTTAAAGCGGATACTTCTGACTGAATGTTTTGATTATTTATTTTATTTTCATTCATGATCTCTGTCATTCTCTGCATGATACTTGAACAAGCAGTCTCTACTGCAATTTGAACTGCTGTTGTAATGTTGTCTGCCATAATTTCCTATTCTTTAATACCGATATTAACAGATAATTATCACTTTTACTAACACAATTCACTCTTATTTAAGTAACAAAAAAAACAGTAATTCACTAACGCTTAACAATATTAAATACTTACAATAATATGCACATTATTTGAAATACTGCTCTCATCTCTAAGGGTTCCAGGGTTCGTTGTTCGATTCGAATTTTGGAAAGACCGGGTAGTTGGGCGCCAGTTAATTATTTTATTATGATAATTAATAACACGACCTCTTGTCTTAGAGGCTAAACAATAAGTGAGGCTCCGTTTATTGAAAAATATATTTCTACTTTACATCTAGCTACAATTACCTTAAATGTAACTTAACCCTATGTGCTGTTCACACCGGTGTTGCAGCTTTCTGCTGACGCTATGTCGGTGCGCTACTGTGAGAACATTTAGTTCCCACAGTACCGAACGTATTTGGGGCACTCGTGTTAACTGCCCCCCACCTTAAATATGAATGTCCTCGTTCATAATATTTTCGATAGATTCTTTTAGCTTATTTCGATCCATTATCTTTATATCTGTTGAAGGGATAATTGGTTGTATGTTCAGATCTCTTGGTTGTAATTTGATGCATACTATTATTATTATGACAATACTAAGTGCAGCAGATATCTCGTACCATAGCTAGCTATTGGTTTGAGCGAATCTTGTAAGTTCTTCGATTTCTTCGATATACAATATTTTCATATTGTAGTTTATGAAGAAATGGTAACGATAACTTTTCGTTAAATTTAGTTTCTCTCAAACAAGTTTTCTTTGGTGCTGGTAGTTGAGTTATGTCGGATGGTTGAGATACAGAATACTTTTTCCCATTTATGGTGACGTTGCTTTTAAATGTAACAAGAAATGTTCCATTAAGAGACAGAGACACTTGGTGATTATTATCCGTCACATTACTTTCTTCGCCGTGCACTACTATTACGCCTTCTCCTATGGTCTGGATGTTGTCGATATGAAATGCTGATGTGGTTGGACAGCTGTATGATGATTTAAAAGTTGAAACAAACATTTATCTTCTGAATCTATAATACAATAATTGCAAAACCAAGACTTTTTACATTCGCTTAAGGCTTCATTATTTCCATTACAATCTGCGCTTACATTGTTTTTCATATCTATGACTTTATTGTTATGAATTACATGTGCAACTAAAAAAAGATTACATATTTTCCTAACATAAGGTATTTTAATTAAGTAAAAGAGTTCTCATAATAATAAATTTCCACATCTGCTATATTCAACAAATCATTTAGTGTAGTAAGCCTACAAAATCGATTTCGTTCATGTTAAGCATAAGTGGATTCACAATATTTCTCCGTGCTAAAACGATTGCGTTGACAACGTTATAAAGATTTTGAATAACAATTCGGTTTCTATTTGACATTAACATTGTTAAGAATTCATTATTAGTGTTTGTATGGTTACATAATGTATTTATTCTATCTGTTAGTTTCTGTTAGATTTCTACTTGCTTATTGTTTGTTCTAATTAGTTCGCTCTCTCTAATTTGCAATATTTCGAAATCCCGATGATCTTGTGTACCCGCTATAAATTTTAGGGCGGATCCAAGGAAATCGATTGCTCTTTTTGTTTTATTTGGAGGCTCGACAATCGTGTAACCTCTTGTATATCGTTTTCGAGTATTTCCTTGCCTTGTTCGTCTCTGAGCGCATTAATAAGATTCTAATTGTCATTAAGGATTTGCTCCAATAAGGAGAAATTTGTTACATGTTTTAAATATAAATACTCTTGGTAGACAGCTACTTCGCCGTTTGGTATTGGAATAATCAGGGCACTTGAATAATCCGTAATTCTGTCGATTACGGATGAAAATAGAGATATCCTGAAAATGAGAAAAAAATGTATCTCAGGTTTTTTTTATGAACCTCTCTGCCATCAATTATGACAGCAGTTCCTAAGTCTGCTTGTACGGTTTTCAAGCTCTAAAGATTTGATAATTTGTTGACTAGTCTTTTATTGCTTTTCAAGTAGACTTTGCCTACACGATTATACAGCTTTTGGGTAGTACCTTTGTTATGATAAATCATGTCTTTTTTCTGTTTTGATACTAGTTTTTGCACGATTTCCGTTTTTAATTTGCTGTTGCAGCTATGGAACACTTCAGAAGGTTTATATCCAGTGACACTGTGAATGGTATTATTATATTAATAGACAGCTTACAGCAATAATTCAACTATATCAGTAGTGGTCGCTTTGATACATTTTGCTATTTCTGCAAGAGTAGAGTGCAGGCGTTCCACTTGACCGTTACTCTCGCTATGAAGAGAAGACACAATTCTTGACAAAAGTTTGTATTGAATTGGATATGAAAGCACCTTCATTATCAGAAATTATCAGCCTTGGCTGCTAGAAATTCGATATAATTTTTGTAAGAGGATTTTTTATATTCGTTGCATTTCTGGAACTAATATGTTTTATAATCGCAAATTTAGAGAATTTGTCTAGACATGTTATAAAGTATTTTTTTCCCGTATTATAAATATCGATGTGAAGAATTTCACCGGGGTATTTAGGAATTGGTGTGGGACATATCGGATGCTTCATCGGCTTCGCTGGTATTTATTTTCCTGACAAATCTTGCAATTTGTTATACGATTTTTTTAATATGAGGAAAAAAGTAATCTGATATAATCTGTTTATAGTTTTCTGCATGTCCTCTGTGTGCTCTGTTATGCTCAGTTGTTATAATATCCATTTGGTCATCACTATTCTTTATATTTTGTACGAATTTCTTAGTGTACTTTATTTTGACTCCTGGGAACGCATTAATCAAATAGTTTTGTATTTTACCTAGAACCTCAAGTTTCGTTTTTCTGCTATCTTCAGAGCCTTGCTCTATGAAGATTTGGTTCTTGAAAGTATTTATCGGTTGTGGGACTGATGGTATTACTTTTGATAATGATTCTTCGCTATGGATTGTAGATCCACAGGTACTTACCATATGTGCTGCCGTGATAACGCATCAGCGACCTTGTTATCTTTTCCGGGTTTACAGCGAAAAGAGTTTGAGTATTCTTCTATAAATGCTCTCCATCTTTTGAGTTTAGTATTTGGATTCTTTTCAGACCTGGCAAATGTTAGGGGTTGTTGGTCAGTGAAAATGTTAATTCTTAGAGCCCCGCATAAATAGTTTCTTAACTTTTGCAGGGCCCATACTATCGTGAGCATTTCACGCTCATTGGTAGCATAATTTTGTTCCGCCTTGCTCAGAGATCTGGATACCATTGTTATAGGGCGTCCGTTTTGTGAAAGCACAGCACCTATAGCATCGGACGAAGCATCTGTTGTCAAGTCAAAAGGCTTTTTGAAATCTGGGTACAAAAGCAGAACATCTTCCGATGCCAAGATGGTTTTAATTTGTTCAAATACGTCCAATGCTTCTGCATCCAAGACGATTTTAATATGTTTTAACTTGTGAGGGCTTATATGTCCATTATCACTGCTTAAGTATTTCGTTAGTGGCTTGTCAATGAGAGCATAGTATTTTACAAATTTGCGGTAATACCCAGAAAGTCCAAGGAAGTCTCGCAGTGGACATGGGAACTTCAAAACCTAAAATATCACGAACTTTTTGGGGAAATGTTCTAATACCATCGCACGAAACGTTAAAGCCTAAGAATTCGGTCTAAGCAAAGACTTTTACATGTTTTTTGATCAGTTCTTTGAACTGATTTTTTAAACGGGATGGGACAGAATTGCAATCGATATCGATAGGGATGAGGTTGTACCACACCTAGCGAGTTCGTCGGCTTTGCAGTTTCCTGGTATGTCACAGTGTCCCGGCACCCACATGAGGTGAATGTTAAAATGCTCGGCCATCTCGTTAAGAGACAGCCTGCAATTAAGGGATGTTTTAGAGTAGAACATGACATTGTCCAGGGATTTTATGGCGGCCTGACTATCGGAACAGATGGTGGTATCCCTTTTTGATATCACATTGTTTTTAAGCCAGGACAGCGCCTCTTTAATCGCTATGGTTTCTGCCTGCAAAACGCTACAGTGATCAGGGAGCTTCACGGAGATAGCAATGTTGTGGTCTTGTGAATAGACACCCGCACCCACCAATTATTTTGTCTTTGATCCATCCGTGAAGATGCGCAGAGGATCTTTCAGTGTTTGCATGTCAGTCATCGAGTCCGATCTGGAGGGAATACTGATTGAGAATTTCTTTTCGAAGATGGCCGGGGGTAGTGGGCGGTCGGTGTCGTTAGGAAGGAAATTGAATTCCTTGAGAATGGTTGAGTGGCCAGTGTTGAGTTCGGACCACAATCGAAGTGTTTTGAATCTCATGGCTGTGCTTGCTGCTGCTTATTTCCCGAATATTTCCAGAGGTGGGAGATGGAGGAGAATATTCAGTGCGTCTGACGGAGTACTTCTCAGTGCCCCGCTGATACACAGGCAGGCTAGTCTTTGTACTCGGTTGAGTGCATTCAGTTTATAGTCTTGTTTAGTGCTGTCCACCAAACTGAGACACCATACAAAAGTGTCGGTCGGACAATAGAGGTGTAAATCCAGTGAGCGATGCGTGGTTGTAGGCCCCATTTGCATCAAATGGCCTTTTTGCAGCTAAAAAGTGCAGAAGAGGCTTTTTTTACCCTTTCCTGGATATTGAGCTTCCAGTTTAGCTTGCTGTCGAGAGTGAGACCCAGAAATTTCGCACTGGTGGTTGGCTGTAATGTGGTGCCGCACAGCAGTGGGGGTTCGAATTGGGGGATTTTGTATCTTTTGGTGAAGAGTACGATATCCGTTTTTTGTGGGTTGACGCCAAGTCCGCATGTTTGTGTCCATGCCTCTAGCTTGTCAAAGGCATTCTGCATTATGTCTCTTAGAGTAGAGACGAATTTGCCGGATGCCGCTATGGCAATATCATCCGCATACGCAATAACTTTGCACCCTACTTCTTAAGGTATTAGTAGCAGTTCATTAACCGCTACGTTCCAAAGAAGGGGTGAGAGAACATCTCCTTGTGGGGTGCCCCTATTAACTCCTCTATGGATCTTAGCGTCTGCCATCTGAGAGTGTATTACTCTGCTGATGAGTAGCTGATGAATGAAGGCCACTAGGGGCTTTCCGATCCCGAGGTTGCTAAGCGCAAGTGAAATTGCTGACGGGTTGATATTGTTAAAGGCACCTTCGATGTCGAGGAAAGTCACAAGTGTGTATTCTTTGAACTCGAGAGATTTTTCGATGGTGCCTATCAGAGAGTGGAGGGCTGTTTCTACAGATTTGCCCTTGTTGTAGGCATTTTGTGCAGATGAGAGTCTGCATTCTGGGATAGCATGCCTGATATATTGGTCTATACGTTTCTCCAAGGTTTTCAGGAGAAACGAGGAGAGACTTATTGGCCTGAGGTCCTTCGGTTTGGCATGGGAGTTTTTACTCGCTTTGGGAATAAACACTACTTTGACCCTTTTCCAGGAGCTGGGGACATGACTGAAACTCATACAGCCTTTGAATATGCTAAGAATCCAAGGCATGATGAGGTCAGCTGTTCTTTGGAGCTCCGCCGGTATGATGCCGTCAGGTCCCGCTGACTTGAAGGGTTTGAAGCTTGTCAGTGCCCACATGATAGTGGTGTGGCTGACATTTATAAGGTTACATGAAGTATTAGGGGGAGATACGACTTCTTTATGGGCTCTAATCGAGAAAGTGCCCGGAAAGTGCGTATCAACAAGGAGACTGAGGGTTTCCTCGCTGGATGTTGCCCAGGTCCGTCAGGTTTTTGTAGGAAGCTAGGTTTTTCCTGGAAGCCTCGGAGACTTCTTCGATTTTACCACAAAAAAGTCTCCAAGAGGTTCGTTGAGCCTTTTTCAATTCAGTTTTAAAGGTACTGAGGTGTTCCTTGTAGGAAACCCAGTCCTTAGCATCACGAGAGCCCTTCGCCTTGTTAAAGAGCTTCCTACAACTCTTGCGCAGAAGGTCAATTTCATGGTTCCACCAGGGAGGTTTAGACTTGCCTCTTTGCCTGCTGATTGGACATGACATTGCCATTGCATTGTTGAGGGTTTTTGTGAGGTTGTCCACCGAATGTTCGAGATCAGTGGGGTTGCTCGGGATGGAGATGTTGGTGCTCGGCATTGTTACCGCAACAATCTCTCTATATCTGTCCCAGTTGGTTCTCTTAGGATTCCTAAAGACATTTGGGGATGGGGGAGCACTCGCTATACTGAACATTAGATAGCGGTGATCAGAGAAAGAGTGATCGGATGTTAGGGGTTGTTGGTCAGTGAAAATGTTAATTCTTAGAGCCCCTTATAAATTGTTTCTTAAATTTTGCAAGGCCCATACTATCGTGAGCATTTCACGCTCATTGGTAGCATAATTTTGTTCCGCCTTGCTCAGAGATCTGGATACCATTGTTATAGGGCGTCCGTTTTGTGAAAGCACAGCACCTATAGCATCGGACGAAGCATCTGTTGTCAAGTCAAAAGGCTTTTTGAAATCTGGGTACAAAAGCAGAACATCTTCCGATGCCAAGATGGTTTTAATTTGTTCAAATACGTCCAATGCTTCTGCATCCAAGACGATTTTAATATGTTTTAACTTGTGAGGGCTTATATGTCCATTATCACTGCTTAAGTATTTCGTTAGTGGCTTGTCAATGAGAGCATAGTATTTTACAAATTTGCGGTAATACCCAGAAAGTCCAAGGAAGTCTCGCAGTGCTCTTAAGGACATGGGAACTTCAAAACCTAAAATATCACGAACTTTTTGGGGAAATGTTCTAATACCATCGCACGAAACGTTAAAGCCTAAGAATTCGGTCTTAGCAAAGACTTTTACATGTTTTTTGATCAGTTCTTTGAACTGATTTTTTAAACGGGATGGGACAGATTTGCAATCGATATCGAAAGCATTAACGTTTTCACAATTTAACAACTCGAAAGGTTCTTCTCCACCCATGTGAATTAATACACCCTTTTCGGCATCGATGTAAGCTCATATCTGCTTTAGAAAGTCATAGCCGATTATAGCATCAAATGTACTTAGTTGCGGAAGCAAATAAAAATCGGTTAAGTAACCGAATAAACTCATTTTGCACTTTTCTGTGATTTTATTCTGTCCATTTAGGGTTTCAGCGATAAAGCTATTGTTGTTTTAAATGACGTATTTTAACTCAGGTAACTTCTTTATATAATTTTTGGCAGTACCTGTATCAATAAGAATTCTTAATTCTAGGCAATTATTAAGTTTCTTTTTGATAAAAGGTAGTGCCGACCCTGCTCTAAAAAATTAACCTTGTTTATAAGGTTATCATTCTGGTTAGTTTTTAAGTGCTGTTGTATGTGATTCACACGCTGAAATGTTGTTAAAGTAGATCTATCAGATTTGCGATGTCTTTTCCCAAATTGGTTCTGTGACGTTTTTTGAATGGCTGAAACGTTTCTATTACTTGAAGGCTGTTGCTGTGCATTAAATCGAGTATTGTGCCGGAATTAAGAAGACTTTGGATCTATATCCATTGCATTGTCTTCTTGTCTTATGTCCATGTTATTTTGTGGTTCTGTTGTTCTCCTGAAATGTGGATTACTCCGATAAACAATGTTATTCGTTTGCCGGGAGTCAAAAGCTCTTGCAAACTCATATCTGTATTGGTAAGCTTCCAGCTCTCGTGCTTTGGCTAGAGCTGAGAGAAGATCTAAACAACCATACGAAAAAAGCATATTTCAAAAAGGTCTATTTAGTCCCGAAATAAATACTCGTAAAGCGTCAGAACGGTATTGAGATTTTTTTCAATTTCATCATAAAAATCGGAAATATTCATTTTGCCTTACACTAAAATACTCAACTGATTTTCTAGAACGTGTAAAGGCCGTCTGTCTGAATATATTTGGTCGAGCCTGGCTATTATTGTATCGAAATTTAATGTAGTATTGAATGAAGATAGGATCAGGTCTGCTGACCCAACTCTTTTATATCGAAATATGGCAACCGCTTGGTAATATTTTCCGGTGCCGGGGTATTTTCGAAAAAGTTCAACTGCTGTATTAGCAGCTTGTCGTCAACTTACATATCTAGCCTGTTCAATGGAAAATTCTGGAAGGGACTTTAATATATTATTAGTAAATAATATTAATCCTGTATTAGAGACGCGCACAGGTTCGTATGATACCACTGGAGGCGAACTTATTTGAACCTCATTAAGTTTGGCGGTTAAAGCGGATACTTCTGACTGAATGTTTTGATTATTTATTTTATTTTCATTCATGATCTCTGTCATTCTCTGCATGATACTTGAACAAGCAGTCTCTACTGCAATTTGAACTGCTATTGTAATGTTGTCTGCCATAATTTCCTATTCTTTAATACCGATATTAACAGATAATTATCACTATTACTAACACAATTCACTCTTATTTAAGTAACAAAAAAAACACTAATTCACTAACGCTTAACAGTATTAAATACTTACAATAATATCCACATTATTTGAAATACTGCTCTCATCTCTAAGGGTTCCAGGGTTCGTTGTTCGATTCGTCGTATTTCGTTGATGATTACGTTAAATAATACGGAACATACATCTTGCTATTTCTGCAAGAGTAGAGTGCAGGCGTTCCACTTCACCGTTACTCTCGCGTTCACATACCAGCGAAGTGATCACACGTATTCGGCTCAAATAATAGAAAAAACAATAAAATCTAAAAAGCCGAGTGAAATAGTGATAGAGACACCAATTCTTCAAGTAATTAGTAGCGCGGTTGATAGGACCATCGCTCTTAGATCCAAGTGATCTAGGTTCGAATTCCGCGAATTGAACGCAATTTCATTTTTTTTCTATATAATTTAATATCGAGTGTGTTGATAGTGTAGATAAGAAATGGAAGCAGGCGAGCGACCCGCGCTCCAAAAATCGGGTGATGCGGAACAACCGGTGGCTAGCACATCAGGCCACCAGACACCGCAAGAACAAAGAGTAAAAAGGAGAAAGAAAGGGCAACCTCAACCAACCGGTATTAAGCGTCGAACCATAACAATGAAGTCAGAAGATGAATTTGCACTTCCCAACCATGCTACTCCAAGGTCAACACGTGCATCAACTACGAAAGCACAGATGCACAAAGTGGGCAAAGAAAGTGTTCAATATGAATCGGAGGAGGGAGAGGGACGCTTCTCATATGGGGGAAGTGGCAACTTCTACAGTCCCCTAGCATCCTCAGATTTCGAAGACGAGAGGGAAGAGATAGAAGAGCTTGAGAAAACAAAAGAAACAACAACAGCACCAGCATCAGCAGAAGCAGCAGCAACAGCATAAGCAGCAGCAACAGCAGAAGCAGCAGCAACAACAACAGCAACAACAACAGCAACTACAACAGCAACAACAACGACAACAACAGAAGCAACAGCAAGAAACACCCAAGAGCGAGAGATGGCCGCCAATCAACGTCTTCGGCATGGAGACAAAAAAATATGGAAGCCCTATGTAAGTTGGCCACAAAGAATTCTTTTTATTTAAAATACAAAGGGCCTTAGGGCTTTCAGTACATTGCTCCTCAGTAGAGGACTATAAGTCCATTAGAGAAAAGCTAGCTGCGGCGGAGACCGAGTTTTTTCTTATACCCCAAAAGGGGGAAAAAAAGCAGACCATGCTCCTCAAGGGTATGGATCCCGCTGCCGACCCTGAGGAAATCCTCGCAGAACTGCGCCAGGCACAGAGCGACGATGTCTAGGTCATTGGGGTCAAGCCATTTACCACTGCGGTAACGAAAAGGGAGAACAGGAAACTTCCTTTCTTCCTCGTACAAGTCACCCCAGACAGTAAAATTGAGAGCCTAAAGCGAATCAATCGCTTAGGTTACATAACTGTTAAATGTGACACATTAAAAAAGACGAAGCACATACTTCAATGTGTTCGTTGTCAAAGGTTTGGGCATGCCGCGGCGAACTGCAACATGCAGTCCCGCTGTGTCAAATGCGCTAAAAACCACATTCAAGGGGAATGTCCACTAGGGAAGGAAAAAGTCGAAGATACAAGTAAGCTCTCATGCGTAATCTGTAAGACCAACGGGCACCCTGCAAACTATCGGGGATGTCCCAAGGTCCAAGAGATCAGAAAAATAATAGAAGCTAAAAGGAAAGCAAAAATGGTAGAAGCGAGGCCAGTGCCCCGTGTTCCAGCTACCACTGTTAGACCGGAAGTCTCCTACGCCCAAATGGCATCAGGAAGGCAGCCGGTACAGACAGTGCCAAAGGCTGCCCCGGTCCCAGTGACCAGGCAACCCGAAGCTGAGTTGGATCTGAAGGCGGTTTTGCTCTCCATCCAGGGGCAGATCACTCAGCTCCAAAAGCAGTTCCAGGAGCAAGCAGCGCGGGTAGACCTCATCTACTCGACGTTGTTTGCCGTGCCTAACGTCATACAATCTTAATGGCTGCGCACGCAGCCAGTAACCTCAAAATCCTAGCAGTGAATGTGAATTCACTGATTAAGACTGAACGAAAATTAACGCTCGGTAACCTTTTGCAATCCCACAATCCAGACGTGCTTATGGCCAGCGAAACTAAGCTGAACCAGACGCGCAAACTCTGGTACAAGAATTACCACGTAATTCGAAGAGACCGGCCCCAATCTCTGCAAGGGGGAGGGGTCGCTCTTTTAATAAAGAAAGGCCTTTGTCACAAGGTCATGTACAGAAGTGAAGTGCGAAGATTGCAAGTAGAAGAAACGTGCATTGCACGCATTCCGCACCAGGATGGTAAGCGGTTATATGTGATCGCGATCTATGCAGCTGACAATCCTAACCTCAATCGCAATTTCATTTCAGAGCTCGACACTCTTTTAACTAGCCTTCGACTGAGCTCGGAGGAAAACTATTACATTATTGCTGGGGATCTTAACTCTAAGCACAGACAATGGGGTAATAGAGTGCATAATGACAGGAGAACCCCACTGTATAACTGGTTGGTAAAGCACAATATTGAGTTCAAGCTAGATTTGCTTGCAACCGATAGGCCATCGTATGCCAGAAGCGGATCCTCTCTAGATCTATTGCTAATCGACAAACGACTGGCATTACTTGACGTGGAAAGACACACGCGGAACTGCTTAACTACGATTGAGTACGAGAGTGATCACTGCGGACTCTTCGCGGCTACTCAGCTACCGAACGAGGTGGAAGAACTGGGGGAATATGTCCAGAGGCACCCTTATAATTAGAATAAGGCCCGATGGCCTCGTTTCTCCAGAGCTTTATCCACGGAACTACGTTCGAGTGGGATCAATCCTCCTACAAACAGAAACCTGACAAACGAGGAGGTTGATAGGTACCTCAGACAGATAGACAACGTAATCAAACGTACTATGGACAAAACTATCCCAAAGGTAGTACAAGTCGATGACAACGATGTTTATCGAAACGCTACCATCGATGCACTTCACGTGCACAAAAGTAGACTGCTGTCAAGACTCAAACTCTTGTATAGGCGGTTTACAGATCCACAAAACGCGAAAGTCAGAGCGTTGAAGTCGGAGATCAAGAATCTCCAACAATTAATCCTGTACGTTCCAAAAACCCGGGTATGTTCCCGCAAGTAAATAAAATATTTCGGAGAAAAGATCAAAACGACATTCAGAGTGTTAGACTTCCAAGGACGACAGAGAACGAACACTTACTCACAGCAATTGACATCGATCCAGATGGGGCAGTGTTGGACAATGACTTCTTCGTGGTTGAAGATCCCCAGGAGAAGGTAAAAGCAATTGGTGCTGTATTCCAGCGAGTGTATACAGTCACAAGGTTCGTAGGCCGAATCGCGAACTGGAGAACGAAGCCCTGCTGAACCACAGTAATCTTCGTAACGAGATAAATCAATGGCGATCTGAGAATCCAGGTTTCACCAGGTTCAATGACGTTAATATGGCGAACAGTGCCATCGCCAATGACAGAAATCACATCTTGGTTTCTCAAGAAGATCTCCAGGGTATCTTTAAATCGCTGAAAAAGAAAAAGTCAGTGGAAATCGATAGTATTCCGAATATTGTGCTTCGCCATCTTCCCCCCGAAGCAGTGCAAATTTACACAACACTGCTTAACAATGCGCTAAGTAATGCATATTACCCAAAACATTGGAAGACAGCTGTGGTGCACCCAATCCCTAAACGGGACAAAGATAGATCTATCCCGACAAACCTTCGGTCGATTAGTCTTACTCCTTGCATAAGATTCGAGTTTATCGAGTTATTCGAGTTCTGAAACAATGGGTTGAGGAAAATAATATACCGGACAACCAGTTCGGATTGATGGCGGGCATGAAACCATACATGCCGCGTCTAAACTGGTGTCCGACATTCAATGGAATAAAGACAAGAAACAATGCACGGGTGTTTGCCTGATTGACTTGGAGAAAGCGTTCGACACCGTTTGGTTGGAGGGCCTTTTCCTCAAGCTGGTCAGGCTCGGCATAAGTAAACCATTGCTATACATGATCTATGACATGATAACAGGAAGAAAGTTCGTCGTAAAAAGTGGCGATGTAACTTCTTCCACGGTCTTTGACATCAAAAACGGTTTGCAACAGGTAGCGGTTGGTTCGCCGATCCTGTTTTCAATATTCACTGCAGATCTGATAGGTTCAATGGCGCACTTAATTCCGTACGCCGACGATTAAGTGGTTGCAAGGTGACTTCGAACAAATTCAGCGATTTTGCGACGACTGGAAGTTGATGTGAAAAATGTAGTAAGGTATCTTGGCATTTGGTTGGATCAATAACTGTATTTTGACAAACATCTAGATATTGCTCTGGCCAAAGCTAAAAAGGCCTTTGCTGTGGCAAGGAGGTTGTTTTACAGCAGCCAACTTGATACCAGGGTGAAGGTAATCTGCTACATGGCCCTCATCCGGCCAATTATGGCATACGGTTGTCCATTGTGGTTCAACGTGAGTCCTTCCCAGATGGAAAAGACGAGGTTGTTCGGGAGACAATGTCTTCGGACTTGTCTCCGGTTGTATCGTACTCCCGAGTCTGAGTACAAGAAGTACTATCCCAAACGAGGCAAACCTCAACAGGATAGATAATTTTATTATTAAGCTGACCAGAAGGCATATTGCACGAGCTATGACTTCGTCCAACAGTCTGATCTTTGGGGCTTACTACCCCATTTATATGTACCATGAGAGAATGCGCCTTACCGGCTTTATTCCTCCCGAGGCGTTCCTACATCTCGACAACAATTGGCCTAATACAGGATCCACACGGATGTCCTGTAATCTTCCATGTCGTACGCCGAACAGTGGATAGGCGACTTCAGTCGCGAGGATCTCCTCCGGTTCAGCAGAGCGACCTCTGTTCGAGACCGGAGAAAGTCTGCCAAAAAACGGCTATTTTCCTTGTGGTTACACCAAAACCAGTCTCCGCCGCCGCTGGCTTTTCTAACTGACGCGGTAGTTGACCTTGGTGGCCAACTTACACAGGTAGTCGTAGGAAAAAAAAAGAAAAAAAAAACAGTATAAATTATATATGTTAGGCATATACATAACATATACGCCCTGGTGCACGCGTTCGTACTGTTACGGACATAGTTAAGATAGTCTTAGGTTTTAATATTAGGTTAAGTTAGTTTAAGTTAGGTTAAATTAGATATATATAGCCAAGTTTTTTGTTACCACTTTTCTTGGCGAAACAAATAAAACGAAAACAGTGTGTTTTTCAGCACTATAAAAAAAACATAGCATAAGCCGAAAGGCACAGAAGAAAATATGTACAAAAAGAATAGCTTAGAGTACCCGTATAGGGTCAGTAGGTTAGGTGTAAGAACAGGTGTTAAGTTTTAGAACTAGTTTTAAGCATTTTTGTCTAGCATGTAAGTAAATGAATTAAAAATAAAACAAAAATGAGGAAAAAAAAAACGTTACTCTCGCTATGAAGAGAAGACACAATTCTTGACAAAAGTTTGTATTGAGTTGGATATAAAAGCACCTCCATTATCAGAAATTATTAGCCTTGGCTGCTAGAAATTCGATATAATTTCTGTAAAAGGATTTTTTTATATCCGTTGCATTTCTGGGGCTAATATGTTTTATAATCGCAAATTTAGAGAATTTGTCTAGACATGTTATAAAGTATTTTTTTCCCGTATTATAAATATCGATGTGAAGAATTTCACCGGGGTATTTAGGAATTGGTGTGGGACATATCGGATGCTTAATCGGCTTCGCTGGTATTTATTTTACTGACAAATCGTGCAATTTGTTATAAGATTTTTTTAATATGACGATTTTTTTAATATGAGGAAAAAAGTAATCTGATATAATCTGTTTACAGTTTTCTGCAATTTCCTCTGTGTGCTCTGTTATGCTCAGTTGTTATAATATCCATTTGGTCATCACTATTCTTTATATCTTGTACGAATTTCTTAGTGTACTTTATTTTGACTCCTGGGAACGCATTAATCAATTAGTTTTGTATTTTTTTTTTTATAATTTGCGCATGCTCAAGGGGTACCTGTGCACATTGGTCTTAAACATCTGCGGATTGTAATCTATGGGGAATATTGAGCTGGGAAGAGCATTCCATATTCGTGTGGTGCGGCTAAAAAACGAGTCTCTAAATTTCAATGTGCGTCCGAAAGTAGTCTTAAGGGTAAACTGATGTGCATTCCTGGCGAGACGTGTATTGCGGGTGAATTCAAGGAGAGGAGGAATGCAATTGGCTAGCTTACTTGAGCATCGTTTGTTAAAATAACGATAAAACATGGACAAAGAAGACACGGTACGTCGATGTTCAAGCGAGTCTAATGAACCCGCGATATCGTTGTCTCCTATACGTTTTATCGCTCGTTCTTGGATTCTATCTAGTAGGTGCAGGGTGGTCTTGGGGGCACCAGACCAGATATGACCGTTATACTCAAGCCTAGGGCGAATATACACCTCATAGATTAAGGCGTATATACTCCACTAATTAAGGAGTGAATTGGATTAGAAGTGGCAGACAGGAGATCATTTATAAAAATTAGAAAGAGTGTCGGAGACAGAACAGAGCCTTTGGGGGACACCAGCATTTATTTTGTGGATATCAGACTTGAACCCATCCAAAACAACTTGGATTGAACGGTTCGAAAGGTAGTTTCTTATCCATAGAAGCAGAGATTCATCAACACCATAAGCACGCATTTTCGACAAAAGAGCTTGATGCCAAGCTCTGTCAAATGCTTTAGAAATATCAAGCGCAACTATCTTGCTTTCGCCTGCATTGTGCAAAATTGGTTCCACTTTTCGGTGAGATAAGCTATCAAAGCACCAGTGGACCTGTTGCTGCGGGAGCCATACTGTCGGTCATTAAGAAGCTTCCGCGATTTAAGATATTTCAAAAGCTGACGATTTATTAGCGTTTTCATGACCTTAGAAAGAAGGGACGTAAGTGCTATGGGTCGGTACGAGGTGGGTGACGAAGATTCACCCTTTTTATTGACGGGCTGGACAAATGCTGTTTTCCATCTACTCGGAAAGAGACCTGAAGAGTAGGATAGATGAAAAAGCTTACGCAGTGGTTTTGCCAGCGACGAAGAACACCTCTTCAGAAGTATTGGGGGAATAGCATCCGCAACTGTACGAGTGCGGAAGTGAATTTGTCCCATGGTAAAACCAACGCTCTCGAGTACAGGTGGGGACAAGTTACAATCTGGCAGTGTTGAGCTGGCTGCAAAATGCGCCGCAAGCAGATTGACTTTGTCCAATGAGCTGACAGCTGGGATGTCATTGTAAATGAGCGTGGGAATTGAGGACGAGGCGGAATTCTTTATGTTTTTCACAAATGACCAAAAAATGTTTGCTACCCTTGGGACATTGTAGCACTTTTTGCCTCAACTTTTGTTCATGGGAGAATTTCACACGTCGGATTATTGCATTGCAGTCATTTCTGGCCCGTTTAAATTTATTCCGGTTTTCCTCAGTAGGGTTGGCTTTGTATAACCGGAAAGACACCTCTCTTATTCTGATAGCCTTTTTGCAGCTCGAGTCATACCATGCATTTGGTCTGGGTTTGATACACTTAACTCTATGCGGAATGAAGGATCTCATGCCCAGCTGAAGAATCATATCAGCTCTAACTGTTTGTGGCGAAAACGAGAAATTAGCTGATACGACACAGTGGTCTGACGAGCCTAGAGGCGACGATATGTCAACAGAATATTTATCAGGATGAGAGGTGAGAAACAGGTCCAGTGTGTTGGCGGAATGATCTGCAATGTCAGGTTTTCGTGTGGGCTCATTTACAAGCTGGGTCAGATTGTTTACCTCAGCAAAAATTTCAACGTACCTTCCTTCGGGTGTTGTCTGGCCTGAATGTCGAAGCCAATTAGAATTGTGTACATTGAAATCAATTTTTTCAGTGTGAGGATATAGGGAGACAATTCTTGAGATGGAATCGGATAGCGCATCAAATTCGTTAAAAGTTGAATTGCTATCCAAGTTTCGACTTCTATAAATAAAGCAGTAGTGGATTAAATGCTTACGGACATGGAATTTTAACCACAGAAAATTGATTTCCGGATTGGAACAGAGGCCGTATTGTGGTTGAGGTTGGGAAGCTACATCACTACGCACGTAGATGGCGAGCGGTGTAAAAAGAAAAGCGGCACTAAGCTATATCCAGGAAGGATCAAATCCGATAAGTCGTTATTTTCAACTACCTGTGTTTCACTTAGCGCCAAGACGGCTGGTTTCTTGCGGGATAAATGGACAAATGTACACAGCAAAGAGATTCGTTCTTAGACCGCGAACATTACTCACATCAACTCCAAAATTTCCCATAGATTACAAGACGGAGATACCAAAAACCAAACTCCGACTAGATAGGCAAGCTGAGTTTAGAAGTGTAGATTTAAAATTAGCTTCCCAACAACAACCAATGTAGGTGTTATGCCCATACATTGATTAGAGTTGGTCCACCAACAAATTCACACTTCTAAATCCGCTACGTCAGATGCTACGCACTCTCAGTCGCAACAACCCGCCTGATAAAATCAAACGGGAGCTGCGACCGAGAATGCGCAGCAGTGGCTTGTGACGGAAAGTGGCGAGAGGGAGCGGACCGGACGCACTCGACACCGAGACACACACTTGTTTTTGCTTTTGTTATGATTTTTTTATATATTGTTTCGGGGCCTTCGCGATGTAGCTGTGGATGGGATGGACCGCTACACTTTGTTTATTCTTTTTTTTATTTTGTTTAACGCACAAGCGTAATGTACCGTCAAAGCAAGTGCACTGGTCGGAGGCTGGCACAGAACCTAGAATCTCAAGTGTGCAAAATCTACCATTGTTTACATCAGAATTGATTATTTAGTTCATAGATTCAATAAGTTTCGTTAAGGAAGAAAATTTAACATAATGCCTCAACTGTTTTCGAAATAAGATTTTCGTTTTTCTGCTATCTTCAGAGCTTTGCTCTATGAAGATTTGGTTCTTGAAAGCATTTATCGGTTGTGGGACCGATGGTATTACTTTTGATAATGATTCTTCGCTATGGATTGTAGAACCACAGGTACTAACCATATTTATGTGCTGCCGTGATAACGCATCAGCGACCTTGTTATCTTTTCCGGGTTTGTAGTTAAAAGAGTTTGAGTATTCTTCTATAAATGCGCTCCATCTTTTGAGTTTTGTATTTGGATTCTTTTCAGACCTGGCAAATGTTAGGGGTTGATGGTCAGTGAAAATGTTAATTTTGGGAGCCCCGTATAAATATTTTCTGAAATTTTGCAGAGCCCATACTATCTCGAGATCTGGATATCATTGTTATAGGGCGTCCGTTTTGTGAAAGCACAGCACATATAGCATCAGACGAAGCATCTGTTGTCAAGTCAAAAGGCTTTTTGAAATCTGGGTACAAAAGGAGAACATCTTCCGATGCCAAGATGGTTTTAATTTTTTTCAAATGCTTCCGATGCTTCTGCATCCAAGACGATTTTAATATGTTATGACTTGTGAGGGCTAATATGTCCATTATCACTGCTTAAGTATTTCTTTAGTGGCTTGGTAATGAGAGCATAGTATTTTACAAATTTGCGGTAATACCCAGAAAGTTCAAGGAAGTCTCGGGTGCTTTTAAGGACTTGGGAACTTCGAAACCTAAAATATCACGAACTTTTTGGGGACAAGTTCTAATATCATCGCACGAAACGTTAAATCCTAAGATTTCGACTTCTTTATTGAAGAATTTTGATTTTTTCCGAGGCTATCCTCATATTAGCTTCGTGAAGTTTAGAAAATATTCTGTCCAAATCTTTCCAATGATCTTCTGCGGTCTTATAAAAAATAATAACATCATCTACATAGACATGACAGCTTCTGCCTATTTCGGGTCTAGGTACATCATCAATTGTCCGTTGGAATATACTCGGAGCGTTTCGAAGACCGAATGGCAGCCTACAGAACTCGTACTTTCCGTGATTTATTGAGAAACCCGTCTTCTCTCTATCTTTTTCGTCCATTAATATTTGGTGAAAACCAGCTTTTAGGTATATTATTGAATAAAAGTTCGCTTGACCCAGATTTGAGGGTATAACAGATATCGGTCAGCTACCGTATTTTCTTTTAGTTTTCTGTAATCGAATACCAATCTTAATTTCTTTGTATTATCCGCGTTCCGGCCCTTTTTATTAACGACCAGTATAGGGGTATTATAGGAAGAACGGGACGGTTGGATAAAACCATCCTTTAGCAGTCGTTCAATTTCATTATTGACGAACTCAATATGTGCCATAGGATATGGTCGGGGTTTAGAATAAATGGGTTCTGAACTTGTTGTTCTGATCGATGCTTTAACAGAAGTGTTAAATGGCAATTTTTGTTCGGTCTTAGCAAACACTTTTACATGTTTTTTGATCAGTTCTTTGAACTGATTTTTCAAACGGAATGGGACAGATTTGCAATCGATATCGATAGCATTAACGTTTTCACAATTTTACAACTCGAAGGTTTCTTCTCCACCTATGTGGATTAATACACCCTTTTCGGCATCGATTTTAGCTCGTATCTGCTTTAGAAAGTCATAGCCGATTATAACATCAAATATACTTAGTTGCGGAAGTAAATAAAAATCGGTTAAATAACCGAATAAATTCATTTTACACTTTTCTGTGATTTTATTCTGTCCATTAAGGGTTTTAGCAATAAAGCTATTGTTGTTTGAAATGACGTGTTTTAAATGTGGTAACTTCTTTATGTAATTTTTGGCAGTACCTGTATCAATAAGAATTTTTAATTGAAGGCAATTATTAAGTTTCTTTTTGATAAAAGGTAGTGCCGACCCCACTCTAAAAAATTAACCTTCTTTATAAGGTTATCATTCTGGTTAGTTTTTAAGTGCTGTTGTATGTGATTCACACGTTGAAATTTTGGTAAAGTAGATCTATCAGATTCGCGATGTCTTTTCCCGAATTGGTTCTGTGACGTTTTTTGAATGGCTGATACGTTTCTATTACTTGAAGGGTGTTGCTGTGAATTAAATCGAGTATTGTGCCGGAAATTAGAAGACGTTGGATCTATATCCATTGCATTGTCTTCTTGCCTCATGACCATGTTATTTTGTGGTTCTATTGTTCTCCTGAAATGTGGATTACTCCGATAAACAATGTTATTCGTTTGCCGGGAGTCAAAGGCTCTTGCAAACTCATATCTGTATTGGTTAGCTTTCAACTCTTGTGCTTTGGCGAGAGCTGAGGGAAGATCTAAACAACCATACGAAAAAAGGATATTTCAAAAAGGTCTATTTAGTCCCGAAATGAAAACTCGTAAAGCGTCAGAACGGTATTTGTTTGACAATGAACTTATCAGTTCGCTTTTGGCGGAATAGTCCACTGTTATTTTGTTCATTATTAGCGTGAGATTTGTTTCGATTTCATCATCAAAATCGGAAATGTTCATTTTGCCTTGCACTAAAATACTCAACTGATTTTCTAGAACGTGTAAAGGCCGTCTGTCTGAATAGGTTTGGTCGAGCCTGGCTATTATTGCATCGAAATTTAATGTAGTATTGAATGAAGATAGGATCAGGTCTGCTGACCCAACTCTTTTATATCGAAATATGGCAACCGCTTGGTAATATTTTTCGGTGCTGGGGTATTTTTGAAAAAGGTCAACTGCTGTATTGGCAGCTTGTCGCCAACTTACATATCTAGCCTGTTAACCGTAAAATTCTGGAAGGGACTTTACAAAATCCAATGAGATAGGGCATATTAATCCTGTATTAGAGACGCGCACAGGTTCGTATGATACCACTGGAGGCGAACTTATTTGAACCTCATTAAGTTTGGCGGTTAAAGCGGATACTTCTGACTGAATGTTTTGATTATTTATTTTATTTTCATTCATGATCTCTGTCATTATCTGCATGATACTTGAACAAGCAGTCTCTACTGTAATTTGAACTGCTATTGCAATGTTGTCTGCCATAATTTCCTATTCTTTAGAATACCGATACTAACAGATAACTATCACTATTACTAACACAATTCACTCTTATTTAAGTAACAAAAAAAAAAACACTTAGTTCACTAAGGCTTAACAATATTAAGTCTTTAAAATAATATCCACATTATTTGAAATACTGTTCTCATCTTCAAGGGTTCGTTGTTCGATTCGTCGTATTTCGTTGATGATTACGTTGAATAACCCGGAACTAAAAAAAACTCTATTTACCTTTAACAAGGAATTTCGGAGTTCAACTTGACTATTTTATTTCGCTTTTCCTAGTACTAGGAATTTTGGAAAGACCGGGTAGTTGGGCGCCAGTTAATTATTTTACTATGATAATTAATAACACGACCTCTTTTCTTAGAGGCTAAACAATAAGTGAAGCTCCGTTGATTGATATTGAAAAATATATTTCTACCTTACATCTAGCTACAATTACCTTAAATGTAACTTAACCCTATGTGCTGCCCAGTCGCTGCATCAGCATTACTTCCACGTTCAGTTCGCACACCGATCTTGCAGCATTCTGCTTACGCTATGTCGGTGCGCGTGAGAACATTTAGTTCCCACAGTACCGAACGTATTTGGGGCACTCGTGTCAACTTATGTACATCTTCTTTAAACTACACTGCACTAAGTGATAAAAGTCTGTCATTAGTGGCACAGATTTTACAATTTATTGCATGCAATTTGATGTACAGAGGTTTGGTTTGCATGACCTTACCTATATAATATATCACAGAAAAATTAGATTTAAGTCTGAAGGAAAAGCCACTTTAAAAACCTTCATGGCAACAAGAATTCATCATTCCTTTGGATGGAAGAGAGAAGTGGTTAGTCTTGATTTCGAATTGCTGACAAGAATGTTTTAGAAAAATTATTGACAACAAATAAAAATGTGGATTAATAAGATAAAAAAGTAATAAATAAAAACAAATAGGCACTACAAGCAAATAAATATATAAATATATAAATAAATAAATAAATAAAGAACAAATAAACAAATAAATTTGTAATATATTAAACAAATAATAATAAACAAGTAAGAATTTCACTCATTCTGCAGCTAAGCTTGAAATCATGTCGTTTCCGGATGATAAAAGCGATTTATCATACCGGAGAAAAAGTTTTTCAACTCTAGCTGTGACCATTTCGATCATGGATATCTTATTAAGTTCCGTAGTTGAGATAAACCAGGGGAGACGTAGAATCATTTTTAGGAGCTTATTTTGCATTATTTGGGGTCCACGCATTTTTGGCGCACTAACCCCAGACAGGAGACCCATAGAACATGATCGGTTGGAAAATAGACTTAAACATCAATATTTTGTTTTCATTGCTTAGTTTTGAATTCTTGCAAGTGAATGGATAGAGGGTTTTTATCGTTACGTTTATCTTCTTGAATATGAAGCCTAACATCTAAATGTACCCCAAGATACTTTCCACTCAATTTCCACTCGATCGCAAAACCATTAAGTTTAAGGCTCTTGCTTGGAAGTATACAAGCTTTTCCTTTGCGAGTGAAACAGATTGCTTGCGTTTTAGAAGCGTTAATGTCAATTTTCCAATTATGACAATATTGAAAGACAGTATTCATCCCAGATTGCAGATTGGTTTCAATAATGGAACCAGTTGCATCCGAGGAGTAAATACATGTATCATCTGTATATAAGGCAATATTGCAATTTTTCAGATTTGGGAAAAAACAGAGGTGTATAATCTCTCATGAATGAGTCGAAGTCAACTCGAGAGCAGTGATGTCCTCGATATTTTTGCTTGATCGGTACACAATTAAGTCGTATGCATACGCAATTGCGTGAGGAAGAGAACTTACCAGATCGCTCAAGAAAATGTTGAACATGATCGGCTATAACGGCACCCTGTTGGAGGCCATTTTTGAATTCAAAAGTACCTGAAGAGGTCACATTGCAATGGTTTACTAGTGCCTAGCCGATTGACCTTGTATAAAAGTTCTTCTAACCATAGGTTGACAAAGGCCTTCCCCAGGTTGTTTCCGGCTCTTGTTTTAATTGGATATCCGACACCAGTTTTGAAGCGGCATCATGTCCCTCTCTGAAACCGAATTGGTTACCCGGAATTATATGTTTGCTCTCTGTCCAGTTGATCAGAGCTCTATTTATCACCTTCTCGAATACCTTGCTAAAGGAGACTAATTACTAATTCACCGGCGGTATAAATGACATAGAGAGAGAGAGAAACTAAGTTCCGAAGCAGTTAACTTCGGAATTCCAGTGACTGCTAGTGAGAACCTGGAGACTACAACAACACCTGCTCTACGATAAACATTTAGCAAACTAAGCTCAAGTTGAGTCCAGTTTGCTAGTGTTCCGTAACTATGCAATACTGTCCTTGTTCGACAGACATTTTTCCTGTAGCTATTAATCCTGTAGTTATGGTCTTGAAGGTATTGCTTGATTTCTATTAAACCCGAGGCCTAGATGAATTCTGGTGTTCGGCACGATTTTCGTTTGGAGGCTGGGTTCCCTGATCTCTATGTGTATTATTGTAGGTATTTGTGTAATGATAAATGACTTTGGTTCATTTTAGCTTCTAATTGTGAGACCACAAAAGGTGTAATTTTGATGCCTAGCTTTTAAAATTATATCAAAAGCGCTTTTTAACTTTTCGTGATTCCTGCTCAAAATCATTGTCCTGGAAGGTTCTGATAAATTTTCTCTAAATATCTGTAGGGCTGTTCTGTTTACTTCTTCAGTTGTGAACGACTAATCATTATTTATTAGTATCCTGTTGTGTACACTAGCAGTTGCCTTTAGAGTTTCCGAGTAAACATTTTCTATGGTTGATGATAGTCAACACATTTCTAGCCTGTCAATAAATTCTGTACAAGTTTCATTTTCCATCAACTTTATAATAAGTACATCATTAAGATGAGTCCAGTTTACTACTGTTCCGTAACTATGCAATACTGCCCTTGTTCCACCGACACACCTGTTCCGCATGTAGTCATATAGTTGCATTCTCATCAAAAAGCGCTAGGTGGGGAATGATGTTCTCCAGTTGAGTGATGAACTTCAGCAGATGATTCTGAACATCATCGAAGAGTGTAATATTTTTAATGCTCCAAATTAAACATTTCTATTGTTACACGATTTATTCATATTTATTTAACTGTTAAATAAATTTAATAGGACTTTCTTATGTCGTGCTGTGACGACGGATTACATTCAATTTACATTTTATTTGCGGCAAAGGGTTTAGCAAAATAGTTTTTTCTTTCACGGGTGTCCGAACAGACGCTTATCGGAAAATTCACCTTGGGAAATATAACTCGTGATATTTCGCTGTGGAAACCACTTTTGTGTCCTGGGACCAGTCTCGTAACATTAACTATTATATCAGATATATATATATATCTGATTTTAACTTAATACTTACACTTTTCACAAAGTATAATATAATTTATAAGGTCTGTTCCCGTACTATCTGCATCAAATAGTGGAGGCTGTAATTTTTTGAGGAGTGGGGGCAAAATCCTCTCAGAAAGAATGAATATTAAGAAAGTAAGTAAAAACAATTAACCAAATGTTAGTTTTTAAAAGCAATGCAACGTTCTCTATGACAAATGCATAGCAAAGATGCTGATACGGCTGATGCAGCCTTATGCACAGCTATTCATCACGCCGGATCGAGACTATCTCGAATAAGCGTTGGAGCCTTTGGTTCTGTCAGGATCGAGTATAAGAGCATTTTGAATAGCAAACCGTAATAAACCCAAATCATCGTTAATTTTAGCAACTCAATCTTCACCATACCAAAAAGAAAACTTAAATATATTTGAACATCGTTTGCATAGATATGATATTTACAATAAGACAACACTTATCATTAAGATCATTAATGGACATTTAGAATAAGAGTAGTCCAATTTGTTTTCATTTTAAATTCATTTTTATTCTGGAATTCATGGATAAACTAATATATTGGATACAAATGGTCAAAACTAGTTGAACGTATAATGTTTCGTTTTCTACCTCTCTGGCCTCGACGGGCACTTTAAGCTAAGCATAATCTCAAGACTAGTCCATTATACCAGTCAGCAATCTACAATTGCTGTGTAGGTGCCTGACTCCTTCGGAAGACCAGCAGGCGCAGTTTTGTATGCACCTGAGAGCTTATTTCATCAAACGACGGAGCATAGAAGGGAAGAGGTCTTATTATAGCTATGACTTCACGGGGCTTAATCTGGTTTGGATATACATCCTTTAGGTCTATCTTGTTTTTTGCAATAGAGTGCTATAATTTGGTATTAGTATATATAGTATGTATAGTATTAACAATTATATAATTAAAATTGTATCATTGGTAAAAAAAGTTTCATTTAATTTGATTATTCAGTTGAAATGTTGTTGAAACTATTGGTTGACAAATTAAAGATTAGAAGATTACATGTATTGGTTAAGTTCGTGACAAATAGTACTATCATCATAGAAAATATTGTTTTATTTATTTATTGCTTTCTTTGTATTACAAATACATTTGATTTATCATCGCACATTTTACATTACAGAGATTTGATATAATTTTATCTTTCTTCTGAAGTATTATCTAAATAGACGAATGCTAGGAACAATATATATTATTATATTAATATTCAATTCGGAGGAAAATACAGAGAAAAAAACCTCCACCATGGAAAAAAAAATATATATATATACTATAAAATAATTTATAGATATTATGTATATTAAAATATATATAAGAAATCTAATGTATGGCATTATATGTTCACACAGTAAAAAAAAACAAAAAAGGAAGTGAATAAATACACGCATCACAAATTATGAGAATATAAATAAATAAAATGATACATAAATAAATAAATAACACATATATTAATTGATTAGTAAATAGATAATTGAATAAATAAATAAGTTAAAAAATAAATATAATAAATAAATAAATATATAAATATAAGTAAATAAATAAATAAATATAATAAATATATATAAGGTAAATATATAACTTTTAAGTATATAATAAATAAATAATATAATAACAAAAACAAATTAATACATGAATGTGTAAAAAATTAAGTTATTAAATTAAATACATTGAAATTAACTTACAAGTTCATTCACAAGTCTATTATTGGCAATGTTACAGTTGACGAAAAACTTGTTATTCAGTCTTTGTATTCTGTTGTTGATTAGTTCAACATTCGCTCTTAGGTGTAGATCGGCAGTCGAGTAATACCAGGGCAGATTTAACATCATTTTAAGTAATTTGTTTTGCGATACCTGTAATTTTTTAATGTGGCATTTTGCTGCGTTCCCCCAAACTTGGCATCCATACAACAAAATGGCTTGAAATATCACCTTATGGATAATGATTTTGTTTTCCATAGATAGGGAAGATCCCCGGTTTATAAATGGATATAATAGTTTAATGGATATGTTAACTTTGTGTATTGTTCTTCTTATGTGCTCGCTAAAGGTCAGCTTTGTGTCTAGGTATACACCTAGATATTTGACGCAGTTTTGCCAATCGACCTCTACTCCGTTAATTCGTAAGCTGCCAGTAGGTAGAAGACAAGGTTTTCTGTTTCGTGTGAAAAAGATTGCTTGTATTTTTTCCTCATTCAGCTTTATTTTCCATTTATTAAAGAATTCGATTAATATATTCATTGCATTGTTGAGATTCCTCTCTATATCGAGAGCGAATTTATGCGATGAAAATATTGCTGTGTCATCAGCGAAGATAGCTGCTTCACAATCTTAGGGAGATTAGGGAGATCGGAAGTATATAAATTAAATAACGTAGGGCCCAAAACTGACCCTTGAGGTACACCTGAATTGAAATACACTAAATCAGAAACACTATTGTTAACACAGACTTTATAACAGCGATCAGACAAGAAGTTTTTAACTAATTTACATAAATACGTAGGGAAATTGAAATTGATCATTTTGTAAACCAATCCATCATGCCATAGGGTGTCAAAAGCTTTTTCAATGTCTAATATAACCATACCTGTGGAATTTCCTGCTTTGCGGTTATGTTTTATATGTTTACATATTCGTAGCACCTGATGTGAGGTACTATGATTGGGCCGAAAACCAAATTGCTCATCTAAATATATACCTTTATCACAGATAATTTTATATAATTTTTCCTGTAAGACCTTTTCGTAAATTTTACTTAAGCCACTTAACAAACTAATCGATCTATAGTTCTGAGTATGATCTGGTGGTTTCCCATTTTTCAAAATAGGCACCACTTTCACAATTTTCCATAAAAGTAAACATTTTTTTACCAGCTTCGGGTAGTTGCTTGATGTAAATATTTTTAATACAATCAATCCCTCCAGTTTTTTTCACGTTGATGTTTTCAATAAAGTAATCTACATCATCGTCTGTAATGAGTTCACTAGTTGGTAGATTTGCGTGAACCTCATTAAGCTTTTGAATTGATTCGATTACCAATGCATTCGTACTGCTGTTACCAAGACTCTGTGATATAAGGTCATTATTTGCAAAACATGTGGCCAGAGCGTTAGCCTTATCTTTGTCTGTATACAAAATATTCGAGTCACATTTAAGAGGAGGTAAACTTCTATGTTTGTTTTTTATTATTTTGCAGATGTTCCAAAAGGGCTGACCCCTTTTGGACAGCTTGTTGTTTTTGTAGCGTCTGTGAATATATGAAAGCCGTTTCGAACAGCTGAAAGAATAATGAGGTGAAAGAGAGTATTTATTTAAAAAGAAACGTCTTTATTTGAGCGTTATTTCAAACCATTAGCATCCACCACCAAAAGGAGGAGGAGCTTAAATGACCGTTTGTGTTCAGAAGGTATGTTCACACCACTGGAAGAATATTGGAATGCATTGATCATTGACACGTTACATTTGAATTCAAATATTTTGCTGTCGAAATATTCTATAATGGTTGAAACAAAACCTATGTAAGATGATTTGGTCCTTAAATTCAATTTGCAAATAATTGTTCACAGTTCATACCAATGTTATTTCTATGATGATATATAAATTCTGAAAATTCCCACACATATGTATGGCTTTTCTTTGGCATTTGTGTGTACTATAAAACCTTAATAGAAAATAACAAAATTCACTTGAATTATATCGTATTACCATTATAACATTACATATTTATCGATTACTCAAAAACATCTTATTTTTCTACTTAAATTAAAATTATGGTGTCCCAAAAGAAGTTGTTAATTGAAGCATTTTAGTTCTTAACTTATGCACAAAATATGTATACTGTGCACAAACTATTTTAATCTGTCCTGCATTTCCATTATTCGTAGTTTCTAGTATTTTGTTTTAATTTTTAAATTCAAATTACTATATAAACTTCTTTTACGCAAGTTATAATACTATTTACTTTGCTAAAATTGACGAACCTCAACCATTTTGGAAATTTATTTGCCATTATCAGGGGCAAAATATGATATGGAGGGGTAAGCAGCTGATCAAACTACCCCAAATGTATGCGAAAGTATGCGTGAAATATTGCCTCCAAATAAAGGAGTATGCGTGTTTTGGGGCGTGTCTTTGCATTTTGGCCTGGAAAGTTGAATATCTCTATTTGTTCATTTATGGACCTGACGTTGTCGGCTTGATGTGTGCTTTTTGTGCAGATTTTTGTTTAATCTCTAAATATTTTGCTCTGCTGACACAAGAGAGATCGGTTGACATGTGATTACCATTACAGTTTGCACACTTTTGAGTAGACGCATTATTGCACTCAGTAGTCTTGTGCGTACCAGCACATATACCACAGTATGTTTTAATGTTGCAATTTCGTTCACCGTGGCCGAACATCTGACAGTTTCGGCATTGGGTTAATTTTCCTTTCATTTTTCTGTAAAAACTCCAATTTACTTACGTGTGTAAAATGGAACGGTAGCGTTTTTTCAAATCAATTAATTTTATAGACCCACTTTCAAGTGAGATTAAGTAAAAAGTGTCTGTGTATCGTTCATACTGTTTGGTATATTTTTTATATCAATACACTTCAAGCCAGAGTTCACAAGCTCATTCTTCAATGTTGTAGTTTCCATATCACTCATGCCGTACAGCATCACTTTAAAAGCTTTAGCACTTTTTAGATCATGTGAGAAGAATTGACAGTTCTCGTCTATCAATTTAGCGACCATGTCGTACGATTCCATGGATTCACAGGCAATTTTAATACCAATCGATATTTTTTTAACACAGTAGTCGGATAGCTGCAGAGATTTCATTAAACCGTGAAGATATTCACAACTTTTCCGAATTAGTTTTATGGGTGGAACATATGTTTTCTTTATCGAGATATTGGGATTGATAATTTGATCGGAATCCATTTCCCCATCACTGTCTAATGTTTGCAAGGAGGCGAAGAAATTGTTGCGGTTGGGCTCCATGGGCGCACGCGCACTTTTGTTCTTCATTTTGCAGAATTTTTTATCCGAGAACATGCGTTTGTCCTCGGATTCCGGTGATCTTATTCTAAGAAAACAGGAAGGAGTATCTGACTTAGATGACCGACACCGAAGAAAGCTTACTCGCGAATGATAGAAAATATTGTTGTATAAAATAAAATAGTTATTTTTTACTACGATTTCGTTTCCTTCATTATTGGGAATTGATAAAAGAATAATTTTTTTGCATTTTTCTATTGAAAAACTTAGAATTTTAAGTAGAAATATTAATTTAATCTCAGAATCAATTAGATTACTTTTAATGTTAGTAAAGTTTTCGCTACTGATATCAAACCTTATGTTTTCTTCTTCCGTTAGGATGTTCTTTCTTAAGATTTCTAGTCTTGAAAATACAAAATTGTCTTGCAATTTCTGAATTTCATTATTAAGGAATACAATTTTTTGCTAAAATCTTTTGCTCTTTATTCGAATCATTTACGAAGTCTTACATAATTTGCTGATGTTTATTAACAGTTCTTGTCAAAATATTTAAATTGTTCTGCAAATAATTTATTTATTCCGATCTGTTCAATTAATTCAGCGGTAGCATAATGATCATTTTATTTTATAATTCCTAAATGTACTTATTTTTCAAATCTTTCATCTTCGTCCATCATCCCAAAAAGAAAATTTAGACCACTGCCGTCATACTTAGTTAGGCTTTACAAGATGATCTTCTATTGATACTACTATTTGATCTATAATTTTATCATAAGTCTACAGATCTACTACGTGAATTATTTTATCATAATTTTTGATTAGCAGCGTTTCTTTAATTAATTAGTTAGTTATTTTTATTTCGTACAGTATTGTTCTTCCAATAGGTTTTGTTTTTTCGCATTTTACAGAGACTTGATATATTTATTGATTTTAATTTTATCTCTGTACATTAAGAACATACAATTATTTTGAGTACAGGACTTAAGGGATATTACATTGTTTAAAACTTACAGTGACATAATACATTTCCATATTCTAAGATTAAATTAAATAATTAAAGATTAATTTATTCAAGCTTCGTTCATCATATTAGAATTTACTTCAATTAAGCGACCAAATTAGTTAAGAATTTCATTTTGGAAATTATTTCAGTTCAGTTGAGAGGTGAAAAACACAAGCTGAGTTAAATTGGCTGTATTCGGTCTTGGACTGTACCTGTGGGGAAAGATGATTCCACAGATGTACAGCATAAATGAAGAAATGTCTACGGGATGTTAAACATGTATGGACAGACGATTTCAACGTAATATTACGACGCGATTGACAGAAGGTTAGTTTCTCATAAAGGTAGTCAGGCTGTTTCCAACGAATTATTTTAAAGAGTTGAATGCAAGATCTGTATTTTAAAAATGCGTCTAATTCACATCCTAGTAGAATGTTGCGTTGTTCCGAGACATGATCAAATCTTTGAAGGTTAAAAACATTAAGTGCAGTCGCGTTGGTTAATTTCAAGAATTTTTTTTTTCAAATTTCAATTTTTTTAATAAAGGCACTATGAGTGCTTCGGCAAGTTTTAGTTTGACACTGATAGGTTGTATAAATTTGCTAATTGACAAACCTCTAAGGGACGCATACAACTTCGACACTATACTATATATATGGTCAGTCCAAGTTAGTTCACTATTACACATTATACCAAGATATTTAACACAGGTTACAGAGGGATGATGTTTTGAGAATGGTATGACTTTGGTTTTGTAAGTATTGAGATTGAGAGCATTTTCTTCAGCCCACCTCGTAATCGAGCACATATCCTCGTTTAATTTAGCAACTGAATCTTCAACCATACCTAGATTAAAACTATGGTTTATATATGAAAATTATATGAATATTGAAATAAGACAACACGCTAGGAAGGTCATTAATGAGCATTGAGAATAATAACGGGCAGAGAATAGAACCTTGTTGTACTCCATTGTGGATACCACATAAGGACCACAGTTTTGAGTTATGTAAATCAGCCTGAGTACGGCTAGTTAATTACGAGAATATTAATTTATTAGAAGGACCACATTTTGAATTGGGTGGACAGTTTGTGGCATAATATGGACGGGTTTACACTGTGTCCAATGCTTTCAAAAAGTCAAGTAAGGCTAATAAGGTTGTTTGACCTCCGTGAATGGCTTTTCGTATGTCATCAGTTACATTTAGCAAGGCTGAAACACAGCTATGTCCATTACGGAATTGCATAGGACTTAAAATATTGTGCTCCTCAATGTGATCTTTAATGCCTCGACTCAAGATACGTTCGAACACTTTTGACAAAAATCGAAGGATAGCTATTGGTCGATATTCAGGTGGGTTTTTTTTTTATTTTTGCTTCTTAGAGAATAAAATTATATTTTCTTCTTAGAGAATATTACACCATCGACTAAGTACGTATCCACTAGTCCTACTTCAAACCCAGTATCTTGAGTGTTGTTTACTAAGGGTAATGTCACATTGGGATGGGATACGGAGCTGACAGATGCGAATCGAATGTTTAATTCGTCAGGTCAATGTCATCATCGTTTGGTTGCTTATGAATTTTCGTTCTCGCACTTGCTTCCATAAAAACCTAGATGATCGGTCGAAGTTAAACTTTTCTGAATAGTAATTACCTTTAGCCGACTTTATCATCAAGGTTTGTATTCCGTATGCATATCCGTGCACCGAAATCGTCTCCATCTTCGGAACCGACAGTCTCTCTTTCTGATAGCGAGGAGGATTCTTTTGGGTAACCACGGATATTTTTCATTCGTGACAACTTTAGTACGACGTGGAACATGTCTTTCATACAGATACTTGATATTGTTGTTGAATATCTCAACTGTTTGTTAACGTCCGTCGACATAAAGAGACTACTCCAATCAAGCAATCCGAAAATTAATTATTGACATCAACACTTCGAATGTCGTGATAGAAAACAGGTGGCCTGATAGCTGACTATACGATTTGACTAAGCTTAGATCGTTGGGTAAGACGACATCTGGCAATGATGGCGAGCTGTTTGGCTTAAAATGGGTGGGTTCAATTGTGTTAACGAACTTTAAGTTGAGACACCGTATTGGTCTACTGAAAAGAGAGTTTGGTTACATGCCAAGAAGGTTCATATTAAGATGATGTTTGGTGTTAGCGAAGAAATCTCTTCAATTATTTCACAGATATGATTGGAGTGCGCAACATTCGGGGCGTGTATATAGTTCCAACGACAGTCCGGAACCGTTTAGGATTTCTAAGAAATAAAATTGACTTGCGTGGAGCTAAGAGTGTGTTTCGATTTTATATTGTTGTGTATAGCAAGGCCTCCACCAATCCTAAAACAGCGGTCAGCACGGTAGAGCTTAAAACCCTCACTCTAGGATCGAACCATTTCTCGGAAACACATATAATATCGTTCAAGCTGTTTTGGAATATTACTTTGAGGGCTTATGTGACATACATGCAGACCATCGTGGCTTTTGCATAAAACATTTATTAATAATTTTGTTTTATCATTTCTTCTGTGGTTCGGGATCGAATACAGACTATTTTTGCTAATAGTATTAATTTTACTGAGAGAGAACGAAAGAGAGGTAATTAAGAACAGAACTGAAATAATGACTTAACAATTCATTAGAAAGAATACACAACACAGCAAAATTTGGTGCATACAAAAACAAGCAGTGGTAGAGAGTTTAATGAAATTAAATTCAATATAAAATTAAATATTTCATAATTAATTATAAAAAAAGAATAAATTAAATAGAAAAGAAGTTAAATGAATAACATTGATTTTATGTTTATGTTCTACCATATGAAGTTCATAAGTCCTTAGTTCAACAACATTTTTGAGTTCCTTCATGTTGCGAATCAGAATTGACGGTTGCTCTGTTGATTTACGAACATAAATTTGTCCATTATTGGTAACGCAGATGTTAGGAGACTGCTTCGTTTAAATTTCAGCCCTCTGTAGCTGTTAGCTATTTTTTTGTCAGACTTCATTAATGTGGAAGAATTTCGATAAGCTGAGTCCCACATCGGAGAGTTTCAGCGGGGTGCTCTTGTGATTGCGGTAAAACGCTACTGCTCGGGGGTCTTTTAACTGCGCAAAATAGCACGAAAAATTATATAGTGTCGATAGTTCAGTGCGTATCGTCATCGCTCGTGATACGACCGACTCGGGTTCGATGCCAGTGCAAATCTGAAAAGCTAAATTTTTTTTAAAAGAACAAACAATTAGAGACAAGATGGACGCGAGGGAGCAACCCGCTCTCCCAAAAACGGGCACAAATAGTTAACCGGTAGCAGGCACATCAGGCCACCAAGCTGGTGTATCAAGCCAGGAAGAAGAGGAGCAAGAAGCTGCTATCGCAGCCAAGAATGGCGAAACGCCGAACTAAGGTAACCTCAAGTGACATGGACGCAACTACAATAGGCGCAAAAACAATAACTGCAACCCTTCAGCTCCCTAATGTCATCCGAGTCAAAAGACGAAGATGAGATTGCAAACCAGGAGAGCGTCCAAAGAAGCTGCACAGCAACAGAAGCAACAACAACAACAGCAGCCAAAGCCGCATCAACAACTACACCAGTTGCCAAAGGGACAGCGCATATCAGCTGCCAAACAACAAAAACAGCAGCAGCAACAACAACTGCAGCTTAAAAAACAGCAGCAGAAGAACCAACACCAGCAGAAACAGCAACAGCAGCAAAGAACAACACCGAAAGCAGAGAGATGCTTGCCAATAAACGTCTTCGGAATGGAGACCAAGGACGTTGACAAACTATGTAAGTTGGCCGCTGAAAACTTTTTTTTATAAAATATAAAGGGCTCTTAAAGCTATCTGTCCACTGCTTATCAGTAGCAGACTACCGCGCAGTAAAAGAAGAGTTAACGGTGGCGGGGCCGAGTTTTATTCATATACTCCCAAAGGAGAAGAAGTGCAGACTATGCTCTTTAAGGGCCTGGATCCTGCTACTGATCCCGACGATATCCTCGCCGATCTGGGCCAGGCGCAGAGCGACAATGTCACATTCGTTGGGGTTAAGCCCTTCAACACTGCGGTTACAAGAAGGCAGAATAGGAAACTTCCATTCTTCCTTGTCCAGGTCAGCAGCATTAATCGTATAGGCTCCTTTTCTGTTACATGGGAAACATTAAAAAGAAGCTAAACTGGTAGAAGCGACTCGTGCTTCATCCACCGCTGTTATACCGGAAGTCTCCTTCGCCCAAATGGCACCAGGAAAGCTGCCGGTACAACAGACAGTGCCGAAGGTCGCCTCGGTCGCAGTGCTCAGGCAAACCGAAGCTGAAATAGATCTGGAGGCCGTCCTGCTCTCTATACAGGGGCACATCGCCCAGCTCCAAAAACAAAAACTCGACGTTGTTTGCCGTGCCTAGCGCCACAACTTCCTAATGGCTGCGCAAGCAGCCAGTAACCTTAAGATCCTAGCAGTGAATGTGATTAGGCCTGAACGAAAATTAACGTTCGGTAACTTTCTGCAAGTCCACAATCCAGACGTGTTGATGGTCAGCGAAACTAAGCTGAACCAGACGCGCAAACTCTGGTACAAGAATTACCACGTAATTCGAAGAGACCGACCCCAATCCTGGCAAGGGGCGGGGTTGTTATCTTAATAAAAAAAGGCCTTTGTCATAAGATCATGTATAGCAGTGAAGTGCGAAGATTTCAAGCGCTAGAAACGTGTATTGCACGCATTGCTCTCCAGGGTGAAAAGTGTTTATATGTGATCGCGATCTATGCAGCTTACAATCCTGACCTCAATCGCAACTTCTTTTCAGAGCTTTTTTTACAAGAGTTCGACTAAGCTCGGAGGAAAATTATTACATTATTGCTGGGGATTCAAACTTCAAGCACAGAGAATGGGATATTAGAGTGCATAATGACAGGAGAACCCCCACTATATAACTGGCTGGCAGAGCAAAATATAGAGTTCAAGCTAGATTTGCTGGCAACCGACAGACCTTCGTATCCCAAAAGCAGATCCTATCTGGATCTATTCCTATTCGACAAGCGACTGACGATACTTGACGTGGAAAGACACACGCGGAACGGCTTAACTACGATTGAGTACGAAAGTGATCACTGCGGACTTTTCGCGGTTATACAGCTCCTGAACGAGGTGGAAGAACTGGGTGAATGTGTCCAGAGGCACCCTTATAATTATGGGGTCGATCCTCCGGCAAACAGAAACCTGAAAAACGAGGAGGTTGATAGGTACCTTAGACAAATGGGCACCGTAATTAAATGTACGATTGACAAAACTATACTGAAGGTAGTGCAAATCGACGACAAAGATATTTATTGGAATGCTACAATTGAAGCACTACATGTGCACAAGAGTAGGCTGCTGTCAAGGCTCAAACTCTTGCACAGACGATTTACAGATCCACAAAACGCCGAAGTCAGGGCACTTAAGTCGGAGGTCAAGTGCGATCTAACAACCAGAGTATGTTCCCGCAAGTAAATACAAAAATTTGGAGAAAAGATCAAAACGACATTGAGAGCGTTCGACTTCCTAGGACGACAGGTAACGAACACTTTCTCACTACAATTGGCATCGATCCAGATGGGGCAGTTCTTCGTAGTAGAAGATACCCAAGAGAAGGTGAAAGCTGTGCTGTGTTCCCGCGAGTGTATACGGTCAACGAGGTTCGTACGCCAAATCACGAACTGGAGAACAAAGCCTTGGTAAACCACAATAATCTTCGTGATGAGATAAGTCAATGCCGATCTGAGAACCCAGGTTTCATGGCAAATAGTGCCGTCGCCAATGATGGAAATAATATCTTGATTTCTCAAGAAGATCTCCAGAGTACCTTTAACTGGCTAAAGCAGATAAGGTGAGTTGGAATCGATGGTATTCCCAATATTGTGCTTCGTCATCGTCCCCCTGAAGCTGTGCAGATTTTCACAACATTGTTTAACAATGCGCAGAATAATGCATATTACTCAGATCATTTGAAAACAGCAGTAGTGCACCCAACCTCTAAACGGGACAAAGATATATCAATTCCCGTGCATAAGCAAGGTTTTTGAAAAGATAGTCATTCGAGTTCTGAAACAATGGGTTGAGGAAAATAATATCATACCGGACAACCAGTTCGGATTCAGGGCGGGACATGAAACCATGCATGCAGCGTCCAAACTGATGTCCGACATTCAATGGAATAAAGGAAACAATGAACAGGTGCTTGCCTGATCGACGAGGCTAACTTGAACAATATGGATAATTTTATTATTAAGCTAATCCGAAGGCATATTGCACGAGCCTTGACTTCTTGCAAGAGTCTGATCTGTGGGGCTTACTACGCCAACGATATGTACCATCGACACAATTGGCCTAATAAAGGATACATACGGATGTAATCTTCCAGGTCGTACTCCGAATGTTGGACAGCCGACTCCAGTACTAACGGGATGTTGCTCGCAGTCATGAGGATCTCCTCCGGTTCAGTAGAGCGATCTCCGCTCGCAACCGGAGAGAGTCTGCCAATTTTACTGGTGGTTACACCAAAACCAGTCTCCGCCGCCGGTAGCTTCTCAAATTGAAGCTCTAGTTGGCCGTAGTGGCCAGTTTACATAGGTTATAAGTTAGTGCGTAAGAAAAAAAAAATATATATATATATGTGTCAAGTAAAACAAAAATATCAAAAACAAAAAATACAAATATCCAAAAAATAAAGTGCATCACGGCGTATAAATTATATAAATATGTTAGGCATATACATAACATATACGCCCTGGTGCACGCGTTCGTTTGCCACGGGCATAGTTTTGATAGTACCTTAAGTTTTAATGTTAGGCTTAGTTAGTTTAAGATAGATAAAAAAGCCAAGTTTTTTGAACACTTTTCTTGGCCAAAGAAACTTACAGAATGCAAAAGACCACAAGAAAAAAAAAGCTTAAGCCGAAAGGCACTACTAAATTTATTTCGTATAGGCTTAGAGTACCCGCATAGAGTCAGTAGCTTATATGTAAGAACGTTTGTCAAGTTAGTTAAGCTAGTTTTAAGCATTTTTGCGTAGCATGTAAGTAAATGAATTAAAAATAAAACAAAAATTAGGAACAGAATGTTCTGGTACACCTCAGGTCGGATACATCAGCTCTGGTGGTTATCAGTTAACAGACCAGATAAATTCAGCTTGAAAGTTTACATATACTAAGCTTAGAATTCTGCAGAGTTCCTCATTTATAGTCGAATAAAAACATCAAATCCTTTTCTATAGCACCCGCCATCTATAGGATCATCTTTGCTGATAACAAAAAATCCTTAATTTTCTTTCCAACATTCACTACACATATATACAAAAGTTTTGAAATTCATATCCTCACCACATGATCATTGTACACATGTTTTGTATTCAGCTTATCTTGCTTGAACATTATAATCATATTTGCATTGTCTCGTATCAAATGCTTTGGAATTCGTGTGTAAGACTGACAAAAATAAAAAGCATCATTGTTTTTATGACGTTCCATAGAAAAATATAACCTCAAATTATTTTGCTTTTCGCAAGCCACATCATCGAAAGTTATAATAGAATTTTGTTTTGCTGTATCTGGTGCTAGGAAGAGAATGTATAATACCCCATACCCTCTATGGGTTGTATTAATTATTGCAAATACTTGTACACCTAATTCTGTTTTTAAACGGTAGATTGGTTCCAGAAAAACGTGAAAGAAAACCGTGTAAAAAAAAAATTTTGACTTCCTAAATTTGTGCTATTTACATTTGCTTTGACCAGTAAATTTGCTTGTACGCACAGAAAGCGAATTCCCTTTTTTTTTTTTAAACTACATTTTTATTAATAATTCATAATAAACTTAGGTACTAGACAAAAAAAAATTCTTAAAACTAGTTGGACGTACAATTTTACTATTTCTAACTTACTGGCCCTCAGCAGGCACTCTAAGCTAAACTTAATTAATCTTATTCTATGTCTTTCGACCTAATCTAACATTAATAAATGGAACTTATTCATTGTTCTGTTTAATATTAAGAAAAATTGTAAACAAAAAACTTAATAACAGAACTTCTTTTTTTTAAAACTTATATTCTAGCTTACATACTAACTTAAAATAACTTAAAACTATCTTAAACTAAACAGACATACATATATACATGCATATGTAGTACTATACGTGCATATATATATATGTATGTACTTAAACTATATACAATGGTATACCCATAAGTACACTCGAGTGTACATATGCATATACCAAATTTATTTTTTTTTTTTTTTTTATTTTTTATGATTTTCATATTTACAACTTACATACTAACTTAAGACTACCCTATGATATGCAAGTCGGCCATAGGTAGCGGTTGCCAGAATTCAATCCCACCCACCGCAAGACAAAGACCGACTGCGCCCCATATGGGGGTACGCACTACCCTTTCTACCCAGGGTCTAAAGGGTTCGCCGCTGGAGTTCTTTCGCTCCCAAGCCACCAGAACTTACGATGTTGCAATGCAACATCTCGCACATCCCGACTCGAGATCGCTGTACTGAACCGGAGGAGGCCCTCCTCAGCTCGTTGTGCAACGGAACGGTCGTGGTTGAGTCGCCCATCCACAGTTGAACGGGCGATGTGAAAAATGAGCGGTACCGCATTCGTATCTTGTAACAGGCCGTTCATGTCTAAATGAAGAAACGCCTCTGGAGGGACGAAACCATTGTGACGTACCCTTTCGTGGTACTGTGGGTTGGGGTAGTAAGCCCCAGAGATCAAGTTATTAACCGAGTTCATCGCTCTCGCAGTGTGACCTCGAATCAACTTCACCAGGAAATTGTCCACTCGTATCAGGTTGGCCCTGTTGTATAAGACCTCATTGGAGTAGAATTTTCTGTACTGGGACTCTGGTGTTCTGTAGAGGCGAAGGCAAGCCCTAAGACAGGCCCTCTCAAACACCCGAATCTTTTCCATCAAGCTTGCGCTCACGTTGAACCACACGGGACAACCATATGTGAGCATTGGCCGTATGAGGGCCATGTAACAGATTACTTTTACCCTTGCATCGAGTTGGCTGTTGTAAAACAGTCTCTTTGTGAGGGCGAAAGCGCCTCGGGCCCTGGCTAGAGCAGCATCTACATGTTTCTTAAAATATAGATACTGGTCTAGCCAGATCCCCAGGTATCTGACTACAATCCTTTGCGCCAGTGGTTGCCCGTGCCGTCCAACGATAGAGAACTTTCGCCAATTCTTTTTTGTATCCGCCGAAGCTTTATACAACGGAGTCCTGAACAGAATGGTTTCCGACTTCTGAAAGTCGAAGTCACCCTGCGCGAGCGTAGTGATGTCCTCGATCTTTTTGCCTGATCTGTACACTATCAAGTCGTCGGCATACGCAATTGCGTGCGGAAGAGAACTAATTAGATCGCTCAAGAAAATGTTGAACAGGATCGGCGAATTAACGGCACCCTGTTGGAGACCATTTTTAATTTCAAAAGTACCTGTAGAGGTCACGTTGCCATTCTTGACTACGAACCGCCTACCGGTAAGCATGTTATACAGTAGGTACAGCAGTGGTTTACTAATGCCTAGCCGATTGAGCTTATAGTAAAGTCCTTCTAACCAAACGGTGTCGAAGGCCTTCTCCAGGTCAATCAAGCAGGCGCCCGTGCATTGTTTCTTGCTCTTGTTCCATTGGATATCCAACACCAGTTTCGACGCGGCATGAATAGTGTCATGCCCCGCTCTGAAACCGAATTGGTTATCCGGAATTATATGTTTGTCCTCTGTCCAGTTGATCAAAGCTCTATTTATCACCTTCTCGAATACCTTGCTGATGTTCGGAAGGAGACTAATTGACCGGAGGTTGCACGGATTCGAAGAATATGTTCCTCGCTTGGATATGGGTTGTACAATCGCAGTTTTCCAATGCTCCGGATAATGTGCATTATTCAGAGCATTGTTAAAAAGGATTGTGTACATAGTGACCACTTCCAGAGCAAGATGTCTTAGCACAATGTTGGAGATCCCGTCGATTCCAACTGACTTTTTCTTCTTTATTGATGCGAAGACCGCTTGAAGATCTGCCTTCGAAATGAACGGGGGATGAACCCCTTCGTCGGCGATGACATTGTCTGCCATGTTTTCGTCACTGAACTGGACAAAGCCGTTGTTCTCAGATCGCCATTGCTGCAGATCTTCTCGAAGTTGAGAGTTGCTAGCTTGCACGCCGTTCTCCAGCTCGTGGTTCGGGCGAACACTCTCGTTCACCTTGTACACTTCCTGGAAAACTGCGCCTAGTACTTCAACTTTTTCTTGCGGGTCTTCGACCACAAAGAAGTCATCGTCGAGTACGGCGTTATTGGAGTCAATACCTGCTGTAGTCAGTATGTGTTCGTTGTCTGTCGTCCTGGGAAGCTTAAGACACGGAAGATCGCTATTTTTCTTTCGAAAGAATTTATTTATCTGTGGAATCATACTAGGGTTGTTGGATCTAATAGCCCGAATCTTGTTGTTCCAGTATGTGCTCACAGAAACTCTATAATTTTGTACAATTAAAGTCTGTACATTCTTAATGAGCGATTTCAGTGTCCTAACTTACTCGCTGCGTCTGTCAGTAAACCGCCTGTACAAGGTTTTTAATCTTGACAGGAGTCTACTTTTTTGTTGGTGTAGTGCGTCAATTGTCGCATTGCGGTACAAGTTTTCATTGTTCGTGCGTGTATACCGTGGTATCGTGCTGTCCATAGTTCGTTTTATTGTCTCGTCCAATTGAATTAGATACATGTCAATCTCTTCGTTTGACAGGTTTCTATTGGACGGAATGTGGAGCGCATTCGAAGAGAGTGCTCGAGTCATTTGTCGGGAGATGCGTGGCCAACGCGCCCTACTGTAGTTGTAGGTATGCGTTTGGACAAACTCTCCTAATTCCGCAATGTCGTTGGGGATCTTAAATTCGGCACTTAGTCCGCAATGGTCACTGAGATACACGAAAGTGTTCAAACAGTTCACCGTTTGTGCGTTTGTGTCTGTCAGCTGCAGTCTTGCGTCAAACAGCAGGAGATCCAAAAACGACCCGCTTCTGGGGAAGGACGAGATCTCTGTTGCTTTCAGTTCGAGTCTATACTCGACACTGTGCAAGCAAAACCAGCTGTAAAGCAGGTCCCCTCTGTTGTTGGAATCTGTGTTTCCCCAATATCCATGACGGGCATTTAAGTCCCCGGCCAAAATAAAATAGTTCTCTTCCGAGTCCAGACTTAGACACCGAAAGAGTGAATCGAGCTTTGATATAGAAGTTCTGGGACTGAAGGAGCCGGAGGAGTAGACCGACGCCGCAAATAGCTTCCTCCCGCTACGGAGAGAAATGCAAACGATGCAGGCCTCCAACACCTGAAACCGTCGCACCTCACTACTGTATACTACTTTGTGTTTAATGTTATTCTTTATGAAGATCGCAACACCGCCTCCACCATTAGAATTGGGCCGGTCTCTTCTAATAACATTATATTTGCTGTGCTCCAAAATGCCTCTCTGGGTTAGCTTAGTTTCGCTAATCAGACATAGCTCTGGGCTTTGGTCATCCAACAGTCTATACAGCTCGTTTTTTCGTGGTACCCCTATCAATGAATTTGCATTCACTGCAAGGATCTTGAAAGTACTCTCCGTCTGCGCAGCCATCAGGACTGGTGACGTGCTGGATTCTGCAGGAGCGCCAGAATTTTGGCAACCTGCTGCTCTAACGAATCCATACGCCTTTCAATGGAGGATTTCCAATCAGGCGTTGGACCGTGTGCTCTTGGCACTAAGGTTTGCGGCGCTACCTTGGGTAGTTGCTGCTTTTCCGTGCTTACCCTGCCAGACGCCATTTGGGCGAAAGACACTTCGGGTGTGACGGGTATGGCTGCCCCGAGTGGATTTTTCACTGGGGGCTGCTTCTGCAGAACCGCTTTTGATTTTCGCTCCTGGAACTTAGGGCAACCCCGATAGTTGGCGGTGTGCCCCGCGTTCCCGCAGAGTACGCATTTCAGCTGACTTCTGTCAGTTGCTCCCTCTTGCCCCAGAGGACAATTCTCCGAACTGTGGTTCTTGCTGCACTTCACGCATCGAGGCTGCATTTGGCAGTTCGACGCGGCGTGCCCGAACCTTTGGCAACGAAAGCATTGGACAATGCCGTCGCGCCTTCTAATACTGTCCCACTGGCATTTGTGGTAATCCAAGAACTTGATTTTCTTAAGATTATCCACTTTGCTTGTGGGTGTAACCTGCACGATATAAAAGCGTAATTTCCGCCCCTCTCTCTTTGCCTTAACAGTGGAGAATGGCTTGACCCCGACGAACTCAATTCCCTCACACACTTGCTCTTTGAGCATTCGGAGGACCTGCGCCGCTTCTAGCGGACACGTAAGCTTTAACAGCCGGGACTGGCATTTTTCGCCTTTTGGCGTGAAAGAAAAGAACTCCAGAGTCGAAATCTTCAGAAATTCTTTAACAGTATTATAATGTTCCACTGTCTTGCAGTGGATTGAATGCTTTTCCATACCTTTATTTCTATTAATGAAAAAATTACCTGCCCCTATGGCCTCCCTGCACATCTTGGCAGTTTGTTCGATGTCCGCCTTGAATATATTAATGGGCGGCACATTTTCTTTTTTCTGGATGGTTGCTGGCTGCTGCTGTTGTGTTTCTTGCTGCTGCGTTTGTGTTGCTGGCTTCTGTCGCTCCTCTGTTGCTGGCCGCTTTCTTGTTGCTACCCGCTTCTTTGTTGCTGGTCTCTGTTGTTGTTGAGTTGCCGGCATCTGCTGTTTAAGCGCAACCGGCATACTTGTTGTTTGCATCCGCTGTTGCTGTTGCGTTGCTGGCAGCAGCTTCGACTGCGCCTTTTTTAGCTGCGATTGTTGATCAGCTAGTTGGCGTTCAGGTTGCTGCTCTGCAACATTTTTTTGCTGTGCACGTTCTTTTTGTTGCTGTTGCTGCAGATCCAGCATTCTCCTCGCAACAGTTCTAGCTTTCAGCTCTCTGATTTCTTGCTTGAGACGCTGAATTCTCCCCTGCATATCTTCGACGAGTGTTTCCTTCATACTAAGTACTCGCTCAACTTCGTCTTCTGTGTCGGAGGCGAGAGAATTGAAGCTGTTGCTGCTGACAGCGAACCGGCATTCCCTTCCATCAGACACGTACTGCACAATGTCCTCTTCTGCTGAGGAAGTACTTGCCGACCCCGCCACACCCTGCGTTTCATCGAACATCCCAGTTGGTGAGGCATTCGTGTTGCGGCGTTTCGTTATTTTGGGAGAAATTTTCTTTCTCCTCCTTTTCACTGCGCCTTCTGTGGACGCCGTTGACTGATGGCCTGAGACTGCCACCGGTTGTTGCTGGTCATTGCCCTCTTGCACTGGCGCTGTCCGCTCTTCACTGTTCATTTTCCGTAGTATTTTGAAATATACGGAAAAAATAAAAAGTGCCTTTTTGGTTGTGTCCCCAACGGGAATCGAACCGGCTATCTCTCGCGTTGGGAGTGAGCACTCAAACCACTCGGCTGGCTGCTACTGTTGGAAATAACTTTTCGCTTGCACCAGTTAACTACTTCACTCGCGTTCTATATTTTGGTTTAAGTCGAATCACTCGCGAACTTGGACTGCACTCTTCGACGGTCAGTGAACGACTGCGAATTCCCTTAAATTTGTGATATGAACATACTTCGCAAAAATTTTGATTGACCAAAAAAAATCTAAGCACAAACAATTTTAAATCGTGCTAAATGGAATACAATCTTGTAAATAAATTAAAAATATTCCATTTTCAAACCGTGTTATATCAAAACCGTGTAAAAAAAGACCGTGTAAAAACAGAATTAATTGTATTTGGGTTGATACAATGATTCTCAATAAGTATAGACATTATTGAACTTTAATCCATTTAGTTAAGTTCATTAATTAAGCTCAACATAGCGTTTGTTTTGCCACAATTCGAAGGACCAGGAAATAAAACACTAGTTGTACTTGGTAAAAGAGAATTATGCCTCCTTTTGCTGCTGTTACTACTAGTCAAATCAATATTTCGCACCACCAGTACATAGTGTTGTTTCACGAAACGCATATTTACAACATATAACATTACATGATATATATTTAAGCGTATGCTTTTATCGTTTTTCGCGATAGAAAATGGCAATTCTCTACCAATAGAACTTCATCTACCTGGTCATCAATTTTGTGGACCAGGTACTAAACTTAAAGAACGTTTAGACAGAGGCGATAAAGGATTCCATTAGATGTAAACATGTAAACTAGAACAACATAAAGCATGTAAACAACACGATATTGCTTATTCTCAATCAAAGGACTTTAATAAGCGACACGCAGCTGATCAGATATTAGCGAACAACGCGTGGACAAGTGTCAAGTCGAAAGACAGTAGCTTAGCGGAACGTGCAAACGCATGGGTTGTGACTAATGCAATGAATGCTAAAGTAAAATTCGGTATGGGTAATACTATGAGCAAGTTTAAGAATACTAGAACAACATAAAGTAAATGTGCAAAGAATATCTTCAATGAAGCTATACGAAAAGCTACAAGGACTCTACGTAAACGCAAACCTAAGGACATTCAAGAGGGAATACAAATTGCTCGAAAGACGAAACAATTACACTTGTAATACTGATTCCTAAAATTTGAGGTTTTCTTCCTCTAGTGCCCATTCTATCAGCGCTTCGAGCATTGGGGGCTCTGGCATCAGGTGGAAGCTCTATTTTAAAGGCGTTAAGCGAAACTAAAACTGCTAGAAAACAACTTGATGAATCAAATAGTCACAATAAAACTATGGAAGTCATTGCTATTGGAAAATAATTATATCTTAAACCATACAAAAAGCGTTATGGTTTATTTTATAGTCCTGAGGCAAAAATCGTTTAAGGCACCTACCCAGACGAGCCCTTACCAATAGAGATTTAATGAAATACGCCAAGTTCTTACCACATTTCAAATGAATCTTCATGCTTGATAATCTACCGAAACGATCACATCTAAGGGAATGTGGCATCGTTAATATGGATTCCTCTCACGGTTCCGGTACACATTGGGTAGCATATACCCAGGACAAAAATCACGAAGAGTATTTCGATAGCTTTGGTAACCTACAACCACCAAAAGAGATCATCAAATATTTGGTTGCAAAAAACCTTCAATACAACTATAATCAATATCAAAACTATAACTCTTTTAACTGCTGACATCTGTGCCCAAAATTTCTGTACAGCTTAAATTAATTGAAAACATCTTTATTCAAGAAAAAATGTATGTATAATTATTGATGTCTTTTTATTTTTTCGTATTCTGCCCATATTTTTTGTTTGTCGATTAACCTAAGCATATATGTTAACGTATACCCCTTTCTTTTTATCGCTTCTATTGTTGCCTTTGGCATAACGTTGTACCTTGATGGGAGGTAACCATGTGCGAAGAAAAATGTTTAGGATGTTTTTTTTATTTTTTATTTGCGTATGTTTATAATGAGACTAACATGGAATTCTGCTTACATAAAATGCCATCTAAGAATATTTATATTTCTTGATTTCAATCAATTCCACATCAGAACGGTGTGTTGTATCTGACTTCTATTTCGCCATTGCTCAAAATTCTTCCACTTTCTACTTCACGATATTCAAAAGAACTTATATTTAATGAACGTCTTACATAATTACTATTATAAGTACATCTAATATTTGAAAACACAGAGCCATATTCTAATCTAAAGTGCCTCTAAAATTTATTTTCAATTTCAATTAGTCCACCTATATCTCTTTCTTTGAGAATCAATTCTTGCCTAAATGCTTCTATAGCTTCTTCAGCAGTAAAATATTTACAAATTAATTAATTTTTCTGTTGTTATTGATATTAATTGCGTTCCTGCATCGTTTTGAATTTTATGATTACCAACATCTAAAGATATACTAGATCTCATAAATTGAAACGAAAAATAAATTTTCAAGCTGTCATTATTTGGTTGTAGGACACTAATATGCAAGTTCCCTTTATTATTATCACCTAGAGTCGATAATTTGATTGGTATTTAACTAATTGAGGGCATGAAGATTCAAATTTAACTGATCAAGACTAATTGAGAGCAATGCTTTTAATTTATTTATAAATAAGAGATACATTAAATTCTATATTTTCCTTGTGTTTGATTAAAAACATTCGAATTTGTTTCAAAAATTCTAAACAACTTATGTATGCCATGCTTTTTTTATATTTTTTATTACTCATCGCCATTATCTTATCTAAAAGGTCTGTCTTCTTCATCGATATCACTTGGTACATATTTTTTTTAAATCATCAATATCATTGAATGCACATAATTCTTTAAAACGATTTATATTCTTTATACGTTTAACATCATCATGAGAAACATCTAATAGAGTTATTCATCCACCGTTTACTGCGATTTTCACATGATCATTAACACTATATTCAAACTGCACTGATTACAAAAAATTGGGTTGTGATTCCGCTCTACGCTGGCTTAGCAACCGAGATTCATATCCATCTTCTCTTATGACCCGTACTGTTAAAGATAATCCAATCACATCCACTCTAAATATTCGAAAATATCTCCATGATGATGGACAGACAAAATATTTATCTTCTGATCTTATCGTTTGAATCCAAGACATAATCTACTATGTACATACATAAGATACCGCTTAGCGCATTTACAATTGTACAACTTTGAACATCAACCGATCTTTCCCGTTTGACGTACAGTTTTACTAATGCTAACTTACTGGCCCTCGGCCGGCACTATAAGCTAAACTTAATCTTACACTATGTCTTTCTGGTGGCCCGTGGCGTTGTGGGTATGTGCGTCGACACCAACCTCGACGTCGTAGGTTCGATTCCAGCTCTGAGCGACACAAATAATTTTCACGACCCCACCTCCTTCGAGTACTCCACTGACAATGCTCAAAGAGTACTTCCTGTCTAGAAAAAGCTTCTCAAACATGGCCGTTCGGAGTCGGCATAAAACTGTAGGTCCCTTCCATCCGTGTGAGAACAATAGCACGCACAACACGAGTGGTTGCTGAGAAGCTAGGCCCTGGCCCTCTATGGACTGTATGTCTATATGTCTTTCGACCTTACCTAACTATACATATGTTTAAAAATAAAGACATTAACTGAAGTAATTAGTATTAAGAAAAAATTTAAAAAACTTAAATACAGAACTGATTTTTTTTAAGCTTATCAACTAACTTACATACTACCTTAAAATAACTTAAAACTAACTTAACTGAACATACATACATGTATACATGCGTGTAGATAATAATATACGCACATATATACATGTGTGTACTTAACCTATTTACATAAATATAAACATAAGTACACTTAGTGTACGAATGTGTATACTTAAATTTTATTTTTTTGTTTGATTTTTTTTGTTTATTTTTATTTTTTTATTAATATATACATATATACAACTTACAAACTACCTTAAAACTACCCTACGATAAGTAAGTCGGCCATAGGCTGCGGTTTTTAGTTATAGTTAGTTATAGTTACTTCATTTTCGTACAATATAGTTCTTACAATAGGTTTTGTTTTCACACATTTTACAGAAATTTGATATATTTTGCATACATCTTCTGAAACATTATTTGATATTATAATAAGTGACGTATTTTATGTATGTAACTAGAATTTCGAAGGAAAAAACGAAAAAAAACCTTCAATGTAAAGAGCAAGAAAAAAAAAATAAATAAATAATAAACATATGAATATGTACATAAATAAATAAACAAATAATTAAATAAATAATTAAGTAAATAAATAAATAAATAAACAAATAAATAAATAAACAATGAATTAATTAATAAATAAAAAGTAAATAAAAAAAGGTATATATAAATAAATAAAAGTAATACACAGATACATTTATAATTAGAAATCAAACATTGGGATGATTGAGTATTGTACATAAAATATACAGAATTTGCTTGAAAAAAGAACAAGTGAGCAACAGAAAACTAGGACGTTAGTCTGTTTAAATTATTCACAAGAGGGTTCTCAGCAAAAACACAGCGATCAAGAAAAAGCTGGTTAAGTTTCCGTATTCTTTCGGAGATCAATTCAACATTTGCTTTTTGGTGAAGATCTATTGTCGAGTGGTGCCAAGGTAAGTTGAGCATCATCTTTAGGAGCTTGTTTTGTGAGACCTGTAATTTCTTAATGTGGCACATAGCAAAATTTCCCCATACTTGGCATCCATACAACAAAATAGATTGGAAAATTACTTTGTGGATAATGATTTTATTCTCAATAGATAGTCGCGAATTCCTGTTAATGAACGGATACAACATCCTGGTTGCAATTAATACTTTATTTAAAGTTTTCTTTATATGAGTACCGAAAGTTAGTTTTGTGTCCAAATGCAATCCTAAGTACTTAACTGAAGGTGACCAGTTAATATGTCTTCTATTTATCTGTAACTGCCCACTAGGAATAAGACAAGCGTTTCTTTTCCTAGTGAAGAAGCTGGCTTGCATTTTGTCTTCATTCAATTTTATCTTCCACTTATTGCAGTATTCACAGAATATACTCAACGCATTATTTAAATTCCTCTCAATGTCAAGAGCGAATACATGAGATGAGAATATTGATGTATCATCCGCGAACATAGCTGTTTCACAATTTGGTAATGACGGAAAATCTGACATGTACAAGTTATATAAAACAGGTCCAAGAACTGATCCTTGGGGAACACCCGCATGAAAATTAATCCTATTGGAGACACTACTATTTACATGTACCATAAATGAACGATTAGATAAAAAGCTACGAATAATTTTACATATAAAAGGAGAAAAGTTTAAATTGATCATTTTGTGTATAAGGCCGTCATGCCATACGGTATCGAACGCTTTTTCAATGTCCAATAGAATCATTCCCGTAGATTTTCCAATTGAATGACAAGTTTTAATATGGTTGCAAATCCTAAACACTTGGTGTGAAGAATTGTCAAAATCCAAACTGTTCTCTGGGATAAATATTGTGCTGTGAAATATGCCTTGAGATTTTTTCTTTTAAGACTTTTTCATATATTTTGCTAAGAGTGCTTAATAGGTTTATTGGCCTATAACTATCGGGCCTATCAGGAGGTTTACCCGCTTTCAAAATTTGAATCACTTTAGCAATTTTCCATACATCAGGGAAATATTCTAATTTAAGGCAGGCGTTTATGATGAAGGTTAAGTAACTTATACCAGATAAAGGCAAATGTTTCAAATATATATTTTGAATCTTAGAAAGACATTCTAAAGAGAGAAATTGCTTATCAGCAGTTGACGGTATTGAGAAGACAATATACATGGTCATTGTATTCGACGCCTAACTAGGCTCATATCGTTGTACAGCCCGTACAGTTCGTGATTGAATCTTCTCTTCCAGATCCCGTCAACACAAACAGGACTAAAGATCGCACGTAGAACTTTTCTCTCAGAGAGACCAAGACTTCTTCATCTGCCTTCGAGATTGTCCATGCCTCCACGCCGTATAGTAGGACTGGGATGCTCAGTGTATTGTATAGAGTTAACTTGGCTCTTCGAGATAGTGCTCTATTACTCAATTGCTCCTTGAGCCCGAAGAAACAGCGATTGGCAAGAGTTAACCTACGCTTGCTCTCGGTACTGATGTTATTAGTACAGTTTACTCCGGAGCCGAGGTAAGTGAAGTCCTTGAGTCCTTAACTACCTCGAAGTTATAGCTGCCCATTGCGACGCTCTGTCCAAGACGTCGATGTTGGATGTCATTTTTTGAGGATATACTTCGTTTTGCCCTCATTCAGCTTCCGTATCAATGTTAGCAAAAGCCTCTCTGACGGCTCGCTGGGTTCTGCCAATCACGTCAATGTCATCGGCGTATGCTAACAATTGCACGGACTTTTGGAAGATCGTGCCTCTAGTGTTGGCGTGTAAGTTTCGCACGATCTTCTCCAGGACGATGATGAAGAAATCACATGACAGCGCGTTGCCTTGTCTTAAGCCTTTTTTTGCACTGAAGGTCTCGGTGAGTTGGTTACCGACCTTGAAGGAGCAGCGAAAGTCCTCCATCGTCATCCTGCACAGCCTGAGTGCGCAGGAATTTCAAAACTAAACATGGCGTCTGTATGCACTCTGTCATATGCCTTGAAATCGACGAACAGATGGTGAGTGTCGATTTGCATTTCTTGGGTGTTCTCCAGGATCTACCGTAGTGTGAAGATTTGGTCTATTGTAGACTTTTCTGGCCTGAAGCCACACTGATATGGACATATCAGATTATTAATGAACGGCTTCAGGCGGGTACATAAAACGGCAGAGGAGATCTTATACGCGATGTTAAGAAGACTGGTCCCTCAATAGTTGGCGCAGTTGAAGCGGTCTCCTCTCTTGTGGATCGGGCAAACGATACTGAGATTCAAACTATACTCGTCAGGCATGCTTTCCTCAGACCATATCTTGCAGATGAGCCGATCATCTCCATCTGCCTTAAATATTTCAGCGGACAATCCGTGCGCTCCAGCAGCTTTGTTAGACTTCAGTCTTGATATTGCTATCTTGAAATCGTCTAAGTCTGGGGGACGGTATTCGCGTCTGTCATCGTGCAGATTGAGATTAACATTCTGCCTGACAGCGGTATTTTGGTCCTCGTCGTCGTTTAACAGTCTACAGAAATGATCTTTCCAGATTCTCAATATCGACTACTACCAGTTGTCCATTTTCATCCCGACAGTCCGAGTTTTATATCCATTGCTTAGTTGTTTTACCCTTTGATAAAACTTTCGGATGTCATTCCTGCCATAACACCTCTCCATCCCCTCGATCGCGCGCTTCTCTCTTTTTTTTTCATCTGAGAAGCCGGTTCTCTTCCCAATTCCAGGAGCTCACGAACAGCCCTCGTTGTTCGATGCAGCGTTGCCTTGTAGGCCTCCTGCTTGGCTGCATGTGCCTGCCTACACTCGTCGTCAAACCATGGGTTCCTTCTAGGTGGTGTCATCTTTGTCCTCTGTCGGGGCGTAGACGCAAATCAGGCTGATGTTGCCGAATGTAGCCTTGATTCGGATTTTCATGAGACGAAGCTTAAGACTTTTTGCCTATGTGTGGGGTCGTCAACAGTAAATCCGTCAATATGCGAGGCAATTGGTCGTCTCCGAACATGTTGTTTTTACGTGTTGAGGGCGTTAACCCCACGCACAACCCCCAACTGGAAGGCCAAGCCTATTTAGTTTACCCTTGGGAGAAGGGTCCGGATGACTCCGGTATCGGTAACCTCGCTGAGGTTGTGAGTGCCGCCGTTGACCCTATATGATAGGGTTCCTCCGCCGCCAACTCTACTCCAAAATCCCGATATGACCATGAAGGCAACCTTCTAGATCTGAGCTCCGAATATGTCAGAGTAGCTTTAAAAGGGGGTGTACCAGGTAGCTCTGGATGTCGCCGTTGGCCAAACTGATGATAAGCTCCTCCACCGCCATCCGTAAATTAGATGATGAGCCCTGATACAGACTCATCCACTCTCCCCCTCTCTCGTTTGCAGCCGCCAATGACGTCCCAGGGGGGTTGGGTACCCCATCTTCAGTCGAAGGTGCTCGGCTCCCGGATTTCACCACGGAGAGGTGAGAGTAGGAGTTCATTGACAGAGGCTAAGTGCAGACGCCTGTGCCTGCATAAGTCGCTTATCAACGCTTCGAAATCTGCGAGCACGAAGATCTCCTTCGGTTCAGTAGAGATATCTCTGCTCGAGACACAAGAGTGAGTGATAAGGAGCGGCACTTCTTGTGGTGGCTACAGCAGAACCAGTCCCCGCCTTTGCCCGCCCCTGACTGACACAATAATAGCTTTTGCAGTGGTTAAACGGCCAACTTACTTAGTTGTACGGTAGATTAAGGAAAAAAATATACACAAAAAAAAGAGGTGGACAAGGGCGTGTGTAATGTTACGGACATAGATTAATTTAGGCTGTATATTGTTAGGTTATTTTTTAATAGGGAATTAGGGTTTAGATTTAGGTTAAGTAACATAAGAATATCGCGCCAAGTTTTTCAATAGTTTTCTTGGCCGTAAGTAAAAAAACAAAATGAATAGTTTAGACGCCGAAAGGCAAATATATATGTAACATAGATTAGATTATTTTAGAGTACCCGAGAAAGGTCAGTAAGATAGAATAAAGAACATGAATTGTTAGATATTAATATAGATTTTAGTAATTTTTGTCTAGTGCAAGTTATTTGAGAAGAAAATAAAATTAAAATGAAATTAAAAAAAAATGAGGCTAAGGATATGCCAAAGATTCCATGATTTACTAGAAAAAGGGAAATAGTCCACTCAATCGGGATAAGTATTAAAACTAGAAAGACGGGAAAATCTTCTCGTCAATCGATATCGTCAACACAAACTGTGACGACCAGTGTCTTATATAGAGCCATCCTGGCCATTGTTGAAAGAGGATTCTATTACTCAAATGCGCTTGAGTGCGAAGAAACAGCAGTTGAGAAGAGTTATTCTGCATCTATCTCGGTACTCGTCTTTTCGTACAGTTCAATACTAACTGGCAACTTGGCAACATCGAAGTAAGTTAGCTGTCCATTGTGACGCTCTGTCCAAGACGTCGTGGTGTTTGACATTTCTTGAGGGCAGCATACATAACTCGAGTTGCCCTCATTCACCGTCAGAATCAATATAACTTCTTCTGTCTCAATACAAGCATACCCATTCACATGTTGCCTTGAATCAGACAAACAAATGGTATATGCCGATTTGCACTTCTTGGGTCTTTTCAACTTTCTCTGACGTCTATGGCAACGCGACAAATCGCGGTAGATTGAACTCGGGACTACTAAGTTCTTCATTTAGCTCCAGAGAGAATACGTCCCATAATAAAGTTACCCAGCCTTAAGTAAGTTGTGTTTCCTGATGACTCTACCAAAGATCTTCCACACCCAGCAAAGCGCTGAAGTCTCCTAAAACTTGATGTCGAAGCTGGGGCATTGATCGTATGTCCTTCCTAGGAGATCATAGAAGTCTTCCATTCTGCTGTCATTTGTTGAGGCAGACAAAACATAACCCTTTTTGCATAAGTCCCCCTAGAACAAAAAATCCGCATCCATTAAATAAGTCACTGTATTAGATGTCGGAAGTTTTCATAATGGCGGTGATATCTGCAGTATTCATCCGTAAGGAGAGATGAGCTGTATTACTAGCTCACTCACTTTCCTCCTCTCTCGTTAGCAACCGCCAACGCCTTGGCTAAGGATTTCACTATTTGGAGATGGGAGTAGCAGTAGCAGTTGGTTGACAGAGGCTAAGTGCATACGCCTGTGTCTGCACCTTTAATTTTAAATGCTTTGGCATTAAATTATGATTTCAGTTAAATCCTTTTCATTTTTCTTTTATCCTAAAATTCTTCACAACAAACACTTTGCAAATAAGAGAGCGAAAGATTGATTTTCACTTCGCAGTAGTGTAGTTCTTAAGAACAGTATATATAGTATATGTATATATGGTATACATATATATTTTTTCATTTCACTAATTTCGATTTTTGATCTGACAGTTTCACGTTAAAGTTTTTGTTCGGAATTCTAATCTTTGGGTTTAGAATCCTATCGACTGCGGAAAAACTGTTACAAACTGAATAAAACAACATTTGATTTTTACTAAAATGATGTTTATTTTTCTGTTGCTTAAAGTACTCAGACTGTTTTTCTTTCTCTACTAGGTTGGTAACCTCGTCTCTCTTGGCAACTGGTACTAAAGGATAGGCCTTTCTTACATTCGGCAATGAATTTTTTTGGTTCATTTTAATTTTTCTCTTATTTTTCATTCATTTACCTACATGCTAGACAAGAATTCTTACAACTAGCTAAACTAACATAACAAATACTCTTATTGCCTTCCTTTGGCAGGCTCTCTTCTATCTCGAGCAGAGATCGCTCTTTGAACGGCAGGGGACCCTCGTGACTGCGAGCGACATCCCGTTCATATTGAAGTCGTCTGTCCACTGTTCGGCGACATGGAAAATTACAGGACATCCGTGTGAATCCTGTATTAGGCCTATTGTGTCGAGATAGAGGAACACCTCGGGAGGAATAAAGCCTGTAAGGAGCACTCTCTCATGGTACATTACGCTGGAGTAGTAAGCCCCAAAGATCAGACTGTTGGTTGAAGTTTTAGCTCGTGTAATGTGCCTTCTGATCAGCTTAATAATAAAATTATCCATTCTGTTTAGGTTTGCCTCGTTGTACAGGACCTCATTGGAATAGTACTTCTTGTACTTAGACTCGGGTGTACTATACAACCGCAGACATGTCCGAAGACACTGTCTCTCGAGCAACCTCATCTTTTTCATCTGGGAAGGACTTACGTGAACCGCAATGGACAACCGTGTGCAATAATTGGCTGATGCATGTACCAGATTACCTTCACCCTGGAGTCAAGTTGTCTGCTGTAAAACAACTTCTTTGCCACAGCCAAGGCCTTTTTAGCTTTGGTCATAGCAATATTTTATAACTCTTGCCAACCGCTGTTTCTTCGGGCTCAAGAGGCAATTGACTGATCATCCCAGTCCTGCTATACGGCGCGGAGGCATGTACAATCTCAAAAGCGGATGAAGAAGTCCTTGGTCTCTTTGAGAGAAAAGTTCTACGCACGATCTTTGGTCCTGTTTGTGTTGACGGGTTCTGGAGGAGAACATTCAATCAAGAACTGTACGGGCTGTACAGCGACATGAGGCTAGTTAGGAGTCTACGGATCCAACGCCTACGGAGGCTAGGTCATGTAGAGCGTATGGACACCACAGCTCCGGCCCCAATCTTCGAATCCCAACCTGTCGGGCAACGCAACAGAGGACGCCCGCGTTTAAGGTGGCGAACCCAAGTGGAGAAGGACCTCAACCAACTTGGTGTGCGAAACTGGAGACAGCTAGCCAGGCATCGCGCTAGTTGGAGAGGCATGTTGGTTGAGGCCCAGGTCCACCCCGGACTGTAGCGCCACACAAAGAAGAAGAAGAGCAATATCTATGTGTGTCAAAATACAGATATTGATTGTAGGCACTTTCAAAGAAAAAAAACGAAAATGTGCTACGCGCACTCATATTATATCTTGACACCCTGTATGGTCTTCCAGACATTCATTCCTGTGTTTGTGTGTCATTTTAAATGTATTTCACACTGGTCAGCCGATTGTCCCGCTTACCTAGGAATATTTAAGCCAGTGCAAAATAGATTACGGGAGAGAAATAAAGAGTGTACAGTCACGGGAAGAGTTTGATTTTTTTTTTTCCCCACAAAACCTCCAACATGATCCAACCAAATGATATGATATCTGACTGCCGTTTTCACATCTAACTCTGTCCCATGATGCCATGTACAACAGGGTCCTGAAAAAGAAAGTTTTACACTTTACACACAATTGTCGGCATTGAACCTATCAGATCTGCAGTGAATGTTGAAATCAGGGTCGTCGAACCAACCCTTCCCTGTTGCAGATCGTGGAAGAAGGTACATCGCCACTTTTCACGACGAACTTTCTACCCGTTATCATGTCATAGATCATGTATAGCAACGGTTTACTTACGCCGAGCCTGACCAGCTTGAGGAAGAGACCCTCCAACCAGACGGTGTCGAACGCTTTCTCCAAGTCAATCAGGCAAGCAACCATGCATTGTTTCATGTCCTTATTTCATTGAATGTCGGACACTATCTTAGACGCGGCATGTATGGTTTCATGCCCCGCCCTGAATCCGAACTGGTTGTCCGGTATGATATTATTTTCCTCAACCAATTGTTTCAGAACTCGTGTTGTCGTGTAAATTTGCACTGCTCAGGGGGAAAATGACCAAGCACAATATTCGGAATACCATCGACTCCCACTGAATTTTTCTTCTTCAGCGGGTTAACACGTTCCCTGCCAAGCTGTTTTTCACAAGGTGTCATTTATACGAAGCGTGTACCGAAAACAGTACACGGTAAGTGTTTTAATAATTTTGTATAGATTCTTTTTTTTTTTGTTTTTGAGAGAATTTATATTATTTTCGGAATTATTAATATTAAACAATAATGCATACATAGTAACATCAAAAAATTATATCTAATTAATTTTATTATTATTGTACCGTTATCAGTACACGATGCAAAAATTCCACTTAACATCACAAAATAACATAAAACAATCATAACGGGAATTAAAATTTAGAAAAAAAAATGTATTTGAAGAAAACACGTTGGCGTAGAAATGAAGCTAAGCGTGTACGGTTTTCGGTACACGCAGAAGGGAACGTGTCAAAGATACCCTGAGTTATATGTGTGGGAGCCAATCGTGGTTCCGCAAAAATAAAATAATTAGACATCAAAATATTTTTTCTATAGCTCTTTATTAGCTTGAGTCCAAACATGGAGTGACTTAAATCATAAACATAAGACATAAAACTAAAATCATTTCTTCACACAGTTCCTAGCAGTAATTATAGCAAGAGAAAAGAAGAATAGCAAAGCATTGTTGTTGGGCTTACATGCAGCGTACAAAAAAAAGAGAGAAAAAGAGATAAGTACTCTTTCGGCAGCGTCTTCATGCATCAACAGCGTGTTTGGCCTCATGGAATTACCGCTTGACAAAAATGGCTTGGCTTGTGTTGTCTCTTGGCTTCTGCTGTCAATATTGGTACAGCCTGCATTCTTATAAACACGTGATGAGGTTGTCTATGGCATCTGGTCTAATACCGTTTCACAACACGTGACTTGGCTTGTTCTTTCTGTTGCAAAGATCGGTACAGACTGCATAGTTGTATGCATGTGACTCCTCCCGCCCTAGTATGGACAGAACATGTATGTGAATGTTCATAGTGGTATGATGGTCATGGGTATGTGGTTTTATGCTATCGGCATCATGTAACTGTTTTCGAATTTTGTAGATTCTGTGTCGTATACGTGCTATTCTTCTTTTTCGGTTGTAATATATTAGGTATATGCATGTTGCGATTTTTTGTACATAAATATTAATACATATTTTTGTGTGTGTGTTTATTTTAATGCTTTTTATACGGATATTACTTTATAATTTTTATACTTTAATTGCAAGTACATAATTTATTTATTATGCAAAAAATTATTTTTTTTTATTTTTACAACATTTTATATAACTATTACATATTACGTACAATTTCTAAATTAGGATATATTTTTTGAAATAAGCCAAGATAATCCTTTTTTTTTCACATTTAAAATTAAAATTTAAATTTCAACTTGAGAAAACTTTACTTTTTATTTTACATTATGTATTTAATAATTTAGTTAATAGGTGTGAATGATTTTTTTTTATAAATAACGCAATATATAGTATATATATATATTTTCGTTTTTTGTGTACTAATAACTACATTTGTGGATATATAAAGGCAAACAAATTAAAGAAAGGATATTGAAAGAGAAAAACAGATGTTTGAAAAGTATTCTATTTTAATTTTGATTTTTTTCTATTCGAGTAATCTCTTCCTGTTAATTTTCGTTCAAATTTAATATTTTTGATTGATTTTTGATATTTATACTTTCTTTTTACGATTTGCCTATCACGTTTGAAGCCAGTATTATCTTTGAAGTATGTTTTACCCTTTTTTTTTGAACATCTTTAATTATATAACGAGGTAGAAATTTGATATTATGAAAACCTAGGTTTTTGACTAAATCCCTATCACGGAAATCTGAAGGTGTGGTTCGTGTTGCATTTAACTTGTTTATTCGTTTCTCCTATTCTGATTGAACTCGTCTCTTCAGATCCTCCCACTCTGAAGCACTAAGAGTTGAATGCAAAAGATCGTTTGGTTTGTATTTTGTGCTAGAGTGCACAGTGTCGTTATATATTTGAACTGCTTTGAAAACAAGAGTTTTGCCATCGATATTTTGATTGTCCTTACTAATTTTTAATAACCTTATGTGTTCATTTAGTGTGGAATGAAAACGCTCTATAACCGATTTGCCCGACCGATTTGGAATTCATTGTCTGCAACTATTTGGTAGGGTTTTCCTAAGGTTGAAAATCTTTGTTTTAAAATGTCTATTATTGTTATTGAATTTCTGTCTGTTATAGCGTGAATAGATACATGTTTCGTAAGCTTGTCAATGCAAGTAAGGAACATTGAATTTTTATTAAGAAACCAAATATCTATATGTATAATTTCATTTGGCTTACTAGGGGTTTCCGAGATCATAAATTTTGGTCTGATTGGATGGCGATCATATTTGCACATGTTACAAATAATACAATTATTGATGTATTTATGAATTTCTAGCCTAAGATTCGGGAAATAATACTTATCTTTTATCTCTAAATAGGTTTCATCAATACCTCTATGATTTTTATCAAGATGTGCCTTTTCAATTAATTCTAATATCTTTTCTTTGCATGTTATATCTTTAAGCAGTTTTGTACATCCAAGTACTCTCATATCTGGTGAATTAGAAAAATACCTAACTATCGTTTTTTGGAATTCGATAAACAAACTATCATCTTTACAGAATATTCCAATTGTTCCTTTAATTGGTAAAAGACCCTGCAGGATGTTTAATACAAAATGTTCACAGTACTCTGATTACGAAATAGTTGACCTAATTTTTTTTTGGTACATGAGTTTACTTGTGTATGAATTCGAGTTACTTTTTTCTAAAACAATTTGATGTTTATATATATTTAGAGGAATTTCCGTTATATAAATGTGATCATTTAGGTTTTCGATTCCGCTATGAATGGTAGCTAAATCAGATCTAACGTCTCCGGTATCGTTATGATTAACTTTTAAACGGCTCAGAAAATCAGCAACTGTGTTTTCTTTTCCTCTAATATAATCTATATCGAAATCGAATTCGTTAAGCTTAATTTTCCATCGCTGGAGCTTGCAATTGGGTTCCTTGACCGAATTTATCCATACTAGAGGACGATGGTCAGCTTGTACCTTGAACTTGCGCCCAAATAAGTATGGCCTGAAGTATTTTGTCGCCCAGACTATACAGAGAAGTTATTTTTCAATCGTGCTATAATTTGTTTCGTGACGATTTAAAGTCCTTGAAGTAAAAGCTACCGGATGCTGATTTTGTGAAAGAACTGCCCCTAAAGCCGCGTTCCTCGCATCTGTTGTAAGAGTAAACGTTTTTGTAAGATCAGGGTATGCTAAAACAGGACAAGTACATATAAGCTCTTTAAGTTTCCCGAAAGACTCAATGTACTCGCTGTCATTTATGTTTATTTTTGTACCTTTTTTAAGGTACTTTGTCATAGGAAGGGCTACTTTCGAATAGTCCTTTATGAATTTCCTGTAAAATCCTGTGACGCCCAAAAAGGATTTTATTTGTTTTGCTGTACGAGGTAGTTTAATAGTTTTAATCGCCTCAATTTTATTAGGATTGGGCTTTATACCATCCTTTGAAATTATATGGCCCAGATACTCATTTTCGCGCTTTAAAAAACTACACTTATCAATTTGAACCTTAAGATTGTACTCGGCTAGTCTGCTTAATATCTTGTTTAGATTGTCGATGTGTTCTTGGAGAGAGCTTGAAAAGATGAGTATATCATCGAGATATACCACACATATTTTATTAATAAAATCGCATAGGACCTCATTCATCATCCTTTGAAAAGATGCTGGTGCATTTTTTAAGCTGAAAGGCATACGAGTAAATTCGTAATGCCCGCTTGATGTTGAAAATGCGGTTTTATGCCTATCCTTTTTACAAATTGGGAACTGGTGAAATCCTTTCGCAAGATCTAGTACTGAAAAATATTGAGCATTTCCTAACTTTGATAAAATATCGTCTATGATTGGAATAGGAAATTTATCTTCTGTGGTTACGTCATTTAATTTCCTATAGTCCATTACGATGCGCCATTTTTGCCGTCCTGTGTGGTCCGCTTTTTTAGGTACAATCCAAATAGGAGCGTTATAAGGACTAGTGGAATTTGTTATAATACCTGAACTGAGCATACTCGAAATCTGTTCACTAACCTCATTTTTCAGTGCTTCAGGATACCTATATGCTTTAGAATATATTGGGATATCATGTTTAGTAGGAATTTTATGGCTGTACTTAACGACGGAAGAGAGATCATCGCCCTCAAGATAAAACACATGTTTATATTTTTTAATAGTAGTTAATAATGAGTTAATTTCCTCTTTGTTCAAATTATCTAGTTTAAGTCTTTCGGTAATTGCACCAATATCTGGTACCTCGAATTTAACATCAACTATTTTCTGATTTAATTCATGAATTTCAGTCTTTGTTAATGGAGATGAATTATTGTCAAATACTAAGGGCAAAGTAGCTTCTTTTGTGATAAGTTCTGACTTTTCTAGATCAATCTTTGCTTGCAAAGGCTTTAAAACATTGCAGCCCAGAATACCGTCAAAGTCTCCAGTTAAAGTTATTTCAAGCATTTCAAATGTTGTTGTTGGCCTATTGAATCCTTTGAATAAAGGTATTGTAATTTTTGAAATAACCCTAACATCTGAATTGATGGATTTCAGTATTATTGGTTTATCAAGATCCGATTTAAAGGAACTGTGAAATAAACCCTTCTGAATTAAAGAAATACTTGCACCGGAATCTATTAATAATTTTATGGGACGTGAAATGGTTTTGACGACTATGTAGGGAAGTGATCGAATGTGCTTAACGGAAAATTTTGAAACCGGGAATCGTCAGGATTTTGTGTATTTTGCAAATTTTGGTTAGGGCTAGAATTAGGCAAATTTTGTGCTTGGAAGTGATCGATTTCCATTGATCGTTGATTTGTTTGAGAAGAGCCTAATCTAGGAGCACGTTGTCTATTATAGTTAGAAGTATTATTAGTAAACTGCCCTGAGTTATTAAAAGTACGATTTCCTGTGGGATAATTAGCATTGGTTATGTTTCGCGAATTGGTATATTGAAACTGTCGTGGGTCATTGTATGTATTATTCCGGAAATTACTGTTGTTATTATGTAAATGTACATTTTGATTAGAATTATTTACCATATTTCGCCTATAATAGTTTTGATTATATTTGAAGTATGTCCTATGAAATTTATCAGTATCTACTAGAATTGTTTTAGCTTCTCTAAACCATGATGGGTTCCTAGCCTGAAGAATCAATTTTGGTTCGTTAGGTAATTTACTTATAAAAAGTTTAAGAACCATTATTTCATTTTCTTTGCTATTATACCAGCTTGGAATACCTTCAGTAAAACTTGATTTTATATTTAGCTTAGTAAGTAAAGTTAAAGACGCTTCAAACAAATGTTCAACAGAACCTTCAAACCTTAACATATTAATTTGGCTTACTATAGATTCGAAACTTTCGGTTATTGAACAATTCGCCTGTAAAATAGATTTTACTTCAGTCCAAAAAGTTGGATTATTATTATTTATCAGCGTCATATTAGCCTTGCCTTTAATTTTTTGCCTTATCTTAAAATCTATAAGTGTTTTAGATACTTCATCTAAGTGTTCACAAAATCTGTATATGAAGTCTACATGTTTAATAAAAAGATCCAATTCTTCTGGTAATCCAAAAAATTCAGGTAAATCCTTAACTTCACCTAAGGTTAGGTTAGGTTAGGTTGTAGTAACTGACTGCTGCAGAGCAGTCACACTTAGGCCAGAAGGCCCATTGTGATACCACGCGGATTGACTTCTCCTAACGCTGGAACCAGTTGGTGCTGCTGATGAACCGATTTAGTTGGCCAATGCTGGCACTTTTTAGCTCGTTACGATCGCTGAAGTAGTAGGCTCCTAGATGCAGGAACCTACGACTGGCAAGAGCACTGCAGGAGCAGAGAAGGTGATGAGTGTTCTCTTCCTCCTCTTCATCCATGCAGCTTCTGCAAAAATCATTATATGGTGCACCCATCCTGCGAGCATGAGTGCCAATTACACAGTGCCCGGTTATGACTCGTATAAGGGTCCTTACTGAGGGCTTGCTGAGTCCAAGTAGACTGAGTGACCGTTTTAGGTTAAGTGATGGCCATATTTCTTTTGTTTTAAGGCAGGTGGCGCCTTCTAGCCATTTGTCATTGGTGGTTTTTACTGTATGAATCTTTAAAAGATGATAGGCTGTAGCGATCGGCATGGAAGGTGGTACCCCTTCTATCGATAGGGATGAGGTTGTATCACACCTAGCGAGTTCGTCGGCTTTGCAGTTTCCTGGTATGTCACAGTGTCCCGGCACCCACATGAGGTGAGTGTTAAAATGCTCGGCCATCTCGTTAAGAGACAGCCTGCAATTAAGGGATGTTTTAGAGTAGAACATGACATTGTTCAGGGATTATATGGCGGCCTGACTATCGGAACAGATGGTGATATCCCTTTTTGATATCACATTGTTTTTAAGCCAGGACAGCGCCTATTTAATCGCTATGGTTTCTGCCTGAAAAACGCTACAGTGATCAGGGAGCTTCACGGAGATAACAATGTTGAGGTCTTGTGAATAGACACCCGCACCCACCCCTTCTTTTGTCTTTGAACCATCCGTGAAGATGCGCAGAGGATCTTTCAGTGTTTGCGTATCAGTCATCCAGTCCGATCTGGAGGGAATACTGATTGAGAATTTCTTTTCAAAGATGGCCTGGGGTAGTAGGCGGTCGGTGTCGCTAGGTAGGAAGTTGAATTCCTTGAGAATGGTTGAGTGGCCAGTGTTGAGTTCGGACCACAATCGAAGTGTTTTGAGTCTCATGGCTGTACTTGCTGCTGCTTGTTTCCCGAATATTTCCAGAGGTGGGAGGTGGAGGAGAATATTCAGTGCGTCTGACGGAGTACTTCTCAGTGCCCCGCTGATACACAGGCAGGCCAGTCTTTGTACTCGGTTGAGTGCATTGCAGTTTATAGCCTTGTTTAGTGCTGTCCACCAAACTGAGACACCATACAAAAGTGTCGGTCTGACAATAGTAAATCCAGTGAGCGATGCGAGGTTGTAGGCCCCATTTGCATCCAATGGCCTTTTTGCAGCAAAAAAGTGCAGAAGAGGCTTTTTTTACCCTTTCCTGGATATTGAGCTTCCAGTTTAGCTTGCTGTCGAGAGTGAGACCCAGAAATTTCGCACTGGTGATTAGCTGTAATGTGGTGCCGCACAGGAGTGGGGGGTCGAATTGGGGGATTTTGTATCTTTAGGTGAAGAGTACGATATCCGTTTTTTGTGGGTTGACGCCAAGTCCGCATGTTTGTGTCCATGCCTCTAGCTTGTCAAAGGCATTCTGCATTATGTCTCTTAGAGTAGAGACGAATTTGCCGGATGCCGCTATGGCAATATCATCCGCATAGGCAATAACTTTGCACCCTACCTCTTCCAGTATAAGTAGCAGTTCATTTACCGCTACGTTCCAAAGAAGGGGTGAGATAACACCTCCCTATTAACACCTCTATGGATCTTAGCGTCTCCCATCTGAGAGTGTATTACTCTGCTGGTGAGTAGCTGATGAATGAAGGCCACTAGCGGCTTTCCGATCCCGAGGTTGCTAAGCGCAAGTGAAATTGCTTCCGGGTTGATATTGTTAAAGGCACCCTCGATGTCGGGAAAAGTCACAAGTGTGTATTCTTTGAACTCGAGAGATTTTTCGATGGTGCCTATCAGAGAGTGGAGGGCTGTTTCTACAGATTTGCCCATTTTGTGCAGATGAGAGTCTTCATGCTGGGATAGCATGCCTGATATATTGGTCTATAAGTTTCTCCAAGGTTTTCAGGAGAAACGAGGAGAGACTTATTGGCCTGAGGTCCTATGGTTTGGCATGGGAGTATTTACCCGCTTTGGGGATAAACACTACTTTGACCCTTTTCCAGGAGCTGGGGACATGACTGAGACTCATACAGCCTTTGAATATGCTAAGAATCCAAGGCATGATGAGGTCAGCTGTTCTTTGGAGCTCCGCCGGGATGATGCCGTCAGGTCCCGCTGACTTGAAGGGTTTGAAGCTTGTCAGTGCCCACATGATAGCGGTGTGGCTGACATTTATAAGGTTACATGAAGTATTAGGGGGAGATACCACTTCCTTATTGGCTCTAATCGGGAAGTTGCCCGGAAAGTGCGTGTCAACGAGGAGACTGAGGGTTTCCTCGCTGGATGTTGCCCAGGTTCCGTCAGGTTTTTGTAGGCAGCTAGGTTTTTCTGGAAGCCTCGGAGACTTCTTCGATTTTACCACAAAAAAGTCTCCAAGAGGTTCGTTGGGCCTTTCTCAATTCAGTTTTAAAGGTACTGAGGTGTTCCTTATAGGAATCCCAGTCCTTAGCATCACGAGAGCCCTTCGTCTTGTTAAAGAGCTTCCTACAACTCTTGCGCAAAAGATCAATTTCATGGTTCCACCAGGGAAGTTTAGACTTGCCTCTTAGCCTGCTGATTGGACATGACATTGCCATTGCATTGTTGAGGGTTTTTGTGAGGTTGTCCACCGACTGTTCAAGATCAGTGGGGTTGCTCGGGATGGGGATGTTGGTGCTCGACATTGTTACCGCAACAATCTCTCTATATCTGTCCCAGTTGGTTCTCTTAGGATTCCTAAAGACCCTTGGGGATGGGAGGGCACTCGCTATACTGAACATTAGATAGCGGTGATCAGAGAAGGAGTGATCGGATGATACCCTCCAATTGCTGATTCTATCCGCTATATGGTCAGACACGAGTGTAAGGTCTAGGACTTCCTGTCTATTCCTAGTTACGAAGGTAGGTGTATTACCTTGGTTACACAAGTTTAATCTACTACTTATAAGGTAGTTGAAAAGGTACTCACCTCTTTCGTTGATGTCCGTGCTTCCCCATATTGTGTGATGGGCGTTTGCATCACAGTTTAGGATTAACGCGGTTTTTGTTCTTTCCGCCTCAGCAATCGTCCTTTTCAGCGTCTCTGACGGACATTCCCCATGGTCATGGGCCATGTAGGAGGAGACTAGCCATAGTTTGGTTTTGCCTGCCTCCAGGCAAACAGTGACTGAGTCTCGATCGCTTAGGTGGGAGAGAATGTGAGTATTCAAAGAACTCTTTGTAAGTATGCAGGCTCTTGGCTTACCTTCATTCCTTACATAGTAGAGGTTGAATTGCTGAGTCCTTAGTCCACGAACTCCCAGGGTTCCTGGGCCAGGACGATGTCGTCTCCGCAGGTGTTAGCGCGGAGAAGAAGAGCGGCCGAGGCCGCGATGGAGTGGTGGAGATTAATCTGTGTCACCCGGAGCATAGCTGTCGGGTAACGTGTCCGTCTTAGCTCCGGACACAATCTCCACCACTGTTAAGTTAGCCTCATCGTCGGTGTCAGACTCCAGAAGAGAGTCTTCTTGACTATTGGGCGGGGTGCTGGCTAGTTCCAGGTCAGAGAGGCCAATATCATCAGCTTCCTGACCATGGCTACCTAGGATATGGGTCAGCGCCTGCGTGCCAGAGCCCTCCTCCTCCACCTCCATCGGTACCATATTGGCTACGGGGGTTGCCCTCACGATGGAGCCTGAAGTAGAGGGTTGAGGCTCGTTTGAAACAGGACGGTCTTTCTCCTCCTCTGCTACCGCCGTCAGTATATTACCGACAGTTGAAGCAGAGGAGGTGGAGGGGGGCTGTTCCGCTTTCGCGCTTGTCTCCCCATCATTTTTATACACCTTCAGGGTGATCGTCCCAAAGCCGTAGTGGATGACACCTTCCGACTTGGCAAGTGGGTCCAGTGATTCTTTGTTTATCACGATCACTGTGGACCTCGTTTCTCCCTTTAGTTCATCCAGCTTGACAACCTTCTAATTGTGGGTAGGAAGGTTTGGGTTGCAAAGTTGGATGAACTTTAGGATTGTTGCAGGGTCTGAGGGGCTTCGCGGAAGGTAAGTGCGGGTTCTTGGTCTACTGGGGACTTGATCCCTCGTTACGACCTCGAGCCGCGCCCCCTTCCACACCTCACCCAGTCTGCTGATGGCTTTTTTAAAGAGATCAGCCGATCTCTGGCACGTGAAAGTCACGAGCTTAATATGACCCTGGTGCCATCCTCCGTCACGCCCTACAGGTGCAAGGCCTCCGTTTTCCAGCACCAGGCTCAGATAGATGTCATTAATCGCTGACTCCACCTTCTTCCAATTCAGTGGAGAGATGGCGCAGTCAGCGTGTCCTCTATCTAATACGGCGTAAGTGATTTCGCCTTTCAGCACTTCACTATACGGCCTGTTGAGCCTACTGGCAATATTTATTGTTTCACCACTCGGTTTCAGCCTTTTAGGCTCCGAGGGTGACGCCTCCAATGACCTGGCGCGTTTGGGCGTAGTGCCCCTGGTAGTGTCCGCCTGTGGTTGGCTTTTCACTACATTAGTAGCCCAAGCTAACGACCTCTTGCTACTATCGTTAAGCTTCTCCGGTGGAATGCCTTTAAGGCGCTCCAAAATCCGGGCAGCAGAACGCCTCTCCCTGTATCTTTTGAGGGAAGGTCCTGGGACCTTCGAGGAGGAGGCAACTCCGCGGGCGGAGATGGTTTTATCCGTGCAGAAACTCTTAGTGGGAGTTACCGTGCAGGTATTTGGTTTAAGAGACTCCTCGCGGCCTTTGACAGTCTTTAAGGCGGTTTGAGCCGCCTTATCCGTCGGCACTTCAGGAGCCAAGGTTGGTCTGGAAGAACTTCCAGCCGGCGAGGGAGCACCGGTCTCTTTTTTGTTGATTTTTGTTTTTGGTGTGTTTGTGTTCATATTAGGTCCCACGAGTAGCGGAGAAAAGGAAGGTCCGGCTGTGCAGAGATCCGCATTACACAGCTAGGGCAGGATTAATCTGGGAGTGTGCCAGTACACCCAGATAATCCGTTTGCGACTGTGCTATTATTTTAGGTGGGCCCCCAGCCAGGCTGATCCTCGGCACGGGTCGTATGACACCTTGATCCAGCCCACCGGAGATGGAAGGGAGAGATAGGATGGAGGGAGGGAAGGTATGGTTACATCTTAGCTTCGGGTCTCCTCATAGAGAATAAATTCCCTTGAGTCATTGACCTTTACTAAGCCTTCGCACCGCGTCAAGGTGTGTAACCACGCGAAGGAACTTCACCTAAAAGAGATATTAAATTCGCCATACCTGGAATTTTTTTTCTTATTAGGTTCTTCCTCTTTTTGGGTTTTTTCCGGTTTTTTTTGTTGATCAGGTTCACAATTCAATGTCTTCTTTTATTATTAACAAATACTCGGAATGCACTTTTAGTTTTGTTTTCTGTTCATCAGTGTAATACAGTTTTATTACTTCTATTTGAACTAAACACACTAGTACTTCAAATGTTTTTTCCTACTTCACTTCTGATTTTTGTTTCAATCACTGTTTAATATTTTACATCACTTATTTATTATCTATAATTTTTCACTTTTTTTTCCGACTGCGCCAGTTATATGTGTGGGAGCCAATCGTGGTTCCGCAAAAATAAAATAATTAGACATCAAAATATTTTTTCTATAGCTCTTTATTAGCTTGAGTCCAAACATGGAGTGACTTAAATCATAAACATAAGACATACAACTAAAATCATTTCTTCACACAGTTCCTAGCAGTAATTATAGCAAGAGAAAAGAAGAATAGCAAAGCATTGTTGTTGGGCTTACATGCAGCGTACAAAAAAAAGAGAGAAAAAGAGATAAGTACTCTTTCGGCAGCGTCTTCATGCATCAACAGCGTGTTTGGCCTCATGGAATTACCGCTTGACAAAAATGGCTTGGCTTGTGTTGTCTCTTGGCTTCTGCTGTCAATATTGGTACAGCCTGCATTCGTTATTTGTCGTCCTAGGAAGTCTAACGCTCTGAATGTCGCTTTGATCTTTTCTCCGAAAAATTGTATTTACTTGCGGGAACATACCCGGGTTGTTAGATCGTACAGCCCCAGTACAAGCCTATAGCCAGACTATAATTAATTCGGATTAGCTGTTGGAGGGTCTTGATCTCCGACTTCAGTGCTCTGATTTCCGGATTTTGTGGATCTGTAAACCGCCTGTGCAAGAGTTTGAGTCTTGACAACAGCCCACTTTTTGCACGTGATGTGCGTCGATGGTAGCATTTTAATAAACATCGCTGTCATCAATTTGTACTACCGTTGGAAAGTTCTTGTCCATGGTAAGTTGTATTATGTCACTCATACGTATGAGGTACCTGTCACCCTCTTCGTTCGTCAGGTTTCTGTTTGTAGGAGGAATGATCCCACTCGAACGTAGTACTGTAGATAAGGTCCAGGTTGCCTCTGGACATATTCCACCAGTTCTTCCACCAGTTGTTGAAAAGTTCCGTGTGCTTCTCTCCACGCAGAAGGTAACCGAGCGTTTATTTTCGTTCAGTCCCAATCAGCGAATTCACATTCACTGCTAGGATCTTAAGGTTACTGGCTGCGTGCCATGAGGGTGTTGTGGCGTTAAGCACGGCAAACAACGTCGAGTGGATGAGGCGCTGCTTGCTCCTGGAACTGCTTTCGGAGTTAAGCGATCTGCCCCTGTATAGAGAGCAGCACCGTCTTCAAATCCAATTTAGCTTAAGGTTGCCTGGCCACTGGGACCTGGGCTACCCTCTGCACTGCCTGTTGTACCGCCTGCCTTCCAGATGCCATTTGGGCATCTGCATGTTGCAGTTCGCCGCGACATGCCCAAACCGCTGGCATCGAGCATACTGGAGTATGTGCTTCGTTTTTATTAATGTTTCCCATTTGACAGAAATGGAGCCCATACGATTAAAACGTTCTAAGCTGTCTTTTTTTTGTGTCTGTGGTGACCTGGACAAGGAAGAACGGAAGTTTCCTGTTCTCCCTTCTCGTTACCGCAGTGTTGAAGAGCTTGACCTCAACGAATGTGACATCGTCGCTCTGCGCCTGGCGCAGCTCAGTAAGGATGTCCTCGCGATCAGTCGCGGGATCCACGCCCTTAAGGAGCATGGTCTGCAACCTTTCCTCTTTTGGGGTGTATGAGAAAAACTCAGCCTCCGCCGCCGCAAGCTTTTCTTTAACGGCAGTGTGATCAACCACTGATAAGCAGTGGATTGACACCCTCAAAGGTCCTTTATACTTAATATAAAATGAATGCTTCGTGACCAACTTACATACGACGTCAACATCCTTCGTCTCCATTCCGAATACATTAATTGGAGGGCATGTCTCTGGTTGACTGCTGTTTGCTATTTCTCCTGTGGTGGCTGCTTCTGTATATGCTGCTGCTGCGGTTAGCTCTGCTTCTGTTTCCTCTGTTGCTACTGCTTAGGTTGTTGTTGTTGCATGGCAGTTACCGATGTTCTTTGTTTTGCTGCTGCTGCTTGCTTCGGTTTCTTTCGTTGTTGTTGTTGATTTTGTTTTTCCGCAGCCTCTTTGACCGCTCAGCGCCCAATTCTTCTCTCCGCCTCTGGACTTTTACCAGCTCCCCTCGGTGGTCCTCCTCTTCGTTACCCAATTTGGATGACAGAGCACTGTATGCATTTCCTCTGCTACCGAAGGAAAATCTACCTTCGCCATCTGCCGACTTCATACAGAACGTCGTCGAGGGCTTGGCATTTTTGCGCAGCCTGTTGTTTTTGTTGTCCATTTGGACTTGCGTCTGCTGATGCTTCTATTGTTCTGGTGTATTCTGCTGCTGTTGTTGTCGCTGCCAGTCGTTCCCCAGCTGTAATGTCGCCTGATGCAGTGGAACGGCGCTTGACTGTGGTTGGCTGTTGTTGTAGCCTTTTCCTTCTCTTTTGTCTGGTTTCGGGCTGGTGGCCTGATGATGTTCCGTTCTCCTCCTTGTTGGTGTTGTCCGCTTTATTGAACCCGGCACCTCGAGACCACGGTCGATTACTCTACCGCTGGACCACTGGGTCTTATAACAATTGTTGGCACTTTGCATACTTAGTAATGACTTTCCGCACTTTGCAGGGAAGCCGAAACACGTCTGTACTCAATGGAGTCCTGTGAACGACTGTGTATGGGCTGCTTTATGGGCACTCATCTACCATACACATTATATTCGTTGTTGATTATGTATAACTGTACGGTGGCGCCGGCGCGGCGCTGTCTTGTTCCCTTGCAACACAACAACCACCAACAGATTTCCCCGCCCGCACTATGTACAGGAACTCATTTTTCCCACAGGTGGTGGTGGTTTGTGTATAGCGTTATGGCGACGGATTATAGCTGGTACTCCGAATGGTCTTCGAATGTTTGGCGCAGATAGCGCTATAGATTGATTTGCGTCCACGTCAGAATAGTTTTAGTGAGTAATGTGAATTCGGCCGAGATCAAAGAAGCCCGATTTTACGATTTTTTATTTGCTGGTGAAGCTAAGTGTAGGATCGAACTTTAATTTCACTTAAGAAGTTTTCCTTTTCATGCTCGATACTTAAGGGTGTTAGCTATGGATTGAGTGTCATTATGATTTCTCTCGATTTAGTATGTTTCAACGATAAAATATTGTTTTATTCATATAGTTACGAAGAACTAATGATTGTTTGTGTATGATATGTTTTAATGACCATTTTTCTTATTAATTTACAAGTAAATGCTAAAGAATCAGATTATTCAAAAATATGACTACTCAATCGGGATAGATATAAGCACCAGAAAGACGGAAAGACGGAAATTCCCTTGATTAGAAAGACGGCGATTGTCATTTGTTCCCTAAGATAAAATTGTGAATTTTGATACAGCAAATCATTTGAAAGTGCTAATAAATCGAAGATGAACTAAAAATATGATCTTCTTTCTATGGCTCTACAGTCCGGGTTTTACTTGGGCCTCTATCAACTACCACAATCTCTGGCTGTCTCGAGTTTCGCACACCACGTTGGTTAAGGTCTTTTTCCACTTGGGTGCACCACCACAAACGCGGGCGTTTGTGGTTACTTCGGATCCGAAGATCCATCGTGGCGCAGGGCAGTCACCGTATGCATTCAATGCACAATGTCTAAGCAAACAGGACCAAGGATTGCACCCAGAACTATACTCTAGATGAGACCAGAGATCTCTTTATCCAATTTTGAGATTTTCCATTTTCCGCGCCGTAAAGCAGGACTGGTAGGATCAGTGTATCATATAGTCATCTTAGCCTTTTTTTCTATTACATAATTTCCCTTGAGTCCGCAACAGTTATTTTGCGACTTGAGGGCAGCATATACTTTGTTTTGTCCCAGAAAACATTCCAACTAAATATTTATTTACGCCTTTAACTGCTCCCTGAATTCCACCAATCACATCAATGTTATCGGTGTTCACGATACGTAATGAAGTCGTGTAGGTTACTTGAATCGATCGAGCACATTTCATAAATACAGAACTTTTCCATTTCGATAGTATCTTAATCTTAGCGTGGTTAGTGGGTGACGCGTCGAAAAAAAATAAGAAATGAAACAGAAAATGCGCTCGCAGCGAAATAGGTTAGCAGGTCTGAACTGCACATGGGTAGAAGAATGAAGAATTTTTATAAGTAGCACAGGATTCCCTCGCAGGAGAAAACATGCAATTGGTGGAGGAGTACTGTTGTACAAGACGGGAAGAGAAAAAGCTTCTACGCCTGAAGAAAAGGTCTCTCGCCAGCTCACAGCTCAAGGATATTTAAGATCCAAGGACAAATAAAAATAACGGGCCTTTTGTGGGGCAGTTGTGACTTTTGAAATATCAAAGAAGTATGTCAGAATAGGGTAATACAAAAATCTAAAATCTATAGGTCTTTTCCAAGGAAAAATGTCCAAAGCCGTTCCATTTGCTGATTTTTTCGTGGTTTTTGACAGAAGAGCGTGCAGAAGAGAGAGTAAAAAATTTCCCCACCCTGCGAATTTCTGCCTCAGAAACTTCTGTGGGCAGAAAATTGAAGACTGTCAAATTCAAAATAAAAGCAACAAGCGACAGTTCATTCAGAATTGAATAAGTAAGAATTGAACATATTTTTTGACGTTTCTTGAATTCCTTGAATTTCTACGAAACGTCGTTCCACAAGCTTGTGCACTCAAGAGAGATTTTTACCCCCACTTCTGTAAATTTGCTCAACTACGAATTTCTGTGCACAAATCAATTGGAACAGACCTTATGTTCTTGTGTTTTTCTTAAAATCGTCAAATTTGTCACATTGACAACTAGGAAAATGGGGATGAATTGTGTAGGATTAGCCATTATTCACAATGACATACAATTTTGGGTATCACGAATAAACTTGCGTTCACATTTAACAATTTGTCGAGACGATTTGCTTGACAAAAGTGGCCAAATCGTTAATGTGGATGCTCGTTACAACCAAATCACACTAAAAACAAATTCTGAGGAATTTGTGAGAAATTCTCTCGATAAAGGCCCAAGCCCATAGAATCCGGTGCGTGCGTTACAGTTGACATCCACAAAAATCGTATTTGCCGGACTGCAAAGAGGTGCCAAATGAAATACGTGCGTTGCGTCCGAAATATGTATACATACATACAATCTCACACGACAATGAGAGTAAAATGATACACATACATGCATAAATGATACACACATGTGAGAATAAACTGTCAAACGGAAGGAAAGTTAAAAGTTCGCCAACTTCATGCATTCTGATGTATTCCACATATAGCCCACACTCGTTGTCTCGCTCCCTCTTATTGGCTCTTATGAGTTGTTAATTTTTTGACAAGACGCAACGCACGCACCGGATTCTATGGGTTTGGGCCTTAAGTTTGTACGCTCTCTTGAGCACGAAACTGACATCAGTCTGTCAGAAATAATGTGTAAATATGAACAATTTATGCTGACTTGATTTTATCGGATCTGCCCATATGTATCTCTCGAGTTTTTCGAAGATCTGCGTAATGTGAAGATTTGATTGATTGTGGACATCCAAATTCCATTAAAAAAAGGTTTTAGGCAAAGACGAGCTGTCATGTGATTTTTTCAACATAAAGGGTTATTTTTTGAGCTATTATCTTTTTGGCAACACTGGTTCCAACAGCTGACTCACGTTTTGTGTTTTGTTTCACTGTCAAACATCTTCAGCTTGGTCTATAATTTAACCAAGAATCGTCTTACAACCTATCGCAACGCACAATTTTTGGTGAATGGGCTCTTGGAAAATCGCAGAAAGCCGAAGATTCACTTTCTTACCGAAAAATTGTGTTCAGCGGCGAAGCTCATTTTTGGCTCAATGTATACGTAAATAAACAGAATTGCCGATTTTGGAGTAAATATCAGCCAGAAGCATTGCAAGAGCTGCCAATGTATCCATAAAAAGTCACGGTTGGGCTGGTGGCATCATAGGACCGTACTTCATCAAAGATGATGCTAATCGTAACGTAACTGTGAATGGTGAGCGCTACCGTGAGATGATATCCCACTTGTTATTGCCCAAAATACAGGAGTTTGGCTTGCATGGCATGTGGTTTCAACTAGACGGTGCCACATGCCACACAGCACGCGCAACAATGGACTTATTGGAGTCGTTCACAGACCTTTGAGTTGTGCAATGATAGTGCGCGAGTGTTTCGGCTTCACAAAAATAAAAATAAACTATACGAAAAATAATTAAGTAGCGCTGGTGTCGCGTCTTGCCTTAACAAGCAATTGGCCGAAGTGGTAGAGTCAGCGCTCTTCGCTCCACAGGTGCCCGGTTCAATCCCCGCTGGGGGCGGCGACAATAACAAAAAAAAATTTTTTTCTCGAAAGCCAAATAAATATTAGAATACAATAGTGAGCGAGAAAATGGAATCAGACGAGCGGTCCGTGCTCTTAGAAGCGGACAAAAGAGAGCAGCTACCGGCGGCAGAATCAGGCCCCCAGTCAACGGTGCACCGAGAAGGCGTTGTGAAAAGGAGGAGAAATAAATCGTCTCCAAAAAGTGAGAAACACCGTGACACCAAGGCATCTGCCGAGGGGCGGTAGGAGGATGAGCTGAGTGAAGCCGCGAAGACGGTTGTAACTGCAGCAGCCGAGACGGATGAAGAGGAGTGTGTTCACTACGTATCCGATGGAGGGGAAGGACTGTTCGCTGTCAGCAGCAACAGTTTCGAATCGTTAGCCTCGGACACTGAAGATGAAGTAGAGAGAGTACTTCGCTCTAAAGAAAACGAAGTAAGAGGAGAAAAAACAGCGTCTCCTCGTCGATCAGAGTGCTTAGATCCCGTACGTTCCCAGTGAAAAAACCACTCGGGGCAGCCATACCCGTCACACCCGATGTGACTTTCGCCCAAATGGCGTCCGTCATGGGGAGGACGACACAGCAGCAAGTACCTAAGGTACAGCAACCCCCAGTGCCAAGAGCACACGATCCAACGCCTGATTGGAAATCCTCCATTGAAAGGCGTATGGATTCGTTAGAGCAGCAGGTGACCAAAATTATGGCCCTCCTGCAGAACCCAGCACGTCACCAGTCCTAATGGCTCCGCAAACGGAGAGTACTTTTAAGATCCTTGCAGTGAATGCAAATTCATTGATAGGGGTCCCACGAAAAAATGAGCTGTATCGATTGTTGGAAGATCAAAGCCCACAGCTATGTCTGATTAGCGAAACCAAGCTAACACAGAGAGGCATGTTGGAGCACAGCAAATATAATGTTATTAGAAGAGACCGGCCCAACTCCAATGGTGGAGGCGGTGTTGCGATCTTCATAAAAAATAATATTAAACACAAAGTAGTGTACAGTAGTGAGGTGCGACGGTTTCAGGTGTTGGAGGCCAGCATCGTTTGCATTTCTCTCCGTAGCCGGAGGAAGCTTTTTGCGGTGTCGGTCTACTCCTCCGGCTCCTTCAGTTCCAGAACAACAATATCCGAGCTCGATGCACTCTTTCGGGGTCTAAGTCTGGACTCGGAAGAGAACTATTTTATTTTGGCCGGGGACTTAAATGCCCGTCATAGATATTGGGGAAACACAGATTCCCCAATCAGTCGCTCTCCGGCTTTCAAAACGCACTGACGTGTTTCTTTTTTCCTCCGAGTGAAAGTAACACGCGAGTACAGAGAAAGTTTTGATAGCGATTTTATCAAAACAGAAGTAGTCTAGTGCGTAGTGTACGAGACTCCGGCGCGGAACATCCCGGGTTCGATCCCGAGGGTGACAATTGTGATAGGACACTTTTTTATAGTAAAAAATAAAATTTATTATAAGTTAACATCTGTGAGAGACATTGTGTGTGAAGGGAGATGGAGAAAGAAGAAAGACTAGTGGGTATGAGTAAAGTACCGGCGGATAACGCATCGAGCCACCACGCCGGCACATCAGGTCACCAAGCTAGCAGCAGATTACTCCAACAAGTGGCGACGGGGAAGAGGAGGATGAGGCTACAACCGGAGCCAAATCTAGTTAAGCGGACAGCGGTGAAAATCACACCACTGGCTCCTGCTGCGCGTCGTCAGCAGCAGCAACAACAGCTACAACCACGGCAGCGGCCAAACATACCGCAGCCTCAACAACAACAAATGCAGCACCATCAGCAGCTGCAATTACAACAAAAACGACAGCGGCTCATAACTCCGCAGCCACAAAAACAGCAACAGCAACACTGGTAGCCTGCACGTCGGCAGCTATCGGCAAGGCAACAACATCAACAAACACAGCTTCAGTCGAATCATACGATGCAATTATGTATGAGTCGGCTGGAGGAGAAGGACGGTACTTGGGCGCTGGTAACAGGTACCGAGACCTATCATCCTCCGAGGCGGATGACGAGGAGGAGGATGTGAGGGAACTCTCGAAGTAGAGGAGAGGCAGAAATTGCTGGAGGAGCAATCGAGGGAACTAGCCGCGATCGCCAAGATCATGCGCGATAAGCTAGCGGGGAGAAAAGCAGCTCAAACATCTGCAATGCAACAACAACAAGCAGTGCACTCACAAGAAAAGCAGAAGCAGCGAGAACAACAACAACAACAACAGCAGCAGCAAACAGGACAACAGCAGAAACCGAAACAGCAGAAGCAGAAGCAACAACAGCAGATGCCGCAGCAGCAGAAGCAGAAGAGGGAGAGATGTCCCCCAATCAAGGGATGGAGTTCTACTCTTATACGCCAAGAGGAGAAAAACTCCAAACTCTGCTCCTTAAGAGCATGGATCCCAATACGGATCCGGAGGACATCCTCGGGGTACTGCGCCAAGCGCAGAGCGATGATGTCCAGATCGTGGGCGTTAAGCCATTTGTCACTGCGGTGGCACGCAGGGAGAACAGGCGTCTCCCTATGTTCTTGGTACAGGCGACTGCCGAAAGCAATTTGGAAAGCCTTAAGAGAATTAAACTCTTAGGGACTATTGCTATTCAATGGGAAACACTAAGGAAATCGAAGCACACGATGCAGTGTGCTCGATGCCAGAGGTTTGGGCATGCCGCAGCGAACTGCCCAATGGCGTCGCGCTGCGTGAAATGTGCGGAAACCCACAATATAGGGAAATGTCCTTCAGGGACGGACAAGGTCGAGGACAGGAGCATCCTCAAATGCGTTATTTGCGGAGCTAAAGGGCACCCTGCCAACTATCGGGGCTGTCCGAAGGTCCAGCTTTTAAAGAAAAAGTTCGAAAAAAGGAACATAAAAACGGTAGGAGCAGGGTCTATGCCTCGCGCTGCATCTACCGCTCTTACGCCAAGAGTCTCGTATGCCCAAGCTATATCAGGCAGACGACCGGCACAACAGACAGTGCCAACGGCAGCCCCGGTCCTAGGGGCCAGGCAGCCTGAGGCGAACAAGGATATCAGCTCCATCTTGCTGGCAATACAAGCACAGATGGCTCAGATCCAAAAGAGCCCTGTTGAACAAGCTGAGCGCACAGCTCGACTGGATTTTATCTGCTCGGAGCTGTTTGGCGAACAAACGCAACAGTCAATATAATGGCTGCGCGCGCAGCTATCGACCTTAAGATCCTCGCGGTGAATGTAAATTCTTTAAGAGGGACAACTAGAAAACTCACTTCCGGCCACCTGTTAAGAGACCACAATCCTGATGTGAAGGTCAATCAAATGCACAAGCTCAGGTATAGTAATTATGTAATAGTACGTAGAGATCGCACCCACTGTGGGGGCGGAGTCGCTCTACTAATAAAAAAAAAACATTCCCCATAGCATCATGTATAGCAATGAAGCGCGTAGATTCCAGCTGCTAGAGACGTGCATCGCACGCATATCGCTTCCGGGAGGTAAGCGACTATATGTGATCGCTCTCTATGCACCCGATAACATAAATCTCGACCACATTTTAATTTCAGAGCTCGAAGCTCTTTTTGTAAGCCTACGTCTGGGCTCGGAAGAGAACTATTTTATCATAGCAGGAGACTTTAACTCTAGGTATAGAGAATGGGCAACAGAAATTGAAACCGGGGGAATGCCTTAAATAACTGGTTGAGTGAGCATGATGAGTTGAGGGCAGACCTGCTTGCAACCGAGATACCATCATTTCCCAGAAGCGGGAATTATCTGTATCTACTATTGTTGGACAAACGACTGACTTTACATGACATAGATAGAAGCACAAGGAACTGCTTAACCACGATCGAGTACGATAGTGATCATCGTGCTTTTTCAGCGGTTATCCAGATCCCGAACGAGGTGGTTGAACTGGGGGAATATGTCCAAAAAAATCCATTTCCCAGAAGCGGGAATTATCTGTATCTACTATTGTTGGACAGACGACTGACTTTACATGACATAGATAGAAGCACAAGGAACTGCTTAACCACGATCGAGTACGATAGTGATCATCGTGCTTTTTCAAAGGTTATCCAGATCCCGAACGAGGTGGTTGAACAGGGGGAATATGTCCAAAAAAATCCTTATAATTACAATAAGGCTTGCTGGCCTCGTTTCTCCAGTGCTTTATCCACTGAACTCCGTTCGAGTGGGATCAATCCACCAAAGAACAGAAACCTTACAAACGAAGAGGTTGATGGGTACCTCAAACGAATGCACAACGCCATAATACGTACAATGGACAAGACAATACCGAAGGTAGTGCACTCCGATGACATTGATATTTATCGGAACACCACCATCGACGCACTTCACGGGCACAAAATTAGACTTCTGTCAAGACTTAAACTCTTGCACAGACGGCTTACAGACCCTAGAAGTCCGGAAGTTATATCTCTGAGGTCTGAGATCAAAAACCTTCAACAATTAATAAAAATTAATTACAATTTAGCTACTAGCTTGCACTGGGGCAATAAAATCCGGGCTGTACAATCCAACAACCCGGGTATGTTCCCGCAAGTAAATAAAATATTCAGGAGGAAAGATCAAAATGACATTCAGATCGTTCGACTTCCCAGAACAACTGACAACGAACAACTACTGACCTCAATCGATATTGATCCAGATGAGGCTGGGCTAGATGACGACTTTTTCGTGGTCGAAGATCCCCAGGAGAAGGTTAAAACAATTGGTGCTGTTTTCCAGAGAGTGTATACGGTCAACGAGGTTCGTATGCCGAACCACGACCTGGAGAACAGAGCCTCGTTAAACCACTTCTATCTCAATAATTAGATCAGTCAATGGCGTTTAGAGAATCACGGTTTTACCAGATTCAATGACGAAAATATTGCAAACAATGCCGTTGCCAATCATGGAAACCATATAGTGATTTCCCAAGAAGATCTCCAGGGGATCCTTAGATCTATGAAGAACAAGAAATCAGCTGGGATAGATGCTATCCCGAACATTGTGCTTAATCATCTCCCACCGGCGGCAATTGACATTTACACTACACTGTTCAACAACGCGCTCAGTAATGCTTATTACCCTATAACATTGGAAGACAGCTGTGGTGCAACCAATCCCTAAACGGGACAAAGACAAGAGCATCCCATCAAACTTCCGATCGCTAAGTCTTCTTCCTTGCATCAGCAAGGTCTTCGAAAAGATTGTCGTTCGAGCCCTGAAAACGTGGGTCGAGGACAACAATATTATACCGGACAACCAGTTTGGTTTTAGGGCGGGGCATTACACCACACATGCCGCGTCAAAACTGGTATCCGACATTCAATGGAACAAAAATAAGAAAGAGTGTACGGGTGCCCGACCTATTGACTTAGAGAAGGCGTTCGACACCGTATGGTTAGAGGGCCTTTTCCTTAAGCTCGTTAGACTTACCTTACATAAACCATTGCTATTTATGATATACAACATGATAACAGGTAGAAAGTTCGTCGTTAAAAGTGGCGGTATAACTTCTACCACAGTTTTTAATATCAATAATGGTCTACAACAGGGGGCTGTTGGTTCCCCGATATTGTTTGTTATATTCACTGCAGATCTCCTAAGGTCAATACCGCATTTAATCGCGTATGCCGATGACCTAGTGGCGTACAGATCAGGTCCTAAGGTAGAAGTCATTAATACCTTGTTGCAACGTGACTTCGACAACACTTTGAAATATTGCGATGACTGGAAGCTGCTTATCCCCTCAAGGGATACGCGCGTAAACTGGAAAAAGTTCGACAAACATATAGAGAAGGCTCTGACCAATGCTAGAAGAGCCTTTGCTGTTGCAAGTAAGCTGTTTTACAGCAGCCAACTTGATCCCAGGGTGAAGGTAATCTGCTACATGGCCCTCATAAGGCAAGTCATGGTGTATGGTTGTCCCCTGTGGTTCAACGTGAGTCCTTCCCAGATGGAAAAGATGAGGGTATTCGAGAGACGGGGTCTTAGGACTTGTCTCCGGTTGTATCGAACACCCGAGTCTGAGTACTAGAAGTACTATTCTAACGAGGTCTTGTACAACAGGGCAAACGTGAAGAGGATAGATAATTTTATCATTAAATTAATAAGCAGTCACATTGCAAGAAGTATGACTTCTACCATGAAAAGGTGCGCCGCAACGGTTTGGTTCCACCTGAAGCTTTCCTCTATTTGGATTCGATCGGCCAGATCGTGGACACGGATGGATATCCTGTAATCTACCTCGCGGACCGCTCCTGACTGAAACAATAATAATAGCTTTTACAGTGGTTTAACGGCCCACTTACTTAGTTGTAAGGTAGATTAAGGAAAATAAAACAAGAAGAAAACAAAAAAAAAAAGGTGGACAAGGGCGTGTATATTAGATATGTTACGCATATACATAGCACACACGCCCTTGTGTACACGTCCGTAATGTTTCGGACATAGATTAAGTTTGTATTGTTAGGTTAATTTTTAATAAGGATGTAAGGTTTAGGTTTAGTAACAATGAGGATGTTCAGAGCGCCAAGTTTTTAAGAACTCGAATTGTTAGATATTAAGATAGATTTTAGTCATTTTTGTCTAGTGTAAGTTGTTATAGAAGAAAAAAGATAAAAATGAAATTAAAAAAAAAAAAAACACAGATTCCAACAACAGAGGAGACCTGCTTTACAGCTGATTTTGCTTGCACAAGGTCGAGTATAGACTCGATCTGAAAGCAACAGAGATCTCGTCCTTCCCCAGAAGCGGGTCGTTCTTGGATCTCCTACTGTTTGATGCAATATTGCAGCTGACAGACATAAACGCACAAACGGTAAACTGTTTGAACACTTTCGTGTATCTCAGTGACCATTGCGGACTCAGTGCCGAATTCAAGATCCCTAACGACATTGCGGAATTAGGAGAGTTTGTTCAAACGCATACCTACAATTACAGTAGGGCGCGTTGGCCACGCTTCTCCCGACAAATGACTCGAGCACTCTCTTCGAATGCGCTCCACGTTCCGTCCAATAGAAACTTGTCAAACGAAAAGATTGCTAGCGAAAATAGCGATCTTCCGCGTCTTAAGCTTCCCAGGACGACAGACAACAAACATATACTGACTACAGCAGGTATTGATCCCAATAACGCCGTACTCGACGATGACGAGTTGAAGTACTAGGCGCAATTTTCCAGGAAGTGTACAAAGTGAACGAAAGAGTTCGCCCAAACCACTACCTGGAAAACAGCGTGCAAGCTAGCAACTCCCAACTTCGAGAAGATCTGCAGCAATGGCGATCTGAGAACATCGGCTTTGTCCAGTTCAATGACGAATACATGGCAGACAATGTCATCACCGACGAAAGGGTTCATCCCAAGTTCATTTCGAAGACAGATCTTCAAGCGGTCTTCGCATCATTAAAGAATCTCCAACTTTGTGCTAAGACATCTTCCTCTGGAAGTGGTTACTATGTACACAATCCTTTTTAACAATGCTCTGAATAATGCACATTATCCGGAGCATTGGAAAACTGCGATTGTACAACCCATATCCAAGCGAGGGAAAGATTCTTCGAATCCGTGCAACCTCCGGTCAATTAGTCTCCTTCCGAACATCAGCAAGGTATTCGCGAAGATGATAAATAGAGCTTTGTTAAACTGGACAGAGGACAATTATATAATTCCGGATAACCAACTCGGTTTCAGAGCGGGGCATGACACTATTCATGCCACGTCGAAACTGGTGTCGGATATCCAATGGAACAAGAGCAAGAAACAAGGTACGGGTACCTGTTTGATTGACCTGGAGAAGGCCTTCGACGCTGTTTGGTTAGAAGGACTTTACTATAAGCTCAATCGGCTAGGCATTAGTAAACCACTGCTGTACCTACTGTATAACATGCTTACCGGTAGGCGGTTCGTAGTCAAGAATGGCAACGTGACCTCTACAGGTATTTTTGTAATCAAAAATGGTCTCCAACAGGGTGCCGTTAATTCGCCGATCCTGTTCAACATTTTCTTGAGCGATCTAATTAGTTCTCTTCCGCACGCAATTGCGTATGCCGACGACTTGATCGTGTACAGATCAGGCAAAAAGATCGAGGACATCACTACGCTCACGCAGGGTGACTTCGACTCATTCATGAGAGATTGCGATGACTGGAAGTTGAATATCAACTTTCAACAGTCGGAAACCATTCTGTTCAGGACTCCGTTGTAAAAAGCTTCGGCGGATACAAGAAAGTATTGTCGAAAGTTCTCTATTGTAGGACAGCACGGGCAACCACTGGTGCAAAGGATTGTAGTCAGATACCTGGGGATCTGGCTAGATCAGTATCTATATTTTAACAAGCATGTAGATGCTGCTCTAGCCAGAGCCCGAGGCGCTTTCGCCTTTACAAAGAGACTGTTTTACAACAGCCAACTCGATGCAAGGGTAAAGGTAATCTGCTACATGGCCCTCATACGGCCAATGCTCACCTATGGTTGTCCTGTGTGGTTCAACGTGAGTGCAAGCTTGATGGAAAAGATAAAAGATTCGGGTGTTTGAGAGGGTCTGTCTTAGTGCTTGCCTTCGCCTTTACAGAACACCAGAGTCCCAGTACATAAAATTCTACTCCAATGAGGTGTTATACAACAGGGCGAACCTAATACGAGTGGACAATTTCCTGGTGAAGTTGATTCGAGGTCACACTGCGAGAGCGATGAACTCGAACAATAACCTGATCTTCGGGGTTTACTACCCCAACCCACACTACCACGAAAGGGTACGTCATAACGGATTCGTCTCCCCAGATGCTTTTCTCCATCTAGACAAGTGCAGTCTGATACAAGACATAAATGCGGTACCGCTCATCTACCACGTCGCCAGGTCAACTGTGGATGGGTGACTCTGGTGGCGGGGGAGCGAAAGAACTCCAGCGTCGAATCCTCTAGACCCTGGGTAGAAAGGGTAGTGCGTACCCCCTTAAGGGGCGCAATCGGTCTCCGTCTTGCGGTAAATTAGATGCAACCGCAACCTATGGCCGACTCACTTATCGTAGGGTAGTTTAAAAAAAAAAATTAAAGAGTATATAGACATGTACATTTGTGTGTACGAATGTATATACTATTGTAAATTGCACTGCATCTGTATATACATGTGTATAGATATATATACACATTTGTAAACATATAAATGTTAGTTTAAGGTAATTTAAGTTATTTTAAGGTAGTTTGTAAGAGAGACCCCCTTCAATTTTTTTTCTTGAGATACCGACCGAAATGTTGGCAGGAGTATGCCAAAATTGGACTAAGCGACACACAGACAGTCAAGGATAACATTTGCATGAAATAATCTTCAAACATTAAATTATATGGACCGTACCATCTATTCAAATAAATATTTCATACATTTTTTTCAATTTTATATGTTTTTTATTTAAAACTTTACTATAGCTTTTAAAAAAACAGCCTTAGAATGTCGTACAAAAACTCACTCGCCAACGCAAGAGGCGCGATCTTCCAAAAATCCGTGCAATTGCTATCATACGCGGACAACATGGACGTGATTGGTCGATTGCTGGTATTCAAGCAGAGGGTTCAGCGGTAGAAGGCAAAAACTAAGTATATGCATCCATCACGAAAGGACACACATCATCGATGACTCCGTCAGAACGTCACAATAGGCAAGTACACCTACTAGGTGGTAAAGGACTTTATCTACCTTGGCTCCCAAGTTCACAGTACGAACAGCATCAGTACCCAAATTAAACGCAGAATAACTCTTGCCAACCGTTGCTTCTTTGGGTTCAACAGGCAATTTAGTCCTGTCTTTCGTCCTGTCCTGCTCTATAGCGCGAAGTTGTGGACTATCTCAAGAGCTGAGGAAGAAGCAATTTGTCTTTTCGAAAGAAAATTTGTGCGCTCAATCGTTGGTCCTGTTTGTTTTGACGGGATCTGATCAGATGGGCGTATAAGGAAGTCTAAGATGACATGTAGAGCGTATGGACAACACTGCTCCAACCCGAAGAGCCTTCGACTCAGAACCACGCAAGAGACAACGTCCTCGAACGAGATGGCGCACACAAGTGGAGAAGGACCAACCAACGAAATTGGAAGCAGCTGCCTAAGAATCGAAATTGTAAGGAGTGATCGCCGCTTCAGAGAACGAGAGTGGTTGATACCAACAGTTATACAGTGGATGATAGTCGATCGTAGGCTGAAGATCATTGATAAGGGTACATGGAGATATTCGTCTCTACAGACAGGAAAACTCACCACTCTTACCACAGAAACTACCGTTATGGATCAGAACACAGGAATACCAAATTATGTTCACGCACCTTGTTACATTGCTTGGGTCCGCCCCAATTTTTTTTCATAAGTAATGTTAGGTTTGTGTAAGTGTGCGTGAAGTTTTATAAAAAACGATGTCAGACGAAGTCAAAGGGCAAGATACGAAAAGAAAAGAAATATAGATGACATTTATTTTTATTATCACATGTTCCTTATGAACAATTCGATCGACTGATTTAACACAAAACAATAGCTCTTAAAACTAGCATTACCCTAGTGAAACCTTATAGAGTTCGTTAATTATGCGCCTACTTTAATCACATTCATGCAAGTGTATATGTAGACATACACTGGCTGTATCGATGTAAAAATGCATATTATTTTGTTATTATTATTATAAACGAATCACGCTAATGGGAAGACAACTTAAATACTTTTCAACATATATGCATTTTTTTGCTTTTTTTATATATATGTATTTATATACATAGTAGCTTACAGTAATCATGAAAGAGAGAAAAGGTAAATCGAATAGCGTGACAATTAAATAGTTATTTAAGTTAACTTATGTACCCATTTATTTGGTTCCACTCTTAATACAGATACACAATACTTCAGTGTGACAACTTACACTGAAACTCAGTGCACTAAATATAACTGTACTACACATGCCTCTTAGTTAAAAGTAAATACATTGCATAACGAAAATATCTGAAAAGTCTTAAGATCGTTTAATTGAAATGATACTGATTTGCTTAGTATCAACTATTTATCCCTTCAACTAACATCGAAATCATTACGGTCTGAATACTTTGGTATTTTAAAACAAAACAATTTTATTCTGTAACAATTTTCAAGATCCTAAATGGCTGATGAGGAAGATCCTTGGGGTTTCGATGACGAAGGTGATAGTGAACAACCATCTAATCAAGAAGCAGCCCCTTCACAAGAGGCCAGCAAAACTGACGCAGGCGATAGCCAAGCAACTATAGACGGAGAACAGCCAGGCGGCGAACAAGCTCCTCCTCCTCCCCCTCCTGAAGACGATGGTTACAGGAAACCAGTTCAATTGTACAAGCATTGGGTCAGGTATCGTTAATAGTTACTTTCATTTAACGGTAGAGATTTTGATTTAATTTTAAATTCAAGACCAAAATTCCTTCAGTATAAGTACATGTATAACTACAGAACGAATTACTATAACGATGTCATTGATTATTTGGACAAAAAGCAAGTAGGAGTCAATAGAGATATTCCAAGACCACAAACTTGGGCTGAAAGAGTACTTCGTACTAATAGTGGCAGGTAATCGGGAAATTATTGTAATAGCATAATGCAGTAATTTTTTTTTTCTTTTAAGTGGTAGATCTTCAGACCGTTACTTACCATCATGCAAAAAAGATAAACATTTGATTCAGACATTAGCAGCATCTATTAGAACTTACAACTACCATACCAAAGCTTATATAAATCAAAAATACTCACATGTTTTGTAAACCAACAAAAATCTAAAATTCTTTTAAATAAATATGGGGTATACATTTATTCTTAGAATTCATTGTGTAGTGTTTTTGGCTTATATTTCTAATTTAAATAACAAAAATTGTGTAACTATGCGATTAGTAAACAATCAAATTGTACATTAATATCGAATGAGTTAAATAAATGTAATAAGTCCTATATTATATAAAAATGTATAAATAGATGTGTAACATTCAACAATAATTTATAAATAGCAACGACAGTTCATTTCAGGTAAGCTTAGCGCAAAATTAAATCTGTGGGGTACATGGAATTGAAATCGCACTATTCTTTATATGAAAGAGAGCATGTAATACGAAACTTAATACATGAAATCGAATTCATAAAACTGCTTATAAAGGGAAATGATGTGTAATTGAGAATGGATACAATATACTACCATTTTGGATACTCTTGCATTAAAATAATAATATTATATAAACTTGCCATATTCTGTTTATTAAATTTGAGCGCATGTCGCCGTATTTGGAGAGAAAAAAAAAACAAAATATATATACCAATAAACACACTAAACAAATGAGTGAGTTAAAAATAAATTCTAGTGTAATGAAAGAGGTACATTCGCCCAGATGAAAATATAAGCTTTTAGTATTTTCTTGAAACTGAGTAGCTTTAGTTCATTGAAAATAAATCTTTTATTTTTAGAAATCAATATTACTAATCTTTGCAGAGTAAGTCTATTTAGTTATCGGGTTATCATTAACTTAACATAATTTCGATTTTCTCGGAATGTGATTTAAGTGTGTACATGTAAGCAGATGCGTGACATATTTTGTTTTATTTTTTTAAAATTGTGTTAGCTTTGAATGGCTATTAACGTGCATTGAGTTGTAATTCATTATTCGGTTCAAATGTGCTAGAATTCGTTTTTTTATATAAACGAATAAAATCAAATACTCGCTTATCAAGAAGACAATAAGTGGGCAATATACAAAATATATATGTGTGGAAAACATATTTTGTCTTCGATTATACTCCAAAATATAGTAGTGGTCATATGATAGCATTGATACCTGATAATATATAATCAATATTTTATTATGTGTGCTATGAAATTTTAACGTATTTGTTATATTAATAGAAATAAAACTCAGAATGCGTACGCAATATTGTTTCGTGCGCATTACTTTCTAATTTTAGACATTCAGTCGTCGTTCAATAGTAGATCTACTAAAAATTAATCCCAGAAAAAAATACTACACACTTAAGAAATTTCGAAATTATGTAAACATACAATATCACAGTCCAGGAATAAACAAATATAATGATGGCCCTATTCTGGATGTGATGTGGTCAGAAATAAGTGAGTAGAGATTTGTTCTTGCCCCTTGATTTCATTTGACAGCCTTCTTGTACATGAAATGGAAGAGAGCGTAAGAGGAGCGTGAAAGAAAGGGAATTTTCACTACACTCTTATTTTTTACGGCCTACACTTCAAGAATGTCGCCACTAAGATTTGTTTCTTTATACTCAATTATAGCCGAAATCAAAGCTAGCCTAGTCTATCGATGACTTTGACGAATTTTTCCCTACTTTTTGACGGTTATTCATGAACGAATGACAATTTACGCGTCATCACTTTGTAGATGTGTGTTGTTTTGTACTGTTCGGTCTGATTATTTTGGGTACGGGAACAGACGTATTTATTATTCATGAATGTACAATTTTATAAGAAATTCGTACGAATCCCAATATATTAATCAATTATATTGTATCAGTCCAATATATATGCCGATTTGTACTATTAATTAATGTGTAATAGAAAATGGCGGACTTCCTTCAAATGTTTCCTTACAATTACACAATAGTAAAATATTTTGTAAAGAAACATTATTATATTAATGAATACAAGAAACGAAATAAGATACAAAATAAGTATATTTATTCTGTTCCGTTGTATATCACATATCACACAATTATTCGATACAAGAGAAATACGTAGATATGAGACGAATATATTAGTAATAATCAAGATATTACTAATATTTCTAAATATTACTTAGCTATTAGATATTTGATAACACTTCAATATTTACCAATGCGCAGCTATGTAAGTACTTCGGGAATCCAATTTCCATGAAGTATCACTCAAGCTTTCCTCTTATCGGTATGCTGTTCAACTATGAGGATACGAGTGTTATTATATTTTTATTTTTATTAATATTAGTAGTAACGCATCCCTAAATGAAAATATACAAAAAGCAGGTTTTTTCCATCGATACGGCATTTTTTCATCTTTTTATTGTTTTTCGGAAACTAATTTGCTTCTTCTGATACATAAAATTTCTGATCAAGGTAAAGCAATTGGCTTCAATATAATTGAACCCTAATTGGATTTATTATTTGAAATCAAATAATATTGAATTGACATAATTAGTTGATAGTTATATTATTTCCAATATGTCGATGTGATAAATATAAGAATATAGTTTACGACTTTAATTCGTGAACACTGCCGAACCTTAAATTCTTTGTGCAATTTCCCCTACTTTTCGTGGTAAGAAATAATTTGAAATCGGATTTGTATTCTATAATTAGAATCGAGTTGCATTATTTTTAGCTATGATATGCTATGTTGCAGTGACGACCGTTAAATATTCCACCTCGGTAGCTTGTAGGGGAATTCTGTCAGCTGTGCAAAGAGTTCACACGTATTTTAGTTCCCGTGTCGGTGTAAAACTGAGGAAAATGTAATAAACAACGCTGTGAGAATAATTTTAGAGGTCGGCTATCTCTATAGGAATTCATTTCTGGTCACAACTCACAAATGTCTGTGATGCGGAAATTGTGATTCATCCCTCATGAGATATCAATTGATTCTTCTTCTGAGTAATCAATTGATTGGTATTCAGACAAAAAACTCACTATAGACAATAGTTTCCTCGATGTGAGGAATTTGTGTGACATGAAGAGAGAATTCGTCGCCTTAGGAAAAATTTCGTAGATGTTTTTTTTTAATTGCTGGAAAATGTATTTTTGCTCAACAACAATAGCCTTTGATAATATATATAATATATAATATATAGAAAATAATAGCATCTAGACAGGAAATACTGTTTGAGCATTGTCAGTGAGGTGATTCCGTGGACATTATTTGATTTGCACAGAGCGGGAATCGAACTTACGACGAGGAGGTTGGGGTCGATGCACATACCCACAACGCAACGCCATCTTAACTATAAAGCAGAAAGTTTGTTTGTTTGAACCTCGTAACGTTAATTTATGTCCACCAATGACCACCTTTCATGTGTACACAAACATTGATATGTGTGTGCCCATTCTATGTATGGGATAGAAACAATTAAAAATTGTATAATGAGTAGGGATGTGAATGAGAGAACCTTAATTACAACTCATGCTATTTTACAATTACATAGAACCGATTTGCGTCATTTGGTGTTACCTGTGACGTAAGCTGCTCTGAACGACAAAAATTGAACCCCTACTGTGTAATGCGATGTCTCTCATTCCAGCACCAAGAGAGACAATTTCAATGAACACATGGTTCATATAGTTCACATAAACAATCATAGCTGCCATACTGTTCATGCCGTCAAACTTCATTTGTTGAGTGAATTTTTATAAGAGTATACTTACATATATAATTTTTGTTTGCTTGTAGCAAAGGCCCTAAGTAAATACTAGAACTAGATATATATATACGGTAGATGATTGTGAAGGAAAGGAACAATGGGACGCGTCGCCGCTGGATACAGCAATTACTTACCGATAAAGCATACACTTCACAATACGTTGTACTTCTCAAAACGGTAATTTTTTTTAAATCCATAACCCTTCACTTCTTGTAAATTTTTTATTCGTACGAATTCAGACATTTTGATATATATTGCGATCTGGGTGCTTTAAGTGAGACTCACGATTATAATAAAAATGTATTACATCTGCTCTTGCTGCAGGTTGCTTTTATTTTTTTTTTTTGCGAGGGTAGGTGAGTATCTTCGAGTTATCGAGTAAAAAAACCTCCCCTCAAATAATATATTTTTTCATAACGTCTAAGTCTTACACTTATCCAGCAGTTTTACTTTCTTATTTTAGGCAGTTTATTCGGCAAGAAATTCTCCATTAAGAGTTCTTGCTATTACCGCAGTTAAGCGCGGGTTGAATTCACCGTGCTAAGTCAAGGGGTTTGTGGTGGCCCGTGGCGTTGTGGGTATGTGCGTCGACCCCAACCTCGACGTCGTAGATTCGATTCCAGCTCTGAGCGACACAAATAATTTTCACGACCCGACCTCTTTCGAGTTACTGACAATGCTCAAATAGTATTTCCTGTCTAGAAAAGCTTCTCAAACATGGCCGTTCGGATCCGGCATAAAACTGTAGTTCCCTTCCACTCGTGCGAGAACAATAGCACGCACAACACGAGTGGTTGCTGAGAAGCTAGGCTCTGGCCCTCTATGGGCTGTAGCGCCACCCATATTATTATTATTATTATTATTATTATTATTATTATTATTATTATTATTATTATTATAAGTCAAGGAGTTTAGTCCTTTGAAGACGGCGGAAGGCGTTACTTTCGTCGGGAATTGGAAGGACAGCAGAGTTTATGTGCTCTTCCAGTCGACGCTTATGCTTACGAGCAAAATTCGTAGCTTCATCTTGGACTGAAGGAATTCCAAGATCTCAGTGGATGTCGCTAGTTCGTATATACTAGGGTCCTAAGCACTTTATTTTGAAATGTTTGTAGTATGTTTCTATTACTTTCTTTGGTACAACCCCATAGTTGTATACCATACGTCCAGACGGGTTTTAGCACTTGCTTGTTTATAAGCAATTTGTTGTCAATACTTAGCTTGGAATTTTTCCAATAAACTAGTACATATCTTTCTTTTGAACGTGCTCCTTCCACTTGAGCTTAACATCAAGAGTCATCCCGAGATATATCGCTTCATTGCCGAAAGGTATTTGTACAGGGCTTAGGAAGACCGGCAAGTTATCATCGTGCATATAAGTAAAGTTAATATGGATGGATTTGCTTTCGTTGGGCACAATTCGCCAGGAGTTCATCCTGACATCATTCGTCTATATAATCTAGTGAGCGTTGTAATCTTGATGTGTCGTCAGGAGTTTATCCATTCGTCTATCTGATCTAGTGAGTGTTGTCATCTTGATGTAGATACCGTTTTCCATGTTGGCAGAATGGCAGTGTCGTCAGCAAATGTGCCTTAAACAGTGTGTTCTTCTTGTGGTTAATCACTTATATACAGCAGGTATTGCAAAGGGCCTAGAACACTCCCTTGCGGTAGACCAAGGGGGTAGGGATCGGTTAAGTTTATATTTCAGATCTTCGTGCCAGACTTTGTCAAAAGCTTGCGAAACATCATGAAATGCGGCTGAACAAACGAGTTTTTGTTCAAATGCCTTTTCTACTACGTCAGTTATAATATATACTTGATAAGTACTATGTAATAGTTGAGTGTTTACTTCTAAAACCAAGTTGGTGATTTGGAATAAGCTGTTTTCCTCAGCAGAGTCTCCTAAGAAAATTCAGTCTTTGTAGGTCCTCTTCTTATCCCAGATGTTCTCTTACACGCTTTGTGTTTTAACCGCAGTTCTTTTCGCAACATAAACCGGCACTCCAACCTGCTTCACTAAACAAATATTCCGTGCAAACGCAATGTTAACTATCGAAAAACAGTCGCCGTTCTTCCTCTTCATGGGATGGAATAATTGGAATTCGTTCAAACCCTTTCGTATAATAAAGGGTGATTTTTTAGCTTTTATTTTTTTGGCAACACTGGTTTAAACAGCTGACTCACGTATTGTTTTTTTCACTGTCAAACATTTTCAGTTTGGTCTATAATCTAACCATGAATTGTCTTACAAACGAACAACGCTAGCAAATTATTGAATTTTCTTATCAAAATGCTCTGACGTTCTTGAGTCCAGATCCATTTTTTTACCGAAAAATTGTGTTCAGCGACGAAGCTCATTTTTGGAGTGAATATCAGCCAGAAACATTGCAAGAGCTACCAAGGTATCCATAGTCACAGATGGTGGCATCATTGGACCGTACTTTTTCAAGGATGATGCGAATCGTAACGTAACTGTGAATGGTGAGCGCTACCGTGAAATGATATCCAACTTTTGTTTGCCCAAAATACAAGAGCTTGACTTGCAGGCCATGTGGTTTCAACAAGACGGTGCCACATGCCACACGGCACGAGCCACAATGGACTTATTGAGAGGCGAGTTCGGTGAACATTTTATTTCATGTTAGGGGCCGGTCAATTGGCCGTGTGATTTAACGCCTTTAGACTATTTTTTGTGGGACTATGTTAAAGCTCATGTCTGTACAGACAAACCCGCTTCAATTGACGCATTGAAAGACAACATTGAAGCATTTATTCGTGAGATACCGGCCGAAATGTTGGAAAGAACTATTTGAGGTGCAGTCAAGGTCAACATTTGAATAATAAAGAATGAAATAATCTTCAAATATTAAATTATATGGACCGTACTATCGCTTCAAATAAAGATCGCGCATTTTTTCTGAATCTTGTGCGTTTTCTTTATTAAAAACTTCCCTATAGCTTTTATAAAATCACCCTTTATGTGTATGCGTGTAAGGTAAGGTTTAGCCCCTCTCAACAAACGAACATCCCAAACCATCCCTTTTACACGCGAATGTACCACAATGAGATCTATCCATGTTTTCTCTTAAAGGCTCTGACATTGCCATGTTAATTTGTGGAGAGAATGTATTTATTACGGGTATGCAACAAACGAACATCACAAACCATCCGTTTTACACGCGAATGTACCACAATGAGATCTATCCATGTTTTCTCTTAAAGGCTCTGACATTGCCATGTTAATTTGTGGAGAGAATGTGTTTATTACGGGTACGCAATTTGCACAACAAAACTCCAGCACCTTTTCACTGATCGCGTGCTGATGATGATCACAATTTCTCCCAATCAATTCAATTTTTAAGTTCCCACTCATACTTCAGTAATTCAAATAACAGCTAGTGTCAGGTTTGAAGACTCATATATATTTTCTTCAATAGAAAACGAAGTGGTTGCACATCTTTAGATTGTTATATTAAAATATTATTCGGACATATATACTAACTACCATATATTGCTATTATTTTTCCAATTATCACTTGAAATTAATGATTGTTTTGTAGACAGCTGTTTTTTGGTTATGTCAGCGGGTTGAAGTGCCATTAAATGACGTGCTGAATTTAGAAAGTTTTGTTTGATTTGACGAACTTGCAAATGCTGGACGAAATTCAGCATTTCGCTGAAGTTCAACGTTTCGAAATGCTGGAAAATGTATGGCAAAATGTTGAACATTTGGGCGAAATGCTGAAACTATCCTACATATTGAATTTCCATGTTATGATAAAGCCAATATTGAACTTTCATGCTTGAGCTTTAAGATCCGGGTTCTCTTTGAACGGTATCCACTCCCGCCTGTATAGAGATTTGACGTGCCACTCCTGACAAGAAGGTCCATAGTTCCAGATTCTCTTTGCGATACCCTATATACATCAACGATACTTGAAAGCTTCTTCAACAAATTGGAGGTAATTTCCTGTTAGAAATGACACGTTCCATGTGCTTATCCTGACTCCTGAATTTGTAATTGTCTTTTGCACTCGGCACTCATGCACATTGTACGCAGGTATGTGAGATTTCCGAGAAACTTTTTTATGAATCACTCTAGGTTGTGGGTAAACTGCTGTTGTCACTCCAAAGCAATCGAAGAAATGTAAGTATTTGCATTCCGTTTTACTTCAGCACACGTTGATAATATTACCTCCCCATGTATGAACACAGTCCACAAATTGTATAAGAATTAGGGATGTGTATGAGAGATATTAAAATACGTTAAAGTCGGTATTGTTGCCAATTGTCCTTTTAATTTATGAAAGGAATTGTTCTGGCTCTGTCCCCATTCGAATTTAATATCTTTCTTTGTAAGCTTCCGGAGCGGCTCTGTTATATCCCCAAGATCAGGGATAAATTTACCAAGGTATGTCACCAGCCCTAAGAAACTCCTTGTCTCTTCTTTGCTGGATGGTGGTCGGAATTCTAGGACACTCTTAACTTTCTCAGGGTCTGGATTTATTCCGTCTGTGGACAAAATACGTCCCAGGAACATCATGTTCTTAACTTTCCAGACACACTTATTCTTGTTTAACACCACATTATATTGATTGAAGACTTCCAACACAGCCTTAGGGTTAACGTCATGTTCATCCTCGGTTAGACCAAAAATGACAATGTCATCTATAAAATTTAAGGCATTCTTACACCCGGCCAAAATATTTTCCATCTGCCACTGAAAAATCTCTGGGGCCGAATTAACTCCGAATAACAATCGTTTATATCTGAATATCCCTTTCGACGTGATAAATGTCGTTATTTCTCGACTTCGTTCATCTAATTCGAACTAGTGGAAAGCGCTTTCCAAATCTAACCTTGAAAACCACTTCGCACCCTTTAATCTGGTCATAAACGAGTCAAATGTTGGCAGTGGGTAATTTTCGCGTAATATAGCGACGTTAGCCCGCCTCATGTCAATCCTTATCTCGCCTTATCTCCCCAGATTCTTTAAAAACGATTTCAATGGGAGATATCCAGCGACTCCGTCCCGTCACCCGTTCTATGATATCTTGAGCAACTGCCTCCATCAATTTAGCCTCCACTTTTTCTTCTAGTGCAGCTGGAACCCTTCGTAATGGCTGTTGAACCGGCTTCACTAACTCATTGATTGATAAAGAAATGGTAATGCCTTTAATTTTCGGGAATGGTTGCAGGTTATCGACCCGATTGACATCAAGTCCTAGTTTTAAGACGTTCAATTTAATGGCAGTATCTCGACCCAACAGCGATTGTCTTCCATTCTCAATTACATAGAACGAGGAAATCAAATCAGTGTTTCTATTGACCCCTATTGTCGCTTCAAAAAACGTTTTTACCTTAAGCAAGTCATTTCCGGCATAAGCTCGAAATTGGTTTGCCGATTTCGTCCGAATATTGTATATTGCAGCTCCTTCCCTACAAAGATACTCCCAATCTTCCTCGCTAAGAAGATTATGACGAGACCCTGAATCTATCAGCATCGGAACTACACGACCACCAATAAAGCAATTAATTATCTCACTCGTTTCACCTTTAAGATCTTCCTTTTCAGATATTTTGAAACAGTTGTGTTCCTGAAATCTGTCCAACTTATTAGTAGTGTCATCACACTTTTCATCGCCCACAAAACGAATCTTTGAAGTCTGGATTTTGCACTGTTTTGCACCCGTGTTATAAAATTCGGTTTGTTTGCGTTTATTGGCTTTAGTTTTGCATTTTAATGCAAAATGTCCTATAAAATTGCACTTGTTGCATTTAGCGTTTTTGGCAGGGCAAATTTTACTACTTGATAAATGCTTGCGAGACCCACATCTGCTGCATTCTCCTGTGAACTTATTCTCATCATCCGAAACAACACGGTTGATGCTCATGGAAGTAGTGGGTAGCATCATTGCCTCCGACTCGTTATTAATTTCTTCATATACATGACACATTTCGATGATCTCTTCTAATGTATGCTCTTTTTCTAATAGACGTTTTTTTAGGTCTCTAGGTGCCCACGCATCTATATGTTTGTCCTTAATGTTTATTTCCAAGATCTGTTCTTTTGTTTCCCCAAATTGGCATTTTGCTGCCTGGTTTCGCAATTTCAAAACGAATTTATTCAATCCCTCTCCTTGTTCAGGCTTTAGTGAACGATATAAGTGCCTCTCCAACGTGGAGTTTCTTATAGGAGAGAAATAGTTATTCAGTTTGTCGACGAGGACCCTGAAGACATCGGTATGGTATTCTGCATCCTGTGGTTGATATAGTGCCCCTGGAATGTTATAGATTACCTCTTGAAGCTGTGTACCACCCAAATGTAGTAATTTGTTCTTCTTCTTTGGTGGTTCAGTGATCTCTTCAGCTTCCAGATATAGAGTAAATGCCCGGAGCCACTTTTCCCACTCTGACCGAATCACGGCTTTCTCGATAGCCTCGCAGAGAAATGGTACTATTCCTGAGCCACTCATTTCAATACGCTTTTCCTGCAACCCAATAATTGAACTTTTTTTTTTGTTTATATTCGCAATTTAATGCCTGACAATCTAATGTCTTACCTCTTCCGTTTTCTTCTCGCAATGTTTTATTTTTATTTATTTTTTTTCGCAATTTAATGCCTGACAATCTTATGTCGCACTCGCAATTTAATGCCTGACAATCTAATGTCTCACCTCTTCTGTTTTTGCAATTGGATGCGTGACTATTGAATGTACTTTCCCAAATTACCAATTAAATGGCAGCTGCACGCTTTATGATTCGTCTATTTCTTAATGTTAGCTTTATTGCAATATTTATTTGTCAATATTATTATCGTTTTTTTAAAATAATAAAGATAAGCAAATTTACCTCGTCGCCAATGTAATGACCCGTGGTCTATCTAAAATTAAATTAAACACTACACTTCAGAGTTCAATAATCGAATCTTTATTTTCGCTCCTAAAATATTTTGACACAATCTCCAACGTGTTTCTGCCTACTCTGTAACTCATAGATTCACTCAAATCAAGTGTGTGTACCTGCAGCTGGCTAGTCATTCTCGGGAGGTACAGATCTCCACAGTAGGTAAACTGTGTTCGTAAACCTTTTTCTATATTTTTCATAATCTTCTATATGTTCCTTTATAAAATCCTTTTCTGTTTTCTTGTCAGACTTAAAAGAAAGAATATTATTTTTAGTAATATGACCAGAAAGTAGTTCAAACGGGGTAAATTTTATGGGTGGAATGAATGCTATTGATATATATTATTACAGCTTCGTCAACGACTTGGGGTTGACCTTGGTCTTGACATTTGATAATTCTTATAAGCTTTTTTAAGGTGGCATGGAATTTTTCCGTAGACGAGTTGCCATTTGAACTTTGTGCACTTATGTTACGCAATTCTATATTATAAATATTGAGAAAATCTCTGAAAATCGTAGAGATGGTTTGGCAACTGTCCCAGTGGCTTCCGACTTGTTTGTTGTTTTTGGTCTCTTTGCGATAGTGTGTTTGTGTTTTTTCAAGCGGAGGTCCTGGCGGTCAAACAATGGGAATCAATAACATAAACCACTGGCTGATATCACCATTCTTATTCAGCTGAGAGATCAAGTTAAAGCTAGTCGAATGCTGTCGCGAAGAGCTTTAGGTTCGTATCACACAGCAAGGACTGTCGTCCTCTTAATTAATACGCTAACATCTCAAACTAAGTATTTAGTAAAGGTCCTAAATATACCTGGCGAGAGTCTCAAAAAAATCGCTACAGTGCAAACGATTTTTAAAAAAATCAAATTCTATTCTTTGCAATATGCAGCCGACTCAATCACAACATGTATGAGTTGAATGAGTTGAATTACTTCCGCATCGATAATATGACTTCGGACTAATCTCGGCCATGTTTAAACTGGGGGAATGTCTGATAGAGCTAAATTTCAGACGACACCGATACGATATGCCTATCTATTGTAGTTTATGCAACCTCTACAAACACAAGCGTGTCTTGAATATTCTAGAAAAACAACTGTTCTTTGCAAATTAAAACGGGCTATACTTAACAAACTGAATATGAGATCAATTAATACGGTTCCAACATAAATGCGGATAAAATAAAAGCAAACTTAAAATTGTACAATACCGCAATGTTTCAAGTATTAAATGAAGCTTTCTAATTGAAATTAAAACTCAACACTTAAGAAAAACAGCCTAAGATCCTCTAAAAAAGTAACAAATTTAAAAAAAAACATACAGGAGCGATTATAAGCCATGTACAGCTGTACAGCAGTATTTGTAATTTATAACCAGAAAAAATATTCGTAGTTAAAAGTTCAGATGTCAGGGGTATGTGGACGGTGAGGGGATTTAAGAACCTTCGTGGTTTTTTGAATGAATACTCATTCACTCTTTTCTTTTACACTTTTAATTTATGTAGTCGCTCTATTTTTAATTCATGAACAGCCCCGCTAATCTTTAGGAATTTTGCTTACTTCTCAGATAAGTCCATTCATAATATTTCTATTTGGGTTAGGGCATTACGCTGCCGGCTATTGTATGAAGCTAATCTCTGTCGATTGTATTTAACTAAATTTGAACTGTCAAACACGAGTTACGTATTTTGGAAAGGAAACTCACCCGTTGATGGTGGTGTAAAACTAAGTTTTACTTGCGGTGAAAATTCTTAATCCATTCTACAATGTCTTGTATGATTTACTTACATTAGTGGACTAACTTCGAAGATAGTGTGTGGTGTGTATGTGCCAACATAGTCTAAAAGTTATATAACTTAACTAACTCTTAAGTTATATAACTCTTCCATCGGTGACGGTCCTGGGCATGCTGTTTTCAGTCATCAAGACCAAGCTGAATTACATTCGCGATGACTTGTTCTGAACAAGTCTTCCTCTTTTTCTCGAACCAGTAGGCTCGGATTCGAAGACCCTCGTAGCTGGAGCATTGGTGTCTTGCCTTGCCTTCGATTTCCCTGCGGACGGGACTGTATATCAAACGTAGAATTTTTCTTTGGAAGGCAATAAGAACCAGCTGAATGCTAATAAAAACTGCAGATTTTATTAGCGTTCAGCTTTCGGCTCGATGAAGCATGATTTTGGTAATTCGAGTCAGGAGCTTGCAGCCCAGCTGTTTTGACAACCCAATCGATACCCATCATCGATTGCCAATAGCTTCAAAACTCCACTAAGGTGTCATTCGTAGAGGTTACGTAAGCCACGAGGTAGACAAACTCCTTTACTACCTCGAAATTGCAGCTGTCGATTGTTGTTATGTTTTGGCCTAGGCTGTGGACTGCAGATCGATTTTTGTATTGTCCTCGTTGACCATAAGACCAGCTCGTTTAACCTGTTTCTCAATTCCCGTGAAAGCTTCTACTACGCCACGTTGAGCGAGACAATGTAGATGTTATCACCGTATCCCAACATCTGGGCTAATAACACATACGGGATGCACCATGGAGTTCGGAAGAACCTCTCAATTTCAAAGAGCCTGCGTGCCTTTCCCAAAGCCTGAGGACAGGCTTTTTCGTAAGAGGACCGTATTTTTTGCTTGTCGCTAGACTTTTCGATATCCTTGAGCTGAGATGTTGAGAGACCTCTATGCGTAAAAGCTTTTGCTCCAATCGTTTTCTAGCCCGGTACCTCAAGAGTCCAATGCCAAGAATTCTCTTTATCGGTTGATGCAACTTTCTGACGTTGGCCAGCCGTGCTCTCAATCTTGCTGCGACGAGAGAATGGTCAGAGTCAACGGCGACCCCCCTGAATGTTCGCATATGCATAATATTTGACTCGTGTCTTCTTGTGTTGCTCATACCATATTTCGTGCGTACGTAAAGTCTATAAGTCAGAAGCCGTTATTTGTTGTTGTGCCGTGGAGGTTGTGCTTTCCGATCACTCCACCAAAGATGTACTCCGAAGACACCGTCCTACAGGTCTCCAGCTTAGTCGGTAGGGACGTATGCACGTATGAGGCTGATGTTGTAGAATCTGCCTTGGATGAATCGGTTATCCGTTTAAAGTCGATGACCTTCGACCTTAGCCGTTTCCCCACGACGAATCCCCATCCAAATATGTGCAACCTTTAGTGACAGCTGTAATCTGCACTCTTTCTTTTTCATTATCATTTGTCCTATACAGCGTATTTCCTGAAACGCAGTAATATCCGCCTTGTACTGCGTGAGGATATTTTCTAGCTTTCCTTGCCCTCCGTACAATCACAAGGGGATTGTGGCATGTATTAGTTCACCTCACAACAGGTATTGTGAGAGCTATCCACCACAAATGGCACCGCTTGGAGGCTGCATTTTAACTTGATTCATGCATCGACAAGGATCGTTGCTGGCATCCCGCCAAGTTGAGAGCTATCAGCAACTTTGCCCTGTGAGCATAGACTCTGCTCCCTACTTAAGCTATTATAGTTTTATATATTTACTTTTATTTCTTCATTTATTAACAAATTTGCAACTCATATTTTTCTTTTAGCTCATCGATATGATCAAGTTCACAAAAACATTGTTTTATATTGCTAGTAGAATTCATATTATTTATGGCATTAATATAAATACTATTTCGTACATCTTACTAAAACTGTGTGTACGTACTCACAGAAGAGTTCGATCACTGGATTGTGACGAAGTGAAGCTCAAAGCTTTACTTATTCTAATCACTTTACCTGTAATGGTTTATTAACTTATATTGCACTTTGCTAATTAAACTTACTATACTTTAAAGTCACCACAGCTACTTTATAACACAACTCTTTGCTTCAGTACAGCCACACACTCATAACACTTTGCTTACTTAAAACTAAAACACTGAAAATCCATAACTAGACTTATGCTTCAGGGACACTCGATCTGCAAAGTTCCTAGTCGTCGATTAGCATTGTGTGTGCCTGGTCTAACGATTTCCGAGTTCTGGCTACAACAAGGTAATGATCCGAGTCGATGTTAGCACCGTAGAACGTTCGGACATCGAGAATACTGGAGGAGTGTCTAACGTCGATCGCAATGTGATAAATCTGGTTTGCGGTTGATTGGTCAGGTTACCGCCAGGTCCCTTTGTTAATGTTGGGGTGAGGGAACCGTGTACTAGCTACAGATAGTTTTCGCCCGGTCACGAATTACAAAAATTTGAGTCTATTATCGGACAAAACCGCATCCAAGCTCTGTCTTTATTAGCCTATGTAATTTTCCTTGGTACTCATGTACATTTGGTCGCATACATCAAATTCCAACACGTTTATCACAGTCAATATAAAACATATCGAGCTTATCTTGTTTTATTTGATTTCTTTACATTTCTCTATATAACTAATATTCTTTGCAGAAATTTATCCCGAAAACCAATTATTTTGTTATTTTTATTTTATGTCTAAAACAGACAAAAAACAACAACCGCAAAAGTCTGCGTACAATTTCAAGCAGTTGCTCAAAATGAAAGAATATGCTACACTATTACCCAACGAATTTTCGTATGCATTTGGGTGTTTGTCTTAATCTTTTTTGATACTTTTGTTTTCATTTGTAATTTTATTGATCTTAGGGTATACCTGTACATAAGGAATATACATTCCTTGTAGAGTATAGGACTTATTATCATAAACTTATTAAAATTTACAGTGAAGTTACAGAATAAATGTTTATATTCTTAGATTATACTAAAGAATTTAAAGGTTAATTTATTGAAAAATAATTAGATTATTTACCCTATATATAGATATTAGAATTAACGCTATTTGTGGCCACTTTAAGAATTTAATTTTGGAGATCATTTCAGTTCGTATGGGAGAGGGAGAAAACAACCTGTTGGGGAAGATGATTCCCCGGATGTACAGTATGAATGAAGAAATGCCCACGTAATGTTAAACATGTATGGACAGAAAGTTCCAACGTAATATTACGACTTGATCGACAGAAAGTTAGTTAAGGTAGTCAGTCTTTATCTAATGAATTATTTCAAAGAGTTGCATGCATGATATGTATTTTAGAATGGGTATAATTCACTTTCTAGGAGGAGGATGTTAAAAACATACTGAGCAGTCACGTTGATTGTTTTTTAACAAATTTTGCACTGAACAAATATCACAGTCGGCGAACAATTCGCACCCATACGTTAATAAAGACACTATGAGTGCTTTGGCAAGTTTTAGCTTGACATTACTAGGAAGTATATATTTGCTAATTGAGAGTCCTCTAAGGAACGCATAAGCCTTGGACATAATACTGTCTATATGGTCATGTTAGTTCACTATTACAACTTAATTTGAATATTTGAAACTGAATGTTCAAACAAACCAAGAGGAAAAGTAAAGTCAATTTGATCATCATCAGCATTCATGTAAAAATTGCAATTAGACAAATTAGGAAGATCATAAGTTATATTTGGGTGTAGTTTTGAGAAAGGTAGATGCGTTGAGGTTAAATGATACGCATTTAAAGTTTGGGAATCTCGTGGTTGATTTGAAGTTTTAATGCAAGCCCGTATTAAAAGACCAGTCTGAGGGTTATTCTGAGTAACGGAAGCTTTAGATTGACAAGGGCACTTAAGCTTACACTTAAGCTTCTTAAATTGAAGTTCCCTCCGAAATTGTTGGTAATCAGCCTTTCAAATTTCCTGGGGGCGAAGGTCACGACGCGACCGTTTCTCAGCCCTTTTGTCTGATTTGATTGATGATGTTTACGTGGGACACCAGTTACTATAAATGCGGAGAGAACGTTTGTGTAAGGACGGTTGTTCTAATGAAGTTTGTACATGTAGAAGAAATTAAGTTTCGGAGGAAGAGGTTCAGTGGAGTTTATTCTTGACGTTTGTGAACCGATGTTTAGCATCTCGTATGACGAAGTGGTAATCTCTGGCGATGACGTGCCACAAAAGAAATTTTTCTAATAAAGATTTACTGTTGATTACGTAATTGCCTTGTTTATTTCAGCTGAGACGGTTAATAATCGATCACAACTGACTTTTTTTTCAGCTGTTTGAACTTAGCCGTTTAAACATCATTAATTTCACGGACAATGCAATGAATCAGGGGAACGAAATTATCAGCATTTTCACCATTAGAGACAAGCTTGTCAACCTCATTAAGATGGTCCTTCCGCGGTTGAAGGTGCTGTTCTAGGGACATTTAAGGATTTGTGTATGAGATCAGTGTTCTCCAGTTTTTTTTAGTACATTTTCCTTGAGATTTGGTAGTTCCGCAAGCAAAGATGTTACATTTTATTGCGAGCGCTATGTCCGATGCCAACAGTACCTTAGCAGGTAATTTACTAGTTAAGGGTGGTAAACCAGCGACGGGGTGAAAAAGCGAAGAGACTGCACAAAGCTAGAACCAAAACTCAAGTGTAGACCAGGACTTAACTTTCGATTTCCTACACACAAACTTTTCATATTCTCATCAATCATCAAATCATATCCTTTTTGTAAATGCACATATTTATTGCGTGTTGTGAATCCATTTCGTTTCTGCTTAGACACCTTAAAAATAACATTCCTTAACCTATATTAGCCAAATGCTTTATTTGAGTGTTTATTTTTGATTTATTGGTTTTATTTATGATGGTATAAATCATAAAAATTATTTTTTTAAACTCAATGAAAGCAATGTCTGAATGTATCGAGCGTATCACAACAGCTTAAAGATGGTAATGATTATTAACAGCAACAACGCGCTAACAAAATCGTATAGCCAGTATCGATGTCCGCGGACAGAGCTTTAAAATCGATAAGTTGATTGGAACTTCGAAAGAATAAAAAAAAATTATATTGAGTAATAGGAACTAGGCTGAAAGGACTCCAGCTCTTCACTTGAAAACGAAACTGGTGTGTAGGATCGAACTTTAACTTCACTCAAAAAGATTTCGTTTTTACACTCAATATTTATCAGTGGTAGCCATGGATTGTCATTATTATTTCGATTTAGTATATTTTAACGATAAATTATTGTTTTATGTACGTATTTACGGTTAGATATGTCTTAACGATGAATATTTTTTTTCATTAACTTACGACGAATTGTAAATATATGAAGTAGCGCTTATGCGAAACGTCATACAAAAAAACGAGGCAAGGGATATGCAAAAGATTCCATGATTTACTAGAAAATGCAATTTTCTTAAAATATGGCTCACTCAAAAAGAGAAATAGTTGACTCAATCGCGATAAGTATTAACACTAGAAAGACGGGAAAATATTCCCGTCAATCGAGCTCGTCAACACAAACAAATACTTTCCCGTCTTTCTAGTGAACAAGCAGTTGACAAGAGTTATTCTACATCTATCTCGGTACTGGTCTTATTAGTACAGTTCAATTCGCAGCAGTGGTAAATGAAGTCATTGGCTTGTTTGTTTGAAGTAAGTTAACTGCCCATTGTGACGCTCTGTCCAAGACGTCGTGGTGATTGACTTTTCTTGAGGGCAGCATATATAACTCGTGTTGCCCTCATTCACCGCCAGAATCAATATGCCCTCTTCTGTCTCAATACAAGCATACGCTTTCACATGTGACCTTGTATCAGACGGACAAATGATAGGTGTCAACTTGCACTTCTTTGGTCTTTTCAACTTTCTTTGATGTCTATGGCAACGCGACAAATCTGATTGACGGTTGATTGATCTCGGGACTTCTAAGTCCTTCATTTAGCTCCAGAGAGATTACGTCCCATAATATAGTACACCAGCCTTAATCATTGTATCGTTTATTCTGACGTGATTGGCATGAACGCCAACACTAGACTTGGCGTTGTATAGCTCGTAGAATCCGACGAACAAAGGGTAGGTGTCGATTTTCACTTTTTCCTCTGACATTTATGGCGACGCGAAAAATCTGATTGACAGTTAATTGATCTCGGGACTCTCAGGTCCTTTATGGATGTTGATGCGTGGAACCCGCATGCTAGCTCCACAGATATTACGTCCCAAGACAAAGTATACCAGCCTAAGCCGTTGCTGGACGTGGTGTTGTAAGTTGTGTTTTCTGATGACTCTACCAAAGATCTTCCACACCCAGCTAAGCGCTGAAGTCTCCTAGAACTTGGTGTCGAAGCTGGGGCATTGATCGTATGTCCTTCCTATGAGATCATAGAATTCTTCCATTCTGCTCTCATTTGATGAGGCGTAAGCGCAAATCAGGTTTATGTTTCCGAACTTAGCCTTAATGCGGGTTGCTACGAGGCGTTTGGTTTTACAGACAAAGCATAACCCTTTTTGCATAAGTCCTCCTAGAACAAAAAATCCGCATCCAATAAATAAGCGCCTCTCTCTGCTGCAATCACTGTATTAGATGTCGGAAGTTTTCATAATGGCGGTGATATCTGCAGTATTCATCCGTAAAGAGAGATGAGCTGTATTACTAGCTCACTCACTTTCCTCCTCTCTCGTTAGCATCCAAAAGAAAGGTGATATGACTCCGTCCTTAGGGCACCCTGAATATCCGTGACGGAAGTGCAGGGTGAGTGTGTTTGGGGTGAATGTGCTACGAGAGTGTAGCGTGTGACGAAAGTGCAGAGTTAGAGTTAGGTGGGTATGGAATGTATGGCTGCGGATAACTTTAATACATGGAGGAACTTAGTAATTTTGTTTATAAAGCCCCAAAGAATTTTTATATTTTAACACTCTAAATATAATTATTTTTAGATTCTAAGATGGCAGGAAGACCGAGGAGGACTCGTATATATGGCGCTAATTACAACATAGGTGAAAGTTATTATAAGCCAACGTTGGATAACTTATATCGCAAACAACATCGAAGGTATAAACGCTTTTTATTGAAGGGCCTATGAAGTATATAGAGATAATAAAGTATATAGAGATGCAAAAAATCGAACTACGTTCGAAACATACATTGTACTTATATACACAATTCATACTTTTACTGCATACTGTTTTTATGTAAACTACATTGTGAGTACGTACGTAAATGTTAAAATCAGTTTGCCAATTTTATCTGTTGCTGCTGCGGTTCCGGTGCCAGTGAATGTAAGCGAATATTACTCGAGTGAATTTAAAATGTTCGATACATAAAAAATACGCATTTCCTAAGTTGTAGTTCCAGTGTTAATACTTTAATTCGCGCGAACTTAGCGAGTCGAAGAAAGTAAAATGCTCCACATTTCCACTTTTATTTTACTCCCGCGAGCATTTTATTTTCAATTTCAATATTAGAATAGTGCTGCATAACCTTGTACACCGTTTACGCAACTAATCTTATAAAAAACATATTGACTAATAATATAGAACTGTTTGTATGTACTCAAGTGCATGAGGACAGTTTAATATGCGCGACATTTCAGTAAGTAGAAGACTTGGACCTATATTCGATTTCGCCGAATATTCTCCAGGCATGGTTAAAAAACAGTTTTATTTTAGCGGATGGCAATACTACAAACAATACTTGTATACACTTATGTATATATGCCAATCAATTAAAATTAATTAGTAGAATTTCTTTTATATGCATGATGGTATGATGTATTACAAATATTACAGTACAATCAGTAATCACTTACATTTTTTGAAGATTCAAACAAATTAATGTAGCGATGACTTTTAACTTTAGCAGTCCCATTGTCGATTTAAAGGGACCGGAAGTTATACACGAAGATGATGTGCCTATAGTACAGCCGAAATCAATGCTGAGGAGAGCTGTAACCGAGGAGCCGACATATTTTGATTTTCGCGGACGCCCTGCGAAACTAAATTCGTCTGCAATTTTTGATGATGATGATCTTGATGAAGATGTGCGTAAGAGAAAAAATATTTATATTTTATATAGTATATATGCAATACAATAGGTATGTTCATATTAATATACATATTTTTAGGTTCAAGCAACTTTAAGAAAAATACGGGAAATAAAAAAGTCGAATTTAAGCGTCCTAGATGACAACGATATTTCTTTCACAGTGAATAGAAACAATAGAAACTCTGGACGACTGATGAAGGTAAGAAATTAATTTTACGATTTCCCTGGTACCTTTGTTGCATCAAACTGCTCTTTGTGTCTAGTCTATGAACATTGAGGATTAAATATTATATTTTTAGGCAACCACTTGTGTCGTGCGGGTCATTATTTTCTCACGAGTGAAAGTGACCTACAGTTTTATGCCGACTACGAACGGTGAAGTTTTAGAAGCTTTTTCTAGTCAGGGATACTCTTTTAGCATTGTCAGTGATTTGAAAGAGGTTGGGCCGTGAAAATTATTATTATTTTTGTCGCACAGAACTGGAATTGAGACGTCGGCGTCGAGGTTGGGGTCGACACACAACGCAACTGGCAACCACAAATCGAAGAAGTGCAAAAAATATAGTCCTCTTCAACAAAACATTTTCTTTCCCTCAAATAATAAGTATCTTTAAGCATGCTCAGTGGCCACACCTATTTCAATGAAAAAAAGTACTGTGTGCGACCTAAGAGCGGAAACTGAGGTGTACTGTGATGGATCTGTGGTGGACTTTTGGTTTTCCAATGGAAAGTTGAAAAGCATTATTTTTTGTCGCACAGAGCTGGGATCGAACCTATGACCTAGAGGTCGGGGTCGAAGAACATACCCAAAACACACGAGATGCACTTTTCTCTGGTGTTGCAGAGGCTCGTATGTATATCACGTAATCACGTAATGTATATCGGTAATCCCTAATTTGAGAGATGCGGTTCTTCTGTTGGTAATGTACATCACACATATATACATACAAACATAAATATTCAGAAGCGTTTTGTCATGGTGTGCAAGGTGTGCAATTGCCATATATGATATGTACTTCATAAACACAAACGGATTATGTATATAATCCCTCCACAGTTTTTCATTTCAAAATCAAAATGTGGTTCACTTTGTCCAACGCTCGTATGAATAATGTTTTGTACCCGCCTAATACAATACATTCAAGTGCCATATCTGATATTTCATTGTTGTATCATAATATAATGTTTGAAGATTATTTCATGCAAATGTTGAGCTTGACTGCGCATCAAGTGGTCCATCCGCTTGGTACAATTTTGGCATACTCTTTCCAACATTTCGGCCGGTATCTCACGAATAAATGCTTCAATGTTGTCTTCCATTACGTCAATTGAATCGGGCTTGTCTGTATAGACATGAGCTTTAACACACCACACACCACAAAAAATATTCTAAAGGCTAAAGGCCAATTGACCGATCTAGGCGGCCAATTGACCGGCACCGAACGTGAAAGAAAATGTTCACTGAACTCGCCTCTTAATAAGTCCAATGTTGCGCGTGCTGTGTGGCATGTGGCACCGTCTTGATGAAACAACATGTCATGCAAGTCAAGCTCTTGCATTTTGGGCAAAACAAGTTGGACATCATTTCACCGTAGCGCTCACCATTCACATTTACGTTACGATTCGCATTCTTTAAAGAAGTACGGCCCAATGATACCACCAGCCTATAATCCGCACCAAACTCTGACTTTTTCTGTATACATTGGTACTTCTTGCAATGCTTCTGGCAGATATTCACTCCAAAATCGACAATTCTGCTTATTTACGTACCCATTGAGCCAAAAAATCCAAAAATGCGCGATGAAATTACTTAACGAGCACGCATTTTGATAATAAAATTCAATAAATTGCAAGCGTTGTAAGACGTTCTTTGTAAGACGATTCATGGTTAAATTATAGATCAAAGTGAAGATGTTTGATAGTGAAAGAAAACACAAAACGTGAGTCATCTGTTTGAAAAAGTGTTGCCAAAAAAAAATAACTAAGAAATCACCCTGTATATGTATATATTCGTTAAAGAAAGTTCTACGTAGTTGTGTATATTAAATCTGGATCTGTAAAGTGAGATTAAAGGTTATTATGTGCCTGTTAAAAGCTTATTCTTCAAACAAAAATAATATGTGGTATGGAAAAAACTCCGCAAATTTGAATCGTTGCTCAAATCTGTTGGGTACATTCGAAAATTTCGAATCAGATATATAAATTTAATTTACCTTTTATAAAATAAATGATTACAAATGGCTTTACATTGTACATATGCACGAATCAACATACAAATACAGGAAAATATATTCCACTTCATACAACTAAAATGGTCCGACTTCTACGGTGTAGTCACTCAGAGAGGCGTGAGGTAATACAAGAGGCAGACCGCATAAATGTGAACCATTTCAACCTTTTAAACTTTTGTTATCTTAACACATAGTCTTCACTGAGCATGAACATGACTTGTAAAATTTAATGGAGACAAAAAAATGCAAGTATCAGCGAATTTCTATTTTCCACAAGCCATGAGCGACATGGCACGCAATTTTACATTTTACTATACGTGCTAGTGCTAATGAGGTGATATATTATGAGTAGAAATGTTTGCGAATTTCATATATGGTATATCATTCAATAAATGACTAACAATTAAGCTAAATCTCAAATAAAAAACACATGTTTTTGATTACTGTAACCAATATCACAAAAACAAAATCGTTATGTATAGTTAATTTATAAAATTGTATTTTCTTATTATTCTAGTCCATTAACGATTTTGACGACGTCGCTGGAAATGAAAACTCTGTATCGAAATTCATCAGTAAGTCTTCCAAAGTTGAAGCTGTTCAATCTTCTTCATCATTAAGGGCTAATGCTACTAAGGAAAGACTAGCCAATATTGAGTTGGAAATGTCGGAGAGAATTGACAAGCAGAACCAAAGAGAAAAAATGTCTGCAAATTTGAAAAAACTCCTTAGTGAATCAAATCTGGATAATAACAAAACTGTAAAAAAAGTAACATTTTAATTAAAATAAAGTCATTCATTTATGTTATTATACGTTTATAACACAATCTAATCGGTAGTAGATAACGTTGGTTCTGCAATGTTCGGAATTAAATATTAGTATGTTTGCATATATTTGACTTTTACTATTGCTGCCTGCGAGATTGGTCCCCATGCTGCCGTTTGGGGGTCGTATGAAAGATTAGGATTTATTGTCCGAAAATGATTTTTTCTTCATACAATTCATCTAAGTTTATAAACTTACTGTTTTTACCGACTCCTTCGACGGCGTGGAAATCCAATCAGAAGAGATTCGAATAAAAAATGTGCACTTTTTCTCAACTGCCAAATAAGATGTTCAGCCGTAGGATAGTTTGTTTTGGTTTTAAGTATACCTAAACGCTTGGAACCCAATGCAGTCGACGTTTACAAATATTATATTAAATAAGCAATTAAAATGTTCAACAATCCACCGTGAGCTAGTCATCCAAAGCCTTACCGATGTCCAAAACCGCAAGCTTTACTGCTGGTCTTCGAAAAATGTATGTCTGTGGTCATAACCACAGCAACAAACTTGACCATCTAGTCCGGGAAACACTTTGATAATTCTCTTTCCCTTCCTCTTCCACAGGATTATCGGCAAGTTCATTTCGCAAATGACTTCACCTACGATAAGAACTTTGTTGAAATCTGGCAGGTACTCCCAGATCCATCATCGTCCATCGAAATGTTTTTAATCTGTTAAGACATCTCAGACTGCTTTCGTAGGCAGAGCGCTCTGTTGTCGACTTCAATTGGAAATTGCGTCGAGTTTCAGGAACCCAGTAAAAAGTGATTCGGAGAGCGGAGAGCTCTACCTCTGCAGACGATACCGGCAAGTGTGTGGGTGAACGTCTGTTGTGATGTGCTCTGCCTCCAATAAACTGCTGAACAAGGTTTCCGGCTTAGGAGCTATCTCGTAAAGTGTGTACTACAATGTCCTCTTCACAGAGCCACTCCCGTGGTGTGGGCTCAATGGACAGTTAAAAACCCAGTGGATTCCTCTGGCAAGGTGTGTCTTCAGAGTCACTTTATCAAACATTTCAGCAGTCAACACCTCCTGTTTTGCACCACTGAAGTTAGTGCCGTTGTAACTTCTAATTCGAAGTTTCGGATGCACAAACGCAAGGTATATATCTATTGTTTACAATTTGCTGATTCTGCAGTACACCAATGTTTCCCGTGGGAGAGGAATGCAGCTTGTTTGTGCAAGTATCATATCACGCGTGTGTTTTTGAAACTTTGTAGGGCAAAGCGGATACGCTGAATAGACCAGGTGAAGTGGAAGGGGACTTGTGACTGCTGAATGCCAATGATGAGAGGGGTGAAACGTCTACCTCATACCGAAGAGAAGTAACGTTGCCGACGTAACTCCTCCCCTTTTTACAAAGTGAACACTTATTCGTACTCAGCTTAAGTCCAGCTCCCGCAATCCGTCGGAGTACCTCCTCCAGGTTCTTCGTCGAGGTAAACCAAGCTCATTTTCCAGTGTAATCCTCTAAGTACATGCACAGTCCATATGTCATTACTAGAAATTGCCAAAAACCTTCATCCGTACTAAAAGCTGTCTTTTCTCGATAGTTCTCCGCTTGTCAGTAGTCATTTTGGAGATCGAACGTAGCGAACGACTTTACGCCGGACAACGTGTGCAGGGTATTGTCTATTCTTGCAGGGGGTAACTTTTTTTTGGTCCTTGTTGGAAAGGCCTCGCATCGCCTGTGTCGATTCGATGCTTGACTATGCTTGTTCTGCCCTCATTTCCCGAACTTGACGCAAATATAGAGCAATATATCGTCAACAGCTCTTTCACTTGTTGCTACTATTGTGATGATAGGCTTTTCATACAATCGGTAATGAATGTACTCACGTTGCTGTCCGATTCTGGCCCCACATCTCGTTTTGGCTGAGACGCTTAGTTCACTATAGCCGCCACTTCGTGGCAATGTCCGATTACTTGGCCTTGCTTGGCCTTTTAATTTTTCATCGTTGGTTTGAATGAGGGTTCTGCTGATGATTACGTTCTTAACTGGTGTTTTATCTCTGGCTTCAACTACCCACAACGTGTTGTTCCCACAATCACCATCCATCTTTGCCAAACTACGGCCTCTGAGTTCGGCGAAATCCTGAGGTCCTTTTCCGCAACTACTTGGTTGATCCTGGTATTTCAGAATTCTTGTACTTTAGAATTCTGCGCTCAAGGTCCATATACATAAAGTCTGCGCCCAGAATCAACTCGTCCACTATATCCGCCACTAGGAACTCGTGCTCATTTGTCGTTGTGCCTATGGTAATATTCTCGGTTAACTTCCCAAGTATCGGTGCATCCTCCACCGTAGCTGTACGTAGCCGCATTCCGTACAACGGCATCTATACAATGACACCTTTAACCTAGTAGCTCCAACATTGCCATCGACAGCGACGTATGTTCACGTTCCTCCCGATTGGGAAATAAAGATTGTGGGGCAATCTGTTGTGGAAGCCAGACGGGCTGCTGCCGCCCTTATCTGCAGTTGCATCCGGCTGTCGTCTCTTGATGTTATGTGCCGGTGACTGGGATCTGTAACGTTTCCGACGCTCCCTGCAGTCGCTTGCCATGTGTCCCACTCTATCGCAGATGAAACAACGGCCGTTACACATTCACTCTGCGAGCTCTAAGATGTGGCCTACATGCCAATCCTAATCACATGGACCATTTAGGTCCACTTTCTTCGACTAATAAGTCCTACAATTATCTTTTTGTAGTGATTGAGGCAGTTACCAAGTTCGTCTCGATATACCCAGTAAAAACAACGAGCGAGCGACGAAGTTATTAAGAAGTTGCAACAAAAAAGCGAAATTTTTGGAAGTCCAATGCGTATTATATCGGATCGAGGGATAGCTTTCACCACCAACGTATTCAAGGAGTACTGCGAACAAAACGGTATTTACCACTTTCTAACAAGATCTGGGGTGCCGCGCGGATATGCACAGGTAGAAAGAATAAACCGCATCATAGTGGAAGTGCTTCCTAAGTTGTCAGTAGAGGATCCTGCGAAGTGGCTTCAACACGTTTCTCACGTTGAACGAGTGATAACGGAGTATCACAAATAAGAGGATGTAAACACTTTGAGGATATTGATAAACTGCAAGTGTTATTTTCTCAAGCGGGTGCTGAAGCTTCCAGTTAACACACCAAGTTATGCCCTGTACATAGAGACCGGAATCGAGTGTGGGCATTTGTGGACGCTCGAGGTACATTTGCAATACATTTATAAGACATTCTTTGAATACGATGATAGAAGATTACTTCATATACTGTCGAAGAAAAAATCATTGAAGAAAAATTTTTTGTGCAAAAGAAATAAAAAATCTTGGAGTGGAATTTGATTTACAATACCGGGCTGGAAATCTGACGCGTACTGATTGGACTTCTAAAGGACAAGAGCTGTTGCAGAAGCTAAAGCAAAAAAGATATCAGTTTTCTACATAAAGAAACAAGGAGCGAAGATAGAGTCTATAGCCAACTTGATTATTCGAAAGGTCAAACATACTTTACTGATAACCAGCCATAGTCGTACATACTTTGTTTCTATAAAAATGTCTGTATATATTAAACTAAAATTAAGCATTCAATTGTTCAAAATATTTTTTGGAAATAAAGAGTTATACATACATACATAGTATCATTAGTTTTTTGCGATGCTACGATAAGGTGTGCAATTTTAAACGATTTCGCAATGCATTTATACTTCAAATTCTTAGATTTGACAGCTTGTCAATCGACTTACCCACACACGATTCAAGGACTTGCTAGTCAACTTCACAGAATCTCAAGTATCACAGCAAGCACAATTAGTGGTGACATCTCCAAAGCATGAGAATCAGTTTTCAAACAGAACAATGATACTTACTCTTTGAAAATTAGTATTTTAAGTTATAATGTGGCAGGATTAAAAAATAAGTTGTTATTTGCAAACTTTTTGCGTATCCAACTGCCGAAGAATGCATCCGCGCAAGTCTTTGCTCCTGATTCGGTATGGCATATACCTCCGGCCACTTTCTGAAATAGTCGATTACTTATTACCATGTTCGCTGGTCGGAAACGGTTCTGCTACATCCATGGCGACCCTTTCGAATGGTGCTCCTACGCTGTACTGGTACATCTTCCCATGGCTTCTTGATTGCAGCTCCTTCGCCTTCGTGCAAACATCACCCGCCTGGATCCATTCCGTTACTGACAGCTGGCATCCAACCCAGTAGAACCTCTGCTTGATCTTCTCAATCGTCTTTGTGATGCCCAGATGTCCTCCACTTCATCCGTTGTGATATTCCTTCAAAATGTCATGCAATCTCCTCCTCGGAACCACAATCAATTTCCACCACATCCAGAAGTTCCCTTCTCGTGACGCAATAGTTTCGCTCAGGCTTGGATAAGACTTTACTGTAATAGCCAATTAACTTTTCCTCGCCATCACTCACTTGGCTGAGGACACCGCCTATATCGTAAGCGCTTGCATCCGTGTCCAGTATAATTGTGTTGCCGAATACTGGATACGCGAGGATTGGTGCGGAACAGAGCATATTCTTCAACTCTAGGAACGCTGTCTCCTGCGTCTCCTTCCCCACAAACTGCTGTTTTTTCTTCGTCAACTCGTGCAAGCTATGCGACCGATTAGGGAAACCCGATACGAATTGCCGGTAATAGGTGCACAGTCGTAAGAAGCTTCGTAACTCGTGCAGATTTGTAGGAGGCCAATCTCTAATCGCCGCTATCTTTTCTTCGTCGGCTTCTCTGGTAATCCGGTGACTAAGGTACTTCACTTCCTTCTTAAAAAGCGAACGCCTCTTGGTACTCAACTTAGGTCCAGAACCAGCAATGCGTCAGGGTCATTGAAGTCCCTACCCATGACTATGATGTCGTCGAGGTATACCAAGCAAATTTCCAGTGTAATCCTCTGAGTACATGCTCCATTAAACGCTCGAATGTCGCTGGGGCATTGCACAGTCCAAATGGCATTGCTAGAAATTGCGAAAAACCGTCACCCGAACTTCTTTTCCCGATCGTTTTTGTCGATTTCCACGTGCCAATAGCCAACTTGGAGGTCCAATGAAGAAAACCACTTTGCTACGAACAACGTGTCCAAGGTATAGTTAGACCAGAGAGGCTCTTGATGTTATGTGCCGGTGACTGGGATCTGTAACGTTTCCGACGCTCCCTGCAGTCGCGCGCCATGTGTCCCACTCTATCGCAGATGAAACAACGGCCCGTAAAAGTGTCCCGAGTAGGTGCCGGCTAGACTGTAGACTTGTATTCGATGTTCACTTCCATACTTGCGTTTCAGCGATCCCATTATTGCGTTGTAGTCCATCTGGAGATTTTCTGGAATCATCTGGAGCACGTCCGCAGCACCGCCATTTAACGACACAACCATTGCTGCCGCCTTGGCTTCCTCGCTCATATGTACCCTGGCGACAGATGTTTCAAACTGCAGCCGAATGAAATTAATGGCTGTTGTTCCGTCGTATGTCGGTGGTTTGAACTTGGTGGCGCCGTTGCTGATCGCTGGTTCCCTCACCTCCAGAGCACATATGTCCTTCTTTATTACATCGACCGACGCTTCTTGACCGTCAATCTAAGTCTCTACACTTATAACCTTGCTGTCGAGGTGGTGGACTTTTTCGTCGAGCACTTTCACTTCATTGTTTACTTCCAGAAGTTTCTGCTCGAAACGACTCTGCTGTTCTTCTAGAGCCTTTTTGATGTGGTCCTCCAGCGATTGCTGCACACTTCCAAGCGAATGTTGCATATTTTGCTCTTGTTCTTGCAACGACTAGCGCCCACTACAAAGCTGTTCCCGCAACTTCTACAACAAATTATTATGTGTCCGTATTGATTAAATCTGTTTTAAAACGTCACGTTATTGTAATTCAGCCTTACCTCAGACTGTCGAAAGATTTCGCTGCGCGAACTCCTTCTTCTACAGTTCCACTTTCACGTTCACAAATTTCACCATTGTAAAAATCCCACTTCTGACACCATATGTTACGTTTTTACACAAAAACTATGTCTACATATTCACGATTAATTTGTCCTATAATGTTCGATCACTGGATTGTGACGAAATGAAACTCTCTAGTTAAAAAATTCTATGCACTGCTTTATTTACTTCTACTGCACAATTACGACTTAAGCTTTACTACACATTTATCACCACAATTACTCTATTACACTTTTCTTGACTTGTCTTTCAGGCTCACACTTTTTACACTTTGATCACTTGTTACCAAATCCAAAACTAAACTGTAACTGCTTCGGCCGCCGTTCCGATATTTATATCAGCCAGCATTCTTTCTAGAAAAGTCTGTAGCCATCTGCCTGTGGAATTATATTTAAGCTTGTTTATGTGTAACTGTTCGGTGGCGCCGGTGCGGCACTGTCTCGTTCACAGTACGCACGGGGTTGTTTATGTGGCGCCGGCACGTCGATGTCGCATTCGGTTGCAACACAGCAACCACCCCTCCGGCACTATGTACAGGAACCCATTTACTTCTAAGACTTTGGTCGTGGTGGTGGTTTGTTTGTAGCATTATTATAGCGAATGATTATAGCTACTACTCCGAATGGTGTTCGAATATTTCCTCCAGATGGCGCTTGAGAGTTATTTGTGTCCACGTCACAGTATATTCTCCATATACAACATAGCAGATAACTATATACAGAAGAAACAAGAACTGTGTTCTTTGTTGATTTCCTCGCGGCTTTCGTTGAATTTCGATTTTGGTGATAAAATATGTCTCCTCAATTCGAATCAGTTAAATAAAATAAATATTATTTTCAAGACACGTGCCGAATTGCTGCCCCTGAATTTTATACCGCATCACTCAGCTCCAACTTTAGTCTGTCCACTATGCAATCTGAACGAACGTGAAAACATCAAACATTTCATCGCAATGTGCCCAATTTTGAAGGAGTTTAGGATGAGTCACTTCGGTAATTGATGATCTTAATGGAAAAGCTGGATGGAATAGTCTATACTCATATGTAACGGTTGCACTACGATATCGCAATTACATAGTTAATGAAGACTTTTAGAAATCAACAAATGTAACATAACTAAACTGAGTATATACGATTCATTAGTGTTTTTGTTTTCTGCCACTATACATATATTTTTTTTTCTTGTTTGTATTTTAAAATGTCAGTCTGGTAGATGGCAATATGTCAAAAGACTGCAAATTAGGATTTTATCTAAATCGATAAACGAGTTGTATTAATTTAAATGAAATAAATTTAAAAATTCAACTAACTAACTTCTTTTTTTCATTTTCGTTTTATTTTATAATTCATTTACTTAAATGCTAGACAAAAATTCTTAAAACTAGCTTAACTAACAAATGTTCTTACATCTAACCTACTGACCCTATACGGGTACTCTAAGCTATTCTCATAATAAAGTGTTCTGTCCTACGTTTTTTTTTTTGTGTTAGACGCACTGTTTCTGATTTGTTTGTTCAATGACTTAATGTATACTAAATTTTTCACAGATGTCATAGCAAACAAACAAACAAAAAAAATAAGGGCTCGTTCACAACAAATGTTCCCGATCGAGACATTTGTATCTTGGTGCTCACTTCCTGGTATATATCTATTTAACCTAGCTTAAATTAGCTTAACCTACCATTAAGACTTAAGGATATCTTAACTATGTTCGTAACAGTACGAACGCATGCCAGGACGTATAGGCCTGGCCACTTCCTTTTTTTTGTTTTTTTGTAATTTTTTTTAGTTTCTTTTATTTCTTCTTTCTGTTTTTTTTTCATTTTTGTATATCTCACCTTACAACTACCTTAAACCTATTTTTTATATTTATATTATATTACAGGGCATCCGTGAGGAAAATGTATTAGGCCAATTGTGTCGAGATAGAGGAACGCCTCGGGAGGAATAAAGCCGGTAAGGCGCACTCTCTCATGGTACATACCGTTGGGGTAGTAAGCCCCAAAGATCAGACTGTTGGTTGAAGTCATAGCTCATGCAATATGCCTTCTGGTCAGCTTATTAATAAAATTATCTATCCTGTTGAGGTTTGCTTCGTTGTACAGGACCTCATTCAGATAGTTCTTCTTGTACTCTGACTCGGGTGTGCGATACAACCGTAGACAAGTCCGCAGACGTTGTCTCTCGAACAACCTCATCTTTTCCATCTGGGAAGGACTCACGTTGAACGTCGGCGTACGCAATTAAATGCGAATTGGAACCTATAAGATCTGCAGTGAATATTGAAAACAAGATTGGTGAACCAATCGCTCCCTGTTGCAGACCGTTTTTGATGTCAAAAACCGTTGAAGAACTTGCATCGCAACTTTTCAAGACGAACTTTCTATCTCTTATCATGTCATGAATCATATATAGCAATGGTTTAGTTATGCCACGTCTGACCAGTTTGAGGAAGAGGCCCTCCAACCAAACGGTGTCGAACGCTTTCTCCAAGTCAATCAGGCACGCACCCGTGCATTGTTTTTTGTCTTTATTCCATTGGATGTCGGAGACCAGTTTAGACGCGGCATGTATGGCTTCATGCCTCGCCCTAAATCCGAACTGGTTGTCCGGTATGATATTACTTTCCTCAACCCATTGTTTCAGAACTCGAATAACTATCTTTTCAAAAACATTGCTTATGCAAGGAAGAAGACTGATCGACCGAAGGTTTTCCGGGATAGATCTATCTTTGTCCCGTTTAGGGATTGGTAGCACCACAGCTGGCTTCCAATGTTTTGGGTAATATGCATTATTTAGCGCATTGTTAAGCAGTGTTGTGTAAATTTGCACTGCTTCGGGGGGAGAACAAACTAACTGAAGGAAGGCATCGAGATGTTACCAGCTACATGACTTGGTAGCCATCAAGAGGACGCAGTTTGGCATTGGCCTTAATCCATCAAGTTTATGGGGCCCTTCGAAGTAGCCAACGTCTAGATGAACGACCGATACGATGTCCGCAAAGTGGGTGAGCATGAGGATCAGCCGATCACATGAAGCCCTGGGCGAAATATAGTGAGGACGACAAAGGAGGTGACGACGAATCGGAAGGTGTACATTTCGACTGAGGACAGTCGAGTTATTTTAGGATGGCCGAGTGTAGAAACGCTAAGCATTCATCATTTATCTTTTCATTTGTTTATAACCCATTTATAATGGATCGTCGATCGCAAGCTGCGCTCGATTCCAAATTACTTACAGTACCCTGAGATGCCGTTCGCTTGTTCGTAGACCCTGACGATCGAAGTTTTGTTTATACTCATCGTGAATTATCGTTTGAATGACCGAGAATTATTTTACATTCGTCGCCGATTAACGACGACCTACATCTAGCAGCATAAAACCCGAAGTAAATTGCTTAGTGTTGACTTAAGGAGCCGTTGAGGACAGTAACTGAGTTGGCGGCGGCTGGATGATATTGAATGCAGCGATCAGGTTCTGGACATGGTTCGAACTATTGATTGATATCACGATCTGTGCCTATAGTCAGGCGCCATAAAACTCCTGGAAAATGTCATGCTTCACTCAAAAGCACCTCTTAGTTGCAGGCTGTAACTTAACGAAATGGATGAGCATTTTAGCTTTCATCTCATGTGGGTACCGCGACATTGTGACAACCTCATCCGATCACCGCTTAGATCACTGGTTAGAAGGCAACACCCACGTTACACAAAAGCAATCTGGCCATCACTTAGTCGTCACTCAGTCCACTCAGACTAAGTAGGCACTTTTTAAGGACTCTCATTGTCCGGGTACTGCGCAATTGGCACTCATGCTCGCAGGGTGGGTGCCCCATATATTGTTTTCAGCCGAAGCTGCATGGATGAAGAGGAGGAGGAAACTCATCACCTACTCCTGTAGCACTCTGGCTAGCCGTAGGTTCCTACACCTAGGGGTGTACTACTTTAACAACCTCAATGAGCAACGAACCAGGAATGAAGAACTATAGAGATATCTGACTTCACAGCGGAGTACCATCTAGGCTATCGATGAATTTGACCTATTTTCCGCTACTTTTTGTAGTTTATTCATAAATAAGCGACAGTTATTTGCAAGTCATCTAACATTGTCTCATATTAACGTACACTTGCTTGGACACATTTTTGGCCTCAATAAAGTCAAAATTCGTGAATTGACCACGTAAACAAAACAATCCATGATTATATATCAAAACTTGACGCTAAGTTCTTAATTGAACCATCATTTTATTTATTATACCAAATCAAATAACATTAGATTAACATAATATTTTCTATTTATTGATAGCTGCTTTACTCCAATGTGTTATGCTGATGTATAAGAGCCTAAATTTATCTTGTATCCTTCGAACACGTATCCGAGGAACAGGCTCCGATCGAAAAAGGAACCGTTCCATTTTTGGTCCCCGGAACTATTTACCTACCGGGTAGTGCGATATCTCCGAACGACCTTCCTTGCGGTCACATTATACTACGTGGTTGACGGACTTATGAATCTAGTTTCGTGGCTACCTGTCTTATGGTCGATGGAATATGCTGAACTTGCACACGTCCGTCGTACGCAGCATAGCGTTCGATCTAGTACAAAGGGGAAGCGACGTAGATGTCGTCTTCCTACTTTATTCTGCCCTTGTCACTGAAAATCTGGGGAAAACGTTATAAAAAAAAACGCTGTCTCATTCGTAAATTTCTTCCGTCAATAAAGTCAACATTCTTGTATTGCAGACTTACTTACCTGCTTAAGGTGGCGCTACAGTCCGGGGTGGACCTGGACCTCAACCAACAAGCGTCTCCAGCCAGCTCGATGCCAGCTGTCTCCAGTTTCGCACGCATAGTTGGTTGAGGTCTCTTTCCACTTGCGTGCGCCACCTGAGTCGCGGTCTTATTCTACTGCGCCATCCCGGGGTGGATTCGAAGACTTTTCGGGCCGGAGCATTGGTTTCCATCCGCACTACATGACCTAGCCATCTCAGTCGTTGGATCTTCACTCTTCTGGCTAAGTCGCTGAACAGCCCGAATAGTTCGTCGTTATATCTCCTTCTCCACTCACAATCTATGCAGACGGGACCGAAAATCACCCGAAGAATTTTCCTCTGGAAGCAACCAAGAGCTGCTTCATCCGCTTTTGACAGAGTCCATGCCTCCGCGCCATATAGCAGGACTGGGACGATTAAGGTCTTGTAAAGCGTTACCATGGTTGTTCGAGAGAAGGCTTTGTTTACCAATTGCTTTCTTAGCCCAAATAAGCACCGATTGGCAAGAGTTATTCTTCGTTTGATTTCAGCGCTGGTGTCATTGTCTGAGTTGATAGCGGTTCCTAGGTAGACAAAGTTTTTGACTGCCTCAAAGTTATAGTTTTCTGCCGTGACTCTTCTGCCTCTTAGTTGCAGGCTGTAACTTAACGAAATGGATGAGCATTTTAGCTTTCATCTCATGTGGGTACCGCGACATTGTGACAACCTCATCCGATCACCGCTTAGATCACTGGTTAGAAGGCAACACCCACGTTACACAAAAGCAATCTGGCCATCACTTAGTCGTCACTCAGTCCACTCAGACTAAGTAGGCACTTTTTAAGGACTCTCATTGTCCGGGTACTGCGCAATTGGCACTCATGCTCGCAGGGTGGGTGCCCCATATATTGTTTTCAGCCGAAGCTGCATGGATGAAGAGGAGGAGGAAACTCATCACCTACTCCTGTAGCACTCTGGCTAGCCGTAGGTTCCTACACCTAGGGGTGTACTACTTTAACAACCTCAATGAGCAACGAACCAGGAATGAAGAACTATAGAGATATCTGACTTCACAGCGGAGTACCATCTAGGCTATCGATGAATTTGACCTATTTTCCGCTACTTTTTGTAGTTTATTCATAAATAAGCGACAGTTATTTGCAAGTCATCTAACATTGTCTCATATTAACGTACACTTGCTTGGACACATTTTTGGCCTCAATAAAGTCAAAATTCGTGAATTGACCACGTAAACAAAACAATCCATGATTATATATCAAAACTTGACGCTAAGTTCTTAATTGAACCATCATTTTATTTATTATACCAAATCAAATAACATTAGATTAACATAATATTTTCCATTTATTGATAGCTGCTTTACTCCAATGTGTTATGCTGATGTATAAGAGCCTAAATTTATCTTGTATCCTTCGAACACGTATCCAAGGAACAGGCTCCGATCGAAAAAGGAACCGTTCCATTTTTGGTCCCCGGAACTATTTACCTACCGGGTAGTGCGATATCTCCGAACGACCTTCCTTGCGGTCACATTATACTACGTGGTTGACGGACTTATGAATCTAGTTTCGTGGCTACCTGTCTTATGGTCGATGGAATATGCTGAACTTGCACACGTCCGTCGTACGCAGCATAGCGTTCGATCTAGTACAAAGGGGAAGCGACGTAGATGTCGTCTTCCTACTTTATTCTGCCCTTGTCACTGAAAATCTGGGGAAAACGTTATAAAAAAAAACGCTGTCTCATTCGTAAATTTCTTCCGTCAATAAAGTCAACATTCTTGTATTGCAGACTTACTTACCTGCTTAAGGTGGCGCTACAGTCCGGGGTGGACCTGGACCTCAACCAACAAGCGTCTCCAGCCAGCTCGATGCCAGCTGTCTCCAGTTTCGCACGCATAGTTGGTTGAGGTCTCTTTCCACTTGCGTGCGCCACCTGAGTCGCGGTCTTATTCTACTGCGCCATCCCGGGGTGGATTCGAAGACTTTTCGGGCCGGAGCATTGGTTTCCATCCGCACTACATGACCTAGCCATCTCAGTCGTTGGATCTTCACTCTTCTGGCTAAGTCGCTGAACAGCCCGAATAGTTCGTCGTTATATCTCCTTCTCCACTCACAATCTATGCAGACGGGACCGAAAATCACCCGAAGAATTTTCCTCTGGAAGCAACCAAGAGCTGCTTCATCCGCTTTTGACAGAGTCCATGCCTCCGCGCCATATAGCAGGACTGGGACGATTAAGGTCTTGTAAAGCGTTACCATGGTTGTTCGAGAGAAGGCTTTGTTTACCAATTGCTTTCTTAGCCCAAATAAGCACCGATTGGCAAGAGTTATTCTTCGTTTGATTTCAGCGCTGGTGTCATTGTCTGAGTTGATAGCGGTTCCTAGGTAGACAAAGTTTTTGACTGCCTCAAAGTTATAGTTTTCTGCCGTGACTCTTCTGCCTCTTAGTTGCAGGCTGTAACTTAACGAAATGGATGAGCATTTTAGCTTTCATCTCATGTGGGTACCGCGACATTGTGACAACCTCATCCGATCACCGCTTAGATCACTGGTTAGAAGGCAACACCCACGTTACACAAAAGCAATCTGGCCATCACTTAGTCGTCACTCAGTCCACTCAGACTAAGTAGGCACTTTTTAAGGACTCTCATTGTCCGGGTACTGCGCAATTGGCACTCATGCTCGCAGGGTGGGTGCCCCATATATTGTTTTCAGCCGAAGCTGCATGGATGAAGAGGAGGAGGAAACTCATCACCTACTCCTGTAGCACTCTGGCTAGCCGTAGGTTCCTACACCTAGGGGTGTACTACTTTAACAACCTCAATGAGCAACGAACCAGGAATGAAGAACTATAGAGATATCTGACTTCACAGCGGAGTACCATCTAGGCTATCGATGAATTTGACCTATTTTCCGCTACTTTTTGTAGTTTATTCATAAATAAGCGACAGTTATTTGCAAGTCATCTAACATTGTCTCATATTAACGTACACTTGCTTGGACACATTTTTGGCCTCAATAAAGTCAAAATTCGTGAATTGACCACGTAAACAAAACAATCCATGATTATATATCAAAACTTGACGCTAAGTTCTTAATTGAACCATCATTTTATTTATTATACCAAATCAAATAACATTAGATTAACATAATATTTTCCATTTATTGATAGCTGCTTTACTCCAATGTGTTATGCTGATGTATAAGAGCCTAAATTTATCTTGTATCCTTCGAACACGTATCCAAGGAACAGGCTCCGATCGAAAAAGGAACCGTTCCATTTTTGGTCCCCGGAACTATTTACCTACCGGGTAGTGCGATATCTCCGAACGACCTTCCTTGCGGTCACATTATACTACGTGGTTGACGGACTTATGAATCTAGTTTCGTGGCTACCTGTCTTATGGTCGATGGAATATGCTGAACTTGCACACGTCCGTCGTACGCAGCATAGCGTTCGATCTAGTACAAAGGGGAAGCGACGTAGATGTCGTCTTCCTACTTTATTCTGCCCTTGTCCCTGAAAATCTGGGGAAAACGTTATAAAAAAAAACGCTGTCTCATTCGTAAATTTCTTCCGTCAATAAAGTCAACATTCTAGTATTGCAGACTTACTTACCTGCTTAAGGTGGCGCTACAGTCCGGGGTGGACCTGGACCTCAACCAACAAGCGTCTCCAGCCAGCTCGATGCCAGCTGTCTCCAGTTTCGCACGCATAGTTGGTTGAGGTCTCTTTCCACTTGCGTGCGCCACCTGAGTCGCGGTCTTATTCTACTGCGCCATCCCGGGGTGGATTCGAAGACTTTTCGGGCCGGAGCATTGGTTTCCATCCGCACTACATGACCTAGCCATCTCAGTCGTTGGATCTTCACTCTTCTGGCTAAGTCGCTGAACAGCCCGAATAGTTCGTCGTTATATCTCCTTCTCCACTCACAATCTATGCAGACGGGACCGAAAATCACCCGAAGAATTTTCCTCTGGAAGCAACCAAGAGCTGCTTCATCCGCTTTTGACAGAGTCCATGCCTCCGCGCCATATAGCAGGACTGGGACGATTAAGGTCTTGTAAAGCGTTACCATGGTTGTTCGAGAGAAGGCTTTGTTTACCAATTGCTTTCTTAGCCCAAATAAGCACCGATTGGCAAGAGTTATTCTTCGTTTGATTTCAGCGCTGGTGTCATTGTCTGAGTTGATAGCGGTTCCTAGGTAGACAAAGTTTTTGACTGCCTCAAAGTTATAGTTTTCTGCCGTGACGTTCTGACTGAGACGTCGATGTTGGATGTGGCATATGCGAGTAGTTGGATGGACTTTTGAAAGATTGTTCCTCTGGTTCCTCTTGTTGGCGTTCGAGTTTTTTCAACAACGATGTTGAAAAAGTCGCATGACAGCGCGTCGCCTTGTCTGAATCCTTTTTTGACGTCAAAGGTCTCGGTTAGGTCTTTACCGACCTTGATGGAGCAGCGTGCATTCTCCATCGTCATCCTACACAAACGAAAGTTTGGTAGTGATGCCAAAACTAGACATTGCTCTGTCTGCTCGTCTCTATAAATGCTATCGCACGCGGCCTTAAGACCGATGGGAGTGGGTATCGATTTGTTGCTCCTGGGTTTTCTCCAAAATCTGCCGAAGTGTGAATACTTGGTCGATTGTGGATTTTCCTGGCCTAAGCCCAACGACGACCAAGTTGTTGACTAATGGCTTTAGGCGTTCACACAGTACGGCAGATAAGATCTTATAGGCGATGTTAATGAGATTTATCCCCCGATAGTTGGCGCAGTCAAAGGGGTCTCCTTTCCTTTCTTGTGAATAAATAATTATATAAATAATAAATTAAAATGAAAGGACCTACAATTAAATAGAAATTACAGAGAATGTCATGTATATGGAATACACTGTTTGAGTTTTTTTTTATCATCACATAAGTCAATTTCTACACAAACAGAGTTAAATTTACTAATACAATTGCTAAGCGGTTCGTTAAAGCCATAATTATGCAAATGCCTTGGTTGAAGTAAGAAATTCCGTGCTCGAAGAACTCTTTCCGGTGCATAAAACCTAAGAGCCAATAAAGGAGACGACACTTCTGTATGGGGTCTCAGTTTGGTGGACAGCACTTAACTGCAAGGCACTTAATCAAGTACAAAGACTGGCCTGCCTGTGCATCAACCAAGCACAGAAAAGTACTCTGTCAGACACACAGAATATTTTCATCCATTTTTCCCCACTGCTACAAACAGTAGCCAGCTGCAATTAATTTTCCTTCCTAGCCGCACTGACCGCCTAGTACGCTAGGCTACTTTCGAGAAGAAATACTCTACCAGCATTCCTTTCAGACCGGACTGAAAGAAAGAGGCGCTGTCTTGGCTTAAAAACAATGTGATATCAAAAAGGGATACCACGATCTGTTCCGATAGTCAGGCCGCTATAAAATTCCTGGAAAATGTCATGTTTTACTCAAAAGCACCCCTTAGTTGTAGGCTGTAACTTAACGAGATGGCTGAGCATTTTAGCTTTCATCTTATGTGGGTACTGGGACACTGTGACATACTAGGAAACTGCAAAGCCGATGAACTCGTCAGGTGCGGTACAACCACATCCCTATCAATAGCAGGGGTAGAACCTTCCGTTCCGATCGCTACAGCCTACCATATTCTTAAGATTCACACAACTAAAACGTTTAATGAGAAATGGTTAAAAGGCACCACCCACCTTAGGCAAAAGAAATCTGGCCATGACTTAGCCTCAGTCTACTAGACTAAGTAAGCACTTTTTAATGACTCTCATTGGAGTCATAACTGGGTACTGCGCAATTGGCACTCATGCTCGCAGGATGGATGCCCCATATAATGTTCTTAGCCGAAGCTTTCGTTGCTGTCCTACGGTCGATGGAATATGCTGAACTTCCATACGTCCGTCGCACGAAGCGTTCGATCAAGTATAAAGGTGCAGGGGCGTTGAGGTCTTAGGAAAAAGCGAAGTAGATGTCGACTATCTTAGTTCTACTTTATTCTGCCGTTGTCGCTGAAAATCTGGGGAAAACGTTATAAAATAACGCTGTTAAGAAGATGTAATGGAATAGGACGTAGAAATCGGCTATTTCCATGCTACAAAAAAGCGTCTCATTCTTGAATTTTCGCCGTCAATAAAGTCAACATTCTTGTATTGCAGACAATAAGCAAACAAGTTCGGAATATCCGTCAAATTCATGAATTGTTTTGGCAGAATTCGTGAATTACATTAACTTAACCTTAGGTATTATTAAATGTTTAGAGTCGATCAGAGGTCAGAGATAAGCTATTATTGAGATACCCGACTTCCTTGTATATTGCCAATGGATTTCGTTTGACAGCTTTTTTTTAATTACACATATATTCACACATTTCACAATATTCCATATAAAAAATACTTGGCGCGGGCCCAAACCTTGTAACAACTTGCATGAAAATAAAGTAGTATGCGTGAGTTCTGGCTTGTGGTGGGAACAACGGAAGTTTTTGTGGTTTGATATGGGTATTCCGACTGGAATAGAAGCAAGACGAATATCTCTATGCTCTCTTATAGCTGTGGTGATTCATATTATTACATTTTAGACAAAAATGCGCCTATGTACGTATTCACCATTAATTTGTCCAATAGGGCTTGATCACTGGATTGTGACAAAATCTCAAGTTCAAAAATTCAATTCAGTGATTTATTTACTTCTACTACACATTCACTACTTTACCTGTACTAGATTTAAATCACACCAATTAGCTTATTACACGGGACCGAAAATCACCCGAAGAATTTTCCTCTGGAAGCAACCAAGAGCTGCTTCATCCGCTTTTGACAGAGTCCATGCCTCCGCGCCATATAGCAGGACTGGGACGATTAAGGTCTTGTAAAGCGTTACCATGGTTGTTCGAGAGAAGGCTTTGTTTACCAATTGCTTTCTTAGCCCAAATAAGCACCGATTGGCAAGAGTTATTCTTCGTTTGATTTCAGCGCTGGTGTCATTGTCTGAGTTGATAGCGGTTCCTAGGTAGACAAAGTTTTTGACTGCCTCAAAGTTATAGTTTTCTGCCGTGACTCTTCTGCCTCTTAGTTGCAGGCTGTAACTTAACGAAATGGATGAGCATTTTAGCTTTCATCTCATGTGGGTACCGCGACATTGTGACAACCTCATCCGATCACCGCTTAGATCACTGGTTAGAAGGCAACACCCACGTTACACAAAAGCAATCTGGCCATCACTTAGTCGTCACTCAGTCCACTCAGACTAAGTAGGCACTTTTTAAGGACTCTCATTGTCCGGGTACTGCGCAATTGGCACTCATGCTCGCAGGGTGGGTGCCCCATATATTGTTTTCAGCCGAAGCTGCATGGATGAAGAGGAGGAGGAAACTCATCACCTACTCCTGTAGCACTCTGGCTAGCCGTAGGTTCCTACACCTAGGGGTGTACTACTTTAACAACCTCAATGAGCAACGAACCAGGAATGAAGAACTATAGAGATATCTGACTTCACAGCGGAGTACCATCTAGGCTATCGATGAATTTGACCTATTTTCCGCTACTTTTTGTAGTTTATTCATAAATAAGCGACAGTTATTTGCAAGTCATCTAACATTGTCTCATATTAACGTACACTTGCTTGGACACATTTTTGGCCTCAATAAAGTCAAAATTCGTGAATTGACCACGTAAACAAAACAATCCATGATTATATATCAAAACTTGACGCTAAGTTCTTAATTGAACCATCATTTTATTTATTATACCAAATCAAATAACATTAGATTAACATAATATTTTCCATTTATTGATAGCTGCTTTACTCCAATGTGTTATGCTGATGTATAAGAGCCTAAATTTATCTTGTATCCTTCGAACACGTATCCAAGGAACAGGCTCCGATCGAAAAAGGAACCGTTCCATTTTTGGTCCCCGGAACTATTTACCTACCGGGTAGTGCGATATCTCCGAACGACCTTCCTTGCGGTCACATTATACTACGTGGTTGACGGACTTATGAATCTAGTTTCGTGGCTACCTGTCTTATGGTCGATGGAATATGCTGAACTTGCACACGTCCGTCGTACGCAGCATAGCGTTCGATCTAGTACAAAGGGGAAGCGACGTAGATGTCGTCTTCCTACTTTATTCTGCCCTTGTCCCTGAAAATCTGGGGAAAACGTTATAAAAAAAAACGCTGTCTCATTCGTAAATTTCTTCCGTCAATAAAGTCAACATTCTAGTATTGCAGACTTACTTACCTGCTTAAGGTGGCGCTACAGTCCGGGGTGGACCTGGACCTCAACCAACAAGCGTCTCCAGCCAGCTCGATGCCAGCTGTCTCCAGTTTCGCACGCATAGTTGGTTGAGGTCTCTTTCCACTTGCGTGCGCCACCTGAGTCGCGGTCTTATTCTACTGCGCCATCCCGGGGTGGATTCGAAGACTTTTCGGGCCGGAGCATTGGTTTCCATCCGCACTACATGACCTAGCCATCTCAGTCGTTGGATCTTCACTCTTCTGGCTAAGTCGCTGAACAGCCCGAATAGTTCGTCGTTATATCTCCTTCTCCACTCACAATCTATGCAGACGGGACCGAAAATCACCCGAAGAATTTTCCTCTGGAAGCAACCAAGAGCTGCTTCATCCGCTTTTGACAGAGTCCATGCCTCCGCGCCATATAGCAGGACTGGGACGATTAAGGTCTTGTAAAGCGTTACCATGGTTGTTCGAGGGAAGGCTTTGTTTACCAATTGCTTTCTTAGCCCAAATAAGCACCGATTGGCAAGAGTTATTCTTCGTTTGATTTCAGCGCTGGTGTCATTGTCTGAGTTGATAGCGGTTCCTAGGTAGACAAAGTTTTTGACTGCCTCAAAGTTATAGTTTTCTGCCGTGACGTTCTGACTGAGACGTCGATGTTGGATGTGGCATATGCGAGTAGTTGGATGGACTTTTGAAAGATTGTTCCTCTGGTTCCTCTTGTTGGCGTTCGAGTTTTTTCAACAACGATGTTGAAAAAGTCGCATGACAGCGCGTCGCCTTGTCTGAATCCTTTTTTGACGTCAAAGGTCTCGGTTAGGTCTTTACCGACCTTGATGGAGCAGCGTGCATTCTCCATCGTCATCCTACACAAACGAAAGTTTGGTAGTGATGCCAAAACTAGACATTGCTCTGTCTGCTCGTCTCTATAAATGCTATCGCACGCGGCCTTAAGACCGATGGGAGTGGGTATCGATTTGTTGCTCCTGGGTTTTCTCCAAAATCTGCCGAAGTGTGAATACTTGGTCGATTGTGGATTTTCCTGGCCTAAGCCCAACGACGACCAAGTTGTTGACTAATGGCTTTAGGCGTTCACACAGTACGGCAGATAAGATCTTATAGGCGATGTTAATGAGATTTATCCCCCGATAGTTGGCGCAGTCAAAGGGGTCTCCTTTCCTTTCTTGTGAATAAATAATTATATAAATAATAAATTAAAATGAAAGGACCTACAATTAAATAGAAATTACAGAGAATGTCATGTATATGGAATACACTGTTTGAGTTTTTTTTTATCATCACATAAGTCAATTTCTACACAAACAGAGTTAAATTTACTAATACAATTGCTAAGCGGTTCGTTAAAGCCATAATTATGCAAATGCCTTGGTTGAAGTAAGAAATTCCGTGCTCGAAGAACTCTTTCCGGTGCATAAAACCTAAGAGCCAATAAAGGAGACGACACTTCTGTATGGGGTCTCAGTTTGGTGGACAGCACTTAACTGCAAGGCACTTAATCAAGTACAAAGACTGGCCTGCCTGTGCATCAACCAAGCACAGAAAAGTACTCTGTCAGACACACAGAATATTTTCATCCATTTTTCCCCACTGCTACAAACAGTAGCCAGCTGCAATTAATTTTCCTTCCTAGCCGCACTGACCGCCTAGTACGCTAGGCTACCTTCGAGAAGAAATACTCTACCAGCATTCCTTTCAGACCGGACTGAAAGAAAGAGGCGCTGTCTTGGCTTAAAAACAATGTGATATCAAAAAGGGATACCACGATCTGTTCCGATAGTCAGGCCGCTATAAAATTCCTGGAAAATGTCATGTTTTACTCAAAAGCACCCCTTAGTTGTAGGCTGTAACTTAACGAGATGGCTGAGCATTTTAGCTTTCATCTTATGTGGGTACTGGGACACTGTGACATACTAGGAAACTGCAAAGCCGATGAACTCGTCAGGTGCGGTACAACCACATCCCTATCAATAGCAGGGGTAGAACCTTCCGTTCCGATCGCTACAGCCTACCATATTCTTAAGATTCACACAACTAAAACGTTTAATGAGAAATGGTTAAAAGGCACCACCCACCTTAGGCAAAAGAAATCTGGCCATGACTTAGCCTCAGTCTACTAGACTAAGTAAGCACTTTTTAATGACTCTCATTGGAGTCATAACTGGGTACTGCGCAATTGGCACTCATGCTCGCAGGATGGATGCCCCATATAATGTTCTTAGCCGAAGCTTTCGTTGCTGTCTTACGGTCGATGGAATATGCTGAACTTCCATACGTCCGTCGTACGAAGCGTTCGATCAAGTATAAAGGTGCAGGGGCGTTGAGGTCTTAGGAAAAAGCGAAGTAGATGTCGACTATCTTAGTCCTACTTTATTCTGCCGTTGTCGCTGAAAATCTGGGGAAAACGTTATAAAATAACGCTGTTAAGAAGATGTAATGGAATAGGACGTGGAAATCGGCTATTTCCATGCTACAAAAAAGCGTCTCATTCTTGAATTTTCGCCGTCAATAAAGTCAACATTCTTGTATTGCAGACAATAAGCAAACAAGTTCGGAATATCCGTCAAATTCATGAATTGTTTTGGCAGAATTCGTGAATTACATTAACTTAACCTTAGGTATTATTAAATGTTTAGAGTCGATCAGAGGTCAGAGATAAGCTATTATTGAGATACCCGACTTCCTTGTATATTGCCAATGGATTTCGTTTGACAGCTTTTTTTTAATTACACATATATTCACACATTTCACAATATTCCATATAAAAAATACTTGGCGCGGGCCCAAACCTTGTAACAACTTGCATGAAAATAAAGTAGTATGCGTGAGTTCTGGCTTGTGGTGGGAACAACGGAAGTTTTTGTGGTGGGATATGGGTATTCCGACTGGAATAGAAGCAAGACGAATATCTCTATGCTCTCTTATAGCTGTGGTGATTCATATTATTACATTTTAGACAAAAATGCGCCTATGTACGTATTCACCATTAATTTGTCCAATAGGGCTTGATCACTGAATTGTGACAAAATCTCAAGTTCAAAAATTCAATTCACTGATTTATTTACTTCTACTACACATTCACTACTTTACCTGTACTAGATTTAAATCACACCAATTAGCTTATTACACTTTTCCTTGCTGCCTTTCAGGTCGACACTTATTACACCTTGACACTTTTAAACCAAATCCAAAACTAAACTGTAACTGTTTCGTCCGTCGTTCCGATATTTATATCAGCCAGCATTCTTGCTAGAAAAGTCTGTAGCTACAGAGCTACAGAGCATGTGGAATTTTATTATTATTATTATAACTTTATTGAAAATATAAATAAATTATATTAACAATAACAATAGTAAAGCGCTAACTACCAGGGTTTTGCGCTAATGGAAATATTTATATATTTTAAATAGATTGATATAAATTTAATGTTAGTAGAACTGAATGAACTAATCTAATGTTATTCTTTGAGATACTTGATAAAAGAAGTTCTAACGATTGGGCGGTGGTGGTACTGAAGGTTCTTGTGATGTGTTCGCATTGCAGCATGTGTGGATAGGTGAATGGTGGTCTTTGTTCACAAAAATTGCATGGAGCTGCCTGTTGTTTGGTGATAATATGTGCGTGGGTTAACCGAGTATGACCCATTCTGAGTCTTACATGATTCTTAAGCATATGTGGCGGTAGTTTCACAGGATAGATAGCATTGATAGCTTTCGGATTAATTATTGAATAGTGGTGTTGATAATTAGACCAGTCATTCTTGGATTTTTTAGACATTAAAGCATCAGTATGTTTATTATCCTTTGCTTCTAGGAATACACTTTTACATGTTTCCGTAGTAATGTTGGTTCTGAGGAGATGTATGAAAAGTGGGAAAAAGGATTCGTATGAAAGGTTTCAAGACGGATGGTTGCAAGTACACTTTTTACTAGTGATAATAAGAGTGTCTGGGTCTACTGCGGCTGTGATTGCTGTTTGCAGGGCTGAGGTGTATTTAGGTATTTTTTTACGTTTTATAATTTTAAAAGCTTCATCTTTAATTGGTGTTCGAAATGGAGAATTAACCTTTTGTAATATTTGCCAGGTGAGATATTCGATTCTGTCAGTTAAATTAGGAAGTCCAGCTTCAACTAAGATGTTTCTTATGGGTGTTGTACGAAATGCCCCAAGACACGTCCTAATGGCTGTATAGTAGGGTGTTGATAAGAGTTACAAGGATGATTAAGAGCATTTACCATAAATTGGAAGGCCGTACCCTATTTTAGAAAATATAATGGATCGAAGAACAGTAATTAAAATATTTACATCCCAATGACTCTTTTTTGAGCTCAAGAATTTTATTAAGTTAACTCTGGTAGTCAGGCTATTTTTTATATAATTACAATGATTCTTAAAGCTATACTTAGTATCGAATATTAAGCCTAGTATTTTGGAATGATTTACATTTTTAATAGGTATATTATTAAGGCATACATTATCTATACATTTTGCACAATTATATTTTTTACATATATGTAAGAGTTCACATTTTGACGTGGATAATTTAGAACCGGACTTATTACCTCAGTTGGATAAGCTTACAAGTATTTCTGGACAGATTGACGCTAGTAAACTAAGATTTTTACATTTTGAGAACAGAATAAGATCGTCAGCATAGAAAATATGGTTAATTACTGGAAAGTTTAGAACTATTTCATTTAACTCACTGAAAGCAATGATAAAAAGAGTAACTGATAATGGTGATCCTTGTGGGATACCATTTTTCAGACAATGGATGGAGAAATAAATGTTGTTACATTTTGAGAACAGAATAAGATCGTCAGCATAGAAAATATGGTTAATTACTGGAAAGTTTAGAACTATTTCATTTAACTCACTGAAAGCAATGATAAAAAGAGTAACTGATAATGGTGATCCTTGAGGGATACCATTTTTCAGACAATGGATGGAGAAATAAATGTTGTTAGTTCTCATACGGAATTGACGATTGGTGACGAAAGCCTTAACATAGTTTAAGATTTTGGGTCCCACTTTCCATTCGATCAGTTGTTTTAGAATAACATGAGGGCCAATTCTATCGAAGACTTCAGCAAAATCGACTGACAGTATTGAAGCATGATTTTTTTCGGAAAGGGCTGAAGAAATAAAGAAGTCAATATGAAGAAGCGAGTCCATGGTGCTTCTCCCCTTTTTAAAAGCAAGTTGATTTTTATCAATTAGTTTGTTTTTTTTTTTTTCAATAAACCAGAAAATTCGTGTGGAAATAATTTTTTCTGAAATCTTGCCAGTGCAGGGAAGAAGCGATATGGGACGGTATCCTGTTATGTTTGAGCGATCTTTGTTTGGTTTTGCTATAGGACTTATGGTTGCAACCCTCCATGTTTGGGGGATAATACCTTTTTCAAAAATGTTGTTGTAAGGAGAAAGTAGTTTGGACATAAGACATGGCGGGCATTTTTTAAGCATTTCGTAGGAGATCCTGTCAAAACCATTGGCTTTTCCTTTTGCGGAATACAGACAGCTGTCGAGCTCTAGAAGTGTTATAGGAGATTCTATTAAAGTAGCTGAAGGTGAGATGGTGTAATGTAAAATTGGCGCTGTTAAACAATCGTATTTTAGCTGTAAGTGTGTTGCTATCTGCATGAATTGAATAACTCGGTTTTTATGACCCTTATTGTGTTGGGGAAGTAATCACATGTGAGACATTTTATATTACTCCACATCTTTTTAGGTGGTGAGTTCAGATTGATTTCGGAAGTAAATTTTTTAAAGCACATAATGTTTTCTAATATTGCAGCTCTTTTAAATTCTGCATTAGCTTTACGATAACTTACAAGGTTTGTGTCTGAAGAAGACTTTCTAAAAGCCTTGAATGCTGTTAGCTTCTTTTGCCTTAGGTTGCTAATCACCGGATTCCACCAGGGGATAGTCTTATTGTGCGCCTTTAGTGTTGTTTGGGGAATACTAAGATTGGCTGCGTAACGCATTGCTTTAGTAATAGAAGCGGCTTCCCTGTTTACTTCAATAAAAGTGCGTCTATTTGAAATTTAATTTGAGAGCTCGGCCTGGAACAACTCCCACTTAGCAAAATCTGTCAGGGATTTGGGTTGAGGTTTTGACAGTTTGAGGTAATTTCCTAAAGACAAGCTGGTCAAGATTGGGAAATGGTCACTACCATACAAGTCATCATAAACATTCCAGGCTGATTTTGGGATAAGATGAAGGGATATTAGGGTTAAGTCGATGTGAGAAAACGTACTATGGGTGGAAAAGTGGGTAGGGCGACCGTCATTTAAAATTGATAGGTTATTGTTGGCAATCAAGTTTTCGCCCACCGTACCGCGGCCATTACCAGATGAAGATCCCCAAGAAGGGCTCCAGGAATAAAAATCACCTGTTAGAATGATTGGTGTTGAAATATTACTAATAATAGTATCCAGGTCACTGGCTAGAAATGTTTGTTGAGGTGGAATATATAGCGAAACGATAGTTAGTTTGTATTTTAATTCAATTTCAACAGCGACTGCGGAGATGGGTGAATTTATATGTATGAATCTGTGCGGGATTGTCTTATGGACAAGGAGACAGACTCCCTGATTTGAAGTTGTATTTGCTGGAAGGTTGTGCAAAATGCCTGAATATTTTTTGAGATATATTTTCAGTCTGTTGACTGAATTTAATATGAGTTGCCTGAAGAGATATTATGCATGGGTTTGATTCGTTTATAAGTAATTGAAGGGAGTGGAGATTGTTGTAGTAACCATTTATGTTCCATTGCAGAATTTTGAGGTTACCATAGGCGGTGGAATCACTCTTACCATCTATACCACCAAGTGTATGGATAGAAGAACGAATTCCACCTGGTATAATATTCCTACCGCGCCTCCTACGGTGGTGGAGGTCCCCACCACGTAGGTGAGAGGCTTCATCATCGTCGGCGGCGCGGGTAGTGATTGGAACATTGATGCTATTATAGGTATACAAGGTGGAAATTACACGTTTAACATGAAGCAGGATTTTTACACCATTTAATTGTGTGCCAAAGCCGTTGGCATTGCCGACACCGCATTGGATTTGGGATATATTCCGATATTTTGGTTTTGTACCAGCCTATTTCAATGCAATCAGGGATTCTATACAGGTCAAAGGTAAATATCATGAGGCCTGTCGCTTTCTTAATGTTTTCGAACGATTTGGTAAATTTGTAGACCCTAGTAACAAATTAACTCTTGAGTCCAGAGACGATTTCGGCTTCGGGTACATCTATCAGGCAGGGAGCATATGCTATGGCTTTGCATATATTAAGGTTAGAATGAAGTTTGATATTTAGAGGGCAAACACCATCAAAAACTTTCGAATTAATAAATTTATCAGCAATATTTTGGTCTTTTGTTAGTATAAGGAGGGAACTATCGCGTAATTGAGAGATTTTTTCATATATATTATCAATTTTTTTAGGATAAATACACTGATTCATCTTTGGATGTTACATGAACAAAGCGGGGATTTTTAAATATAGATTTGGTTGGAAGGGAAAATAATTCACTAAGCACGATGTTGTATAATTTAGATTTTTTTGTAGGTGGAGGGCGGGTTCAGAAAGGACACATAAGTCAAGGTGCTCGTACCGGTTCCCGGACCGGTTTGTCTTAGGAGCCATCCTACGACGGAATTAAAATCGTTATGAACAAATCTATGGGATTAGAATTGATGACGGATGGAAGGAAAAGAGGATAGCCGGAAATGGAGAGAGAAAGAGAAAAAAGTAGAAACGCGAAAGCTTAGTCTACAAGGAAAAAAGAGGTCTGAACGGTTGGGAGGTCAGCCGATGACTGATGTGGAATTACATTGGGGGTTAATTATGTATAAGTTTTCGGTGGCCTTGGTAGTGGTGGTGGTTCGTGTGTGGCGTTATTACAGCGACTTTCATGTTTGCTCTGCTGCTGGCGTTCCATTGGATACGATACACTACATCATAGATCTGTTTGTAGCTTGGGTGACAGTCCTTTCTTCCATTGTGCATTATGAAGCAACACCAATTGTCTCTCTTCAAAGCCTCCAGAATTTACCCTGATGTCATACCTTGCCTTCATTTGCTGCTTTTGAGCTGTGTGCGCACCGTTATGTTTCGAAGAATCTGGTCCAGACATTCTCTGAGGGGTGGCAACTTTTCTTCCTTTGTTGATACGCCAAACCTTAGATCAGCTGGAAGCCTTAAGTGCAATCTGAAAATTGCCTTTGCCGGCGATGTTGATTTCGTATTGTGGATATTAGATCGGTATGCCGTAAGAAAGACTGGTATTGTTTGTCCTAGTTTCGTTGATTCCTGTCGACCACTTTCCTCGTTGGCTTTAATGAGGGTTCTTCTAATGACTACGTTTTCAACTGGTGTTTTGTTTCTGGCTGCTCTGTGCGAAAAAAGTAATTTTCATGGCCTCACCTCTTTCGAGTCACTGACAGTGCTCAAAGAGTATTTCCTATCTAGAAAAAGCTTCTCAAACTTGCCCGTTCGGAGACGGCACAAAACTTTAGGTCCCTTGCACTCGTGAAAGAACAATAGCACGCACAACACAAGCGGTTGCTGAGAGGCAAGGCCCTGGCCCTTTTTGGGCTGTCCCGCCACCCATATTATTTTTATTGTTTCTGGCTTCATCTACATACAACGTTTTGTTATTATCATCCATCTTTACCCAAACTACGACCTCTGAGTTCGAAGACTTCTTATCCACATTCAATGGTATTTCAGAATTCTCCGCCATAAGTCCAAAGTAATGCCAATCAATTTCATAAAGTCTGCTGCTGAAAGAATCCACTCGTCCACTGTATCCGGCACTAGGAATTCATGCGCAACTTTCGTAGGGCCTATAGTCATAATTTTGGTTAACTTTCCAAGTATCAGTGCATCCTCTCCCGTTGCTGTACGCAGCCGCATCCTGTTTTCAGTGAGCATTCTCATTAAAATACATTCTATTTAAAATACAAAGGGCCCCTAAAGCTTTCGGTTCACTGCTATTCAGTGGCAGATCTTAAGTAAATAAAAGAAAAGCTAACGGCAGCGAAGGTCCAGCTTTTTGACATGTACCGTTTTCAAATCCAGTTCAGCCTCTGGTTGCCTGGCCAAAGTGGCCGGGGCTACGGTAGGCACTGTCTGTCGTACCGGCTGCCTCCCTGATCCCACTTGGGCAAAGGAAACTTCCGGTGCAAAAGTGGCAGTTGGAAGATAAGACACTGGCCTTGCGTCTACTGTTTGTATCTTCCTTTTTTGATTTTCCTAAATTCTGGACCATATGACACCCTAAATAATTAGTTGGTTGGTCTTACAGATAACGCCTGAAGGTACACTCCTATCGTTTCTGTCCCTAAGGGACATTCACCTTTATTGTGGATTTTTGCGCATTTGACGCAACGCGACTCCATATTGCAGTTCTCCCTTTCCGCTACCGCAGTAGTAAATGGCTTGACACCAATAAACGTGGCACCGTCGCCCGGCGAGGATCTCCTCGGGGTCTGTAGCGGGGGATCCTCGCCGCCCTTGAGGAGCATTTTCTGCACCTTTTGCCCTTTTGGGGTGTACGAAAAAAGCTGGACCTTCGCTGCCGTGAGCTTTTATTGACTTAAAAAAAAGTGAACCGAAAGCTTTAGGGGCCCTTTGTACTTTAAATAGAATGAATTTGTAGTGGCCAACTTACATAATACATATGATCTTTGGTCTCCCCCCCGAAGCCGTTGATTGTTTGGCATATCTCAGTTTTTTTTTTGTTTTGCTGTTGTTGTTGATTTTGTGCAGCTTTTTTGGCCACTTTCCCGGCCTGTAATTTCATTTGTATAAACCAGGATATGAGCATCCAGCTGCTCCTTATTCCTCTTGATATTAACCAGTTGCTTCCTATCTTCCTCCTCTTAGTCTTCCGACTCGGTTGGGCTTAAGACACAGTAGGAGTGTCCTCTACCCACTTAAGATAATCTTCCCTCTCCTTCGGCCGACTAGTATTGCACGTCGTCGCTTTGTTGTTGTTGTGCTACTGCTGCTGCCCTTGTTGCCGCGTTAAAAATGGTTTCCGACATTCAGTGAAACAGAAATAAAAATCAGTGCACTGGTTGTAAGGAAAAGGACATATTTTCAAATTCCGTACATGTGCATTTTCATTGTAGAACTCAAACAAACAATTCTCAACATTAAAACGTCTTATCCGTATTAGAGCGAACTAAAAAAGCTTTTACAACTTCCTAATACTATGTGAGAACTTGTGGCAAAAAACTTCACAGTCTTAATCCATACCTTGATGTCAATGACACGCTTCGAGTTGGAGGAAGATTGGGAAATTCGGTTTTCATTTTCCAATCACTCATTCTCTGATCACCGCCTCCCTGGTGGAACCATGAAATAGACCATTTGCGCAAGAGAAGCAGGAAGCTCTTTAACAAGGCGAAGGGATGCCGTGATGCTAAGGACTGGGACTCACACAAGGAACACATCAGTACTTTTAAAAATGAACTGAACTTGTGGTAAGATCGAAGAAGTGTCCGAAGCTTTAAAGCTAAGGAAACGTTCTACCATCATCCCCAAAATCATCTAGCTTCTTAAACAAAACTGACGGGACTGCACCTCATCCAGTGAGGAAACCATTAGTCTCCTTTTTGATACGCGCTTTCCCGAAAACTTCTCCACCAGAGCCAATAAAGAAGACGCGTCTCATCTCTCTCACCTTATGTGCATCCCGATTTACAGACCGACAGGTCTGTATTGAGCCTCGGTGTCGGTCAGTCGAGGGACATAAACTAGCTCCCACAAGATATTGTCCCACAACCTTTGCTTCCCAACTCGGAAGGAACGCGAATAACCTCACTGGCGATGGCATCATTGCAGGTAGAAGGTTAACGGTTGTATTGGATATGGAAGAACGACATTCGATCACAAGGAGTGATCTAGTGGAAGGGAGCCGTTGTATGGGAGACGGCTTCATACAGCAACGGGAGAGGATGCACCGATACGTGGGAAGTTAACCGAGAGTATCACAAGAGGCAGTACGACAGTTGAGCACGAGTAAATAGCGGCGGAAGACGATGACTAGTCGGAAAGACAGACAAGAATTCTAAGGTACCATTGAATGACGGTGAGAGCTGGTCTTCGAGGTTGTTGGAAAGGACGTCCGGATCCCGCCATATTCAGAAGCTGTCGTTTCGGCTGATATGGATAACGATTGTGGAAACAACACATTGTGGGATGTTGAAGCCAGAGATAAAATACCAGTTAAGAACGTGATAATCGGAAGGACCTCATTCAAACCAACGATGAAAAGTTATTACCGGTACTAGTCCCCAACGTGGGAAAAGAAAAGCAGACAATAAGGCAAGGACAAGTTTTCGGACATTGTCAAGTGATGTCAACTACGCTTCTCAACCAGAACAAGATGTGGAGCCAGCAGTGGACTCGTATAGACGAGGTTACGGAGCTGGTGGAGGAAATGCAACGGAACAACGTTATTGAGCCATGAGTAGTCCATGGAGCTCGCCATTGGAATTAGTCAAGAAAAAAGACGGCAACACGCTTCTGTCTGTACTACAGGAAACTGAACGAGGTAACAAAGAGGTCGTGCGGTTAATGGAGCATGCACTCAGAGGATTACACCATAAGAACAGCTTGGTATACCTTGACGACATCATTATCATGGGTTCATTCCCACTTCAATGACCATGAGATTGAGAAGATGAAGCAGAGGTTCTATTGGGTTGAATGCCAGTAGCAAAAACTAAATTTTGAGTCCGCGGTCTTTAAGGAAGTATGTCAGACCTTAGGCATACATAAGACAACGACAACACCGTTAAATCTACAATCGGACGGTATGGTGGAGAGGTTCAACCGGACTGCTTAGATTTAGTCTACAGTTGTCCAAATTGTCTGGCCATGACTGTCGTCAACAAAAAAAAAATATTACCTTCTGCTGCTGGTTTGGTTTTGGGTGCATTACCTTCGACGATAGGGCCACGCATCACCATATTTGTCGGATCACCGATCGTACCCCTTTTTTTATTTTAACTTTGCTGTTTTTTTTTTTTTTTTTGTAAGCAGACTGCTGCATTGGTGTCCCATATGGCCAGTGGAGAGAAGATACCGGTACCCAGAGATGCTTGTTGGCGACTTCACTTGTTATCGGAACTGCGACCGCTGTAGACATATCCGCTGATACATCTTTGTTATAATTAACCTATTTTTTCGTTTGGAAATAAAGTTAAAGACAAAATTATGAATTGATGATTGTTCTTTTTTTCTGTTATTTTCTTTCGTTCGTTATCAATCCATTAGAAAGTCATCGGTCTACTCTTCGTTTATTACAAAACACGTACATTTGAGGAGTATCTAATGGAAGTGGTCGATAGTAATCAACGTAACTGGGACAAATAAATTTTTCTTATGGCATACCAATCTAATATCCACAATACGAAATCAACATCGCCGGCAAAGGCAATTTTCGGATCGCACTTAAGGCTTCCAGCAGACCTGAGGTTTGTCGTATCAACAAAGAAAGAAGAAGTTGTCATCCCTCAAAGAATGTCTGGACCAGATTCATCGAGACATCAGGGTGCGTACACAGCTCAAGAGCGATAAAATGAAGGCAAGGTATGACATTAGGGCAAATTCTGGAGCCTTTGAAGAGGGCCAATTGGTGTTCACAATCCACAACGGAAGAAAGGACTGTCACCCCAGCTACATGGTAATAAAACGGATCAATGATGTAGTGTATCGTATCCAATGGAACGCCAGCAGCAGAGCAAACATGAAAGTCGACCATCTAGACCGACCGGCACCGAACTTGTTCGGAACGAACAAGTTTAGTTGGTGGGTAGTGTGGCGTGGACACAAACCAACCTAAAGCTCCATCTGCGGGAAATAATCCAACACCATTCGGAATAGTAGCTATAATACGCTATGAAACGACAGATATTTCTAGAAAGAATGCTGATATAAATATCGGAACCGCGGGCGAAGCAGGCCAGTTTAGTTTGGGATTAAAGTCTAGTAAAGTTAAAGTAGTAGTTGTACAGTATGAGTAAATAAATCAGTGAATAGACTTTTTGAACTTGTGAGTGTCATTTGGTTACAATTCAGTAATCGAACCCTTTTATTGGACAAGTTATAAAAGTTGTGTTAACGTACATAGTTTTGTATAAACGTTTAAAACATTAGTTGCTAATGCATATTGGCGGCGTATCAATGACAATGTTACATCCGTGTATCGTACACTTGACTACTAGTTTCTAAGTAATTATCCATACCATTTTCCTTAATTCTGATATAATCATTTATTCTCCGCCATGTAAAGTATTAAGGTACATGTGTAGGGAGGTTGGTTATATTGGCTGACTGCTGGAGCAAATAAGCTAGCGTATGCTGGCACTGGTTAGCTCATTCAGGTTGTTTAAGTAGTAGGCCTCTAGGTGTAGAAAACGTTACATCCTTCCTTTTGCAGTATTAATAGCAGTTCATTTACCGCTACGTTCCCAAAAAGGGGAGAGAGAACACCTCCTTGTGGAGTGCCTCTGTTAACTCTTTGGATCTTAGGGTCTCCCATCTGAGACCCTGCTGGTGAATTACTGATGAATGAAAGCCACTAAGGACTTTCCGATACCGAGGCTGACTTGAAGGGCTTAGAACTTGTTAGTGCACACATAACAGTTGTGTTACTGACATTTATAAGATTACATGGGGTTTTTGAAGGACATAAGTCTTCTTTATTTGCTCTAGTTGAGAAGTTGTCCGTAATATGCATATCAAAATGGAGACTGAGAGTCACTCCTCACTGGATGCGGTCCAGGTCCCGTCAAGGAAGCTAGTTGATTGTGGGGATGGTGCTAGAATTTTTGCATAGCCTGGAAGCTTCGGAGAATTCTTCGATCTTACCACAAAAGGTTTCCAAGAGATTCGTTGGGCATTTCTCAGTTCATTCTTAAAAGTACTGAGGTGTTCCTTAGGAGGGCATGGGCCTGTGCAACCAGGGCAAAGTTGTTGATTGCTTTCATCTTGGCGAGATGCCAGCAACGATCCCTGTGAATGCGCACGTCAAGTTGACATACACCCTACTCGCCGCGCCCTCTGGATAGCCCTAAACTGCAACCGCTTGGAGGTGAAATAATGTATGCAGCGACCCCTTGTCCGGGGGTTGAAGCAAGGAACAGTTCGAGCCGTACAGTGACATGAGCCTAATCAGGCGGCTACGGATTCAACGCGTAAGATGGCTAAGCCATGTAGAGCGCATGGATAACACTACTCCAGCACGAAAAGTCTTCGACTCGACTTCGCACCATTGTGACAACGCAATAGAGAACGATCACGAAGCCGATGGCGCATTCAAGAGAAGGACCACAATCAACTTGGAAATTGGAGGCGGCTGGCTATAGATCGTGCCAGCTGGAGAGAATTGTTGACTGAAGCCCAGGCTGTAGCGCCACAAGAAGAAGATTGTTGTTTCTGGCGCTCACTCAGATTGGCAGAGAAGATCTTGTAGGCAATGTTAAGGAGACCTTTCTTGTGGATCGGACAAACAATACTTCGATTCCACTCGTCAGGCATGCATTTCCTCCGACCATATCCTACAAATTAGCTGGTGCATGTGCCCAACCAGATCATCTCCAGCTACTTTAAACAGTGCCGCGGACAATCCGTTCGCTCCAGTAATTTTGTTAGACTTCAATCTTGATATTGCTATATTGACCTCGTCTAAGTCTGGGGGACGGAATTCTCGTTTGTCATCGTCCAGATTGAGTGGAACATTCTGCTGACAGCGTTTTTTTGGTGCTCATCGCCGTTTGACAGTATACAGAATAATATATCCCTTGGATAATTATTTCACTCTTGGTAAAACTTTTGGAAGTCATTCCTGCCATACCACCTCTACATCCTGACAGGCTTCTGTCCGAATTTTATATGCTTTGGATAGTTGTTTCACGTTTCGTAAAACTTTCGGACGTCATTCCTGCCATAACACCTCTCCATCTCGTCGACCACGCGTTTATCATGCTTCTTCATTTTCCTTCTGAGAAGCCAGTTCTCATAATTTCTCTTCTGTTCGTAGAGCTCACGAACAGCTCTCGTTGCCTTATAGGCTCGCTCCTTGATTGCATGTGCCTGCCTGTACTCGTCGTCAAACCATGGATTCTTTCTATGTGGTGTCGCAAAACCAGCACATCAGTGACGGCTTCTTTGATTGCCCTTGACAACGGCTGCATTCTTCTGCAATGGTTTGTGCAGAGTTTCTGGGAGACTCGATCGGCAAAGATCCTAGCACTCCGTTGTGATTATATTGTAGCTTTATGTCGTCAAACCGTGCTGCTCTCTCTCGATTCCGTTGTTCTCTCGATACCCTGATTTTTACCTTAGCTACAACAAAGAAATGTGCTGGCGAAAATACTGCAATAGCTCTAAAGGTTTTTCACCAGACTCACTTAGTTACTTATCAGGCCGACGACTTATGAAGAATCCGAGCCTGAGCAGTTGCTGCCTTCCATCGATGACGGTCCTGGGCGCGCTACTTCAAGTCATCAAGGCCAAGCTGTCTTACATCCGTGATAACTTGGTATCTGTACCGGAGATTCGATCTTCCTCTCCTTCTCGAGTCAGAGGGCTCGGATTCGAAGACAATCTTTGCTGGAGTGTTGTTGTCCATACGCTCGATGTGGCCGAGCCATAATTTTGCCTTCCGGACTGCATCCACACCCTTGTACACCTCGAAGAGTTCGGTTGTGGTTTGTCCTCCGATATCATTTGTGGAGTTAACGTTTGCCCCGAAGTACAAACTCCTTTAATACTTTGAAATTTGAGCTGTCGATTGTAACGTATTGGCTTAGATGGTGTGCAGCGGATCGTGTTGTGCTCGACAGCATACATGTAGTTTTGCCCTCCTTAAGCTTTAGATCAGCTCATTTCGCCTGTAATCACACTGTAGCGCATCTCCTTGCCGAAATCCGATGCGGATTTCGAACCGTTCAGAGAGTGCATCGCGTATGTGTTAGCGTTGTGCGTCACAAGCGGATACATTTTTTCGGGATCCCGAATTTAGCCATCGCTCCGGATAGCTCCTTGCGATGAATGCGCGGATCTCTGTTAATTGAATTGAGCGAGTGAAGATCACTAAAATCAGTCCAATCTGACATCTTACCGACATTGCATATATTTGTGGTTGGCAACTCCATGAACGTTTTAATGAAACTGTTTAAGACGAATCCCGCGCTATCATTGCGCTTCTATAGTTTACTTCACGCCTGTTCATATGTGGTGTCAAAAATGGGTAGTTGATTGAATAGGTTCATGGCTTCGTTGCGAAGAAATGATTTCAAAAAGTGAAACTTTTGTGATGTTAAATTTGTGTTATCATGTTTTGTATTAAAGAGTGATTTTTCAAAAGCTATAGGAAAGGTTTTCAAAAAAAAAAAAAAGCAAATATAATTCAGAAAAATGCATGAAATCTGTATTTGAATCGATAGTACGGTCCATATAGTTCAGTGTTTCAAGATTATTTCATGCAAATGTTGAACTTGACTGCGCCTCAAATGCTCCATCCGCTTAGTCCAAGTTTGACCTACTCTTTCCAGCATTTCTGCCGGTATCTAACAAATAAATGCTTCAATGTTGTCTTCCAATGCGTAAAGCGGGCTTGTCTGTATGGACATGGCTTGAACATAGCCCCACAAAAAATAGTCTAAAGGCGTTAAATTGCACGATCTAGGCGGCCAATTGACCGGTACCGAACGTGAAAGAAAATGTTCACTGAACTCGCCTCTTAATAAGTCCAATGTTGCGCGTGCTGTGTGGCATGTGGCACCGTCTTGATGAAACAACATGTCGTGCAAGTCAAGCTCTTGCATTTTGGGCAAAACAAGTTGGACATCATTTCACCGTAGCGCTCACCATTCATAGTTACGTTACGATTCGCATCATCTTTGAAGAAGTACGGTCCCATGATGCCACCATCTGTGACTATGGATATCTTGGTAGCTCTTGCAATGCTTCTGGCTGATATTCACTCCAAAATCGACAATTCTGCTTACGCTGAACACAATTTCAACAATTCAGACCGCAAGAAGCACGCGATGAACATTCTTAACAGAGCACGCATTTTGCTAATAAAATTCATTTAATTTTGATATTTGGCAGTGAAACAAAACACGAAACTTGAGTCAGCTGCTTAAACCATTGTTGGCACTGAGATAATGGCTAAAAAATCACATTTTATATCGTGGAACATTGACCAACGGTGGCAATAGCCAGAGAAAAGTTCGATCTGAATTATGGGTTGAAAAATGTTTAAATGCCTTTGCGAATTTGAAACCTAGACAATCTGGGAGGGGCCTACTCGAATTAATGATGTCTTATCTGATCCAATGGAGCGCCAGCAACGGAGCAAATATGAAAGTCGTCTATCTAGACCGACTGGAACCGTACAAGGGGAACTTCTTCCTCTTCTTCTTGTGGCCATACAGTCCGGGGTGAACCTGGGCCGCGGTCAACAATCCTCTCCAGCTGGCACGATCCTTAGCCAGGTCCCTCCAAGTTCGCACTCCAAGTTGGTTGAGGTCCTTTTCCACTTGAGTGCGCCATCGGGTTCGTGGTCGTCCTCTATTGCGTTGTTCCACTGGTTCGGAGTCCAAGACTCTTCGGGCTGGAGCAGTGTTGTCCATGCGCTCCATGCCTAGCCATTTTAGGCGTTGAATCCGTAGACGCCTGACAAGGCTCATGTCGTTGTACAGCCCGTACAATTCGTGGTTGAATCTTCTTCTCCAAGAACCTTCAACGCAAACAGGACCAACGATTGAACGCAGAACTTTTCTCTCGAAGAGACCAAGTGCTTCTGCATACACTCCTGCGATAGTCCAAGCTTCCGCGCCATACAGCAGGACAGGGATGATCAAGGTCTTATATAATGTGAGCTTGGCCTTTCGGGAGAGGGCTCTGCTACTCAATTGCCTCTTGAGATCAAAGAAACAGTGGTTGGCAAGAGTTATTCTGCGTTTAATATCGGTACTGATGTTGTTTGCACTATTTACTTGGATGCCAAGGTAGATGAAGTCCACTTTTGCCGCCTCCGTTTTAATACAAGCAAACGCTTCATTGAGCAGTTGAACGGACTTTTGGAAGATCGTGCCTCTAGTATTGGCGTGTGAGTTTTGCACGACCTTCTCAAGTACAATATTGAAAAAATCACATGACAGCGCGTCGCCTTGCCTAAAACCTTTTTGCCATTGAAGGTCTCGGTGAGTTCGTTACCGACCTTCATAGAGCAGCGAGATTTCTCCATCGTCATCCTGCACAATCTGACGAGTTTGGCAGGAATTTCAAAACTAGACATGGCATTGTATAGCTCGTCTCTATGCACACTGTCATATGTGGCCTTAAAGTCGACAAATAGGTGGTGGGTGGCGATCTGCATCTCTTGGGTTTTTTCGAGGATCTGCCATAATGTGAAGATTTTTTCGATAGTGGACTTCCTAGGTCTGAAACCGCACTGATAGGGACCTATCATGCTTTTGACGAATGGTTTCAGGCGCTCACACAGAACGGCACGAAAGATTTTGTAGGCAATGTTAAGGAGACTTATCCCACGATAGTTGGCGCAGTCAAAGGCGGGCAAACGATACTAAGATTCCACTCGTCAGGCATGCTTTCCTCCGACCATATCCTACAGATGAGCTGGTGCATGCGCCCAACCAGATCATCTCCAGCTGCTTTAAACAGTTCCGCGGACAATCCGTCCGCTCCAGCAGCTTTATTCGACTTCAGTCTCGATATCGATATCTCGATTGACTTCGTCTAGATCGGGGGGACGGAATTCTCTTCCATCGCCGTTCATTGCGTGGAGTGGAACATTCTGCCTGACAGCGGTATTGGTGTCCTCTTCGCCGTTAAACAGTCTGCAGAAGTGATCCTTCCAGATTCTCAGTATCGACTGCGACTCTACTACGAGTTGTGCCTCTTCATTCCGACAGGCTTCTGTCCGATGTTTGTGCTATCCTTCTTTTGAGTTCGTAGAGCTCACGAACCGCTCTCGTCCTTCTATCCAGCGTGGCCTTAAATGCCGCAGTGCGCCTGCCGACACTCGTTGTCAAACCATTGGTTTTTTCTAGGTGACTTCTTAAAACCCAACACATCAGAGGCAGCTCCTCTGATGGCGCTTTGACAACGGTTCCAATGTTCGTCGATTTTTTCGCCTGACAGGGTTGGACTCTCTGAGAGCTTTAGGGAGACTCTGCTACACTGGAGGAGTGTCCGACGTCGATCGCAATGTGATTAATCAGGTTGACGGTTTATTGATCAGGCGACAGCCAGGTCCCTTTGTGAATGTTTAGGTGAGGCAACCGCGTGCTGGCTACAGTGAGGTTTCGCCCCGTCACGAAGTCCAACAGCCTGAGTCCATTGTCGAAGGTGTTGTCGTGTAAGCTGTGTTTTCCGACGACTTTAGCAAAGATTTCTTTCTTGCCCAGCTCTGCATTAAAATCTCTTAGAACGATCTTGGTGTCGTAGCTGATCGTATGTTTTTTCTAGGAGATCATAGAAGTCATCCTTGCTTTGCTTTGTCCTCCGTTGGGGCGTGGGCGCAAATTAGGCTGATGTTGCCGAATGTTGACTTGATGCGGGTTGTTGTGAGGTGTTCGCTTATGTATCTAAAGCTTAAGACTTCTTGCCTTAGTCTGCCTCGAACAACAAAACCGCATCCAAACAAGCACTGCCTTCGCTCTTTGTAGCAATCGCTGTAATGTATGTCGCAGTTTTTCATTATCTTTTTGCCCGGCCCATCCCATCGCACCTCCTGGATAACGGAGGCTTATAGGCTTCTAGGGCCTCTGCAAGTTTCTCGGCTGCACGTGGTCACATTCCACGTGCAGAACCGAAAATCGTTGTTCTTGTTTCGTTGTCCATGGTCGTCAGCAGTAAGGTCATCCGTATCCGAGGCTTGTTGCCGTCTCTGAACTTGCGTATATTTTACACGGTGGGGAAGTTAACCCCACACGAAACTCCCGAACCTGGAGGACCTAGTCCTGGCTTAAACCCTCGAGCAAGGGGTCGCTGCATACATTGGTTGACTTCTAAGCGGCTGCAGTAGAGGTTATCCAGAGGGCACCGCGAGGAGGCTGAATGTTAACTTGACTTGTGCATTTACAGGGATCGTTTCTCGTACCTTGCCAAGTTAAGAGCAATCAACAACTTCGCCCTGGATGCACATTCTTATGCCCTTCATTTGCATTGCAAGTGCTAGAGACGTGTATTACTCGCATTCCACTCCAGAGTGGAAAGGGGTTTTATATGATCGTGATCTTTGTAGCTGAGAATCTTTACCTCATCCAAGCCGCAATTTCATTTCAGAGCTCGGCACCCTTTTTACTTGCCTTCGACTGAGCGCGGTGGAAAAATATTACATTATTGCTGAGGATTTAAACTCCAAGCACAGAGAATGGGGCAATAGATTGCACAATGTTGGTTGGCTGAACACAATATTGAGTTCAAGCTAGATGTGCCTGTTATCGATAAGCCATCGTATCGCAGAACCGGATCCTATCTGGTTCTATTGCTAATCGAAAAACGAATGACGATACTTGACGTGAAAAGAGACGCGAGGATCTGCTGTTAAGACTCGACGAACTATTGTACAGACGGTTTGTTGACTATGACTACTATGGAGCCCCAGGAGAAGGTAAAAGCTATTGGTGCTATATTCCAGCGAGTGTATACAGTCAACGAGGTTCGTAGGCCGAATCACGAACTGGAGAACGAAGCGTTGCTGAGCCACAGTTATCTTCGTTTTCGAAATAAGTCAATGGCGATCTGAAAATCCAATTTTCAATGACGATTAGGTTAGGTTAGGTTGTAGTGGCTGACTGCTGCAGAGCAGTCACACTTAGGCCAGAATAGGCCCATTGTGATACCACGCGGATTGACTTCTCCTAACGCTGGAACCAGTTGGTGCTGCTGATGAACCGATTTAGTTGGCCAATGCTGGCACTTTTTAGCTCGTTACGATCGCTGAAGTAGTAGGCTCCTAGATGCAGGAACCTACGACTGGCAAGAGCACTGCAGGAGCAGAGAAGGTGATGAGTGTTCTCTTCCTCCTCTTCATCCATGCAGCTTCTGCAAAAATCGTTATATGGTGCACCCATCCTGCGAGCATGAGTGCCAATTACACAGTGCCCGGTTATGACTCCTATAAGGGTCCTTACTGAGGGCTTGCTGAGTCCAAGTAGACTGAGTGACCGTTTTAGGTTAAGTGATGGCCAGATTTCTTTTGTTTTAAGGCAGGTGGTGCCTTCTAGCCATTTGTCATTGGTGGTTTTGATTGTATGAATCTTTAAAAGATGATAGGCTGTAGGGATCGGCATGGAAGGTGGTACCCCTTCTATCGATAGGGATGAGGTTGTACCACACCTAGCGAGTTCGTCGGCTTTGCAGTTTCCTGGTATGTCACAATGTCCCGGCACCCACATGAGGTGAATGTTAAAATGCTCGGCCATCTCGTTAAGAGACAGCCTGCAATTAAGGGATGTTTTAGAGTAGAACATGACATTGTCCAGGGATTTTATGGCGGCCTGACTATCGGAACAAATGGTGATATCCCTTCTTGATATCACATTGTTTTTAAGCCAGGACAGCGCCTCTTTAATCGCTATGGTTTCTGCCTGAAAAACGCTACAGTGATCAGGGAGCTTCACGGAGATAGCAATATTGAGGTCTTGTGAATAGACACCCGCACCCACCCCTTCTTTTGTCTTTGAACCATCCGTGAAGATGCGCAAAGGATCTTTCAGTGTTTGCATATCAATCATCCAGTCCGATCTGGAGGGAATACTGATTGAGAATTTCTTTTCAAAGATGGCCTGGGGTAGTAGGCGGTCGGTATCGCTAGGTAGGAAGTCAAATTCCTTGAGTGTTGAGTTCGGACCACAATCGAAGTGTTTTGAGTCTCATGGCTGTACTTGCTGCTGCTTGTTTCCCGAATATTTCCAGAGGTGGGAGGTGGAGGAGAATATTCAGTGCGTCTGACGGAGTACTTCTCAGTGCCCCGCTGATACACAGGCAGGCCAGTCTTTGTACTCGGTTGAGTGCATTGCAGTTTATAGCCTTGTTTAGTGCTGTCCACCAAACTGAGACACCATACAAAAGTGTCGGTCTGACAATAGAGGTGTAAATCCAGTGAGCGATGCGAGGTTGTAGGCCCCATTTGCATCCAATGGCCTTTTTGCAGCAAAAAAGTGCAGAAGAGGCTTTTTTTACCCTTCCATCTGAGAGTGTATTACTCTGGTGGTGAGTAGCTGATGAATGAAGGCCACTAGGGGCTGTCCGATCCCGAGGTTGCTAAGCGCAAGTGAAATTGCTTCCGGGTTGATATTGTTAAAAGCACCCTCGATGTCGAGAAAAGTCACAAGTGTGTATTCTTTGAACTCGAGAGATTTTTCGATGGTGCCTATCAGAGAGTGGAGGGCTGTTTCTACAGATTTGCCCTTGTTGTAGGCATTTTGTGCAGATGAGAGTCTGCTTGCTGGGATAGCATGCCTGATATATTGGTCAATAAGTTTCTCCAAGGTTTCCAGGAGAAACGAGGAGAGACTTATTATGCTAAGAATCCAAGGCATGATGAGGTCAGCTGTTCCTTGGAGCTCCGCCGGGATGATGCCGTCAGGTCCCGCTGACTTGAAGGGTTTGAAGCTTGTCAGTGCCCACATGATAGTGGTGTGGCTGACATTTATAAGGTTACATGAAGTTTTTGGGGGAGATACCACTTCCTTATTGGCTCTAATCGGGAAGTTGCCCGGAAAGTGTGTATCAACAAGGAGACTGAGGGTTTCCTCGCTGGATGTGGTCCAGGTTCCGTCAGGTTTTTGTAGGAAGCTAGGCGATTTAGGGAATGATGCCAGAATCTTTCTTAGCCTGGAAGCCTCGGAGACTTCTTCGATTTTACCACAAAAAAATCTCCAAGAGGTTCGTTGGGCCTTTCTCAATTCAGTTTTAAAGGTACTGAGGTGTTCCTTATAGGAATCCCAGTCTTTAGCATCACGAGAGCCCTTCGCCTTGTTAAAGAGCTTTCTACAACTCTTGCGCAAAAGGTCAATTTCATGGTTCCACCAGGGAGGTTTAGACTTGCCTCTTTGCCTGCTGATTGGACATGACATTGCCATTGCATTGTTGAGAGTTTTTGTGAGGTTGTTCGAGATCAGTGGGGTTGCTCGGGATGGAGATGTTGGTGCTCGACATTGTTGCCGCAACAATCTCTCTATATCTGTCCCAGTTGGTTCTCTTAGGATTTCTAAAGACCCTTGGGGATGGGGGGGCACTCGCTATACTGAACATTAGATAGCGGTGATCAGAGAAGGAGTGATCGGATGATACCCTCCAATTGCTGATTCTATCCGCTATATGGTCAGACACGAGTGTAAGGTCTAGGACTTCCTGTCTATTCCTAGTTACGAAGGTAGGTGTATTACCTTGGTTACACAAGTCTAATCTACTACTTATAAGGTAGTTGAAAAGGTACTCACCTCTTTCGTTGATGTCCGTGCTTCCCCATATTGTGTGATAGGCGTTTGCATCACAGCCTAGGATTAGCGCGGTTTTTGTTCTTTCCGCCTCAGCAATCGTCCTTTTCAGTGTCTCTGACGGACATTCCCCATGGTCATGGGCCATGTAGGAGGAGACTAGCCATAGTTTGGTTTTGCCTGCCTCCAGGCAAACAGTGACTGAGTCTCGATCGCTAAGATGGGAGAGAATGTGGGTATTCAAAGAACTCTTTGTAAGTATGCAGGCTCTTGGCTTACCTTCATTCCTTCAATGACGATTACATGGCAAATAGTGCCATCACCTACGTCTGAAATCACATCTAGATTTCTGAACGTCTGCAGGGCATCTTTAACTCGCAGAAGAAGAAAAAGTCAGTGGGGATCGATGGTATTTCGAATATTTTGCTTCGCTATCTTCCTCCCGAAGAGTGCAAACCTACACAAAACACAGAAAATAGCTGTGATGCAACCAATCACTAAAAGGGACAGATTTATCCCGACAAAATTTCTGTCGATCAGTCTTCTGATCGGACCAAGGTTTTGAAGCCAGGAAACCATACATGCTGCTGCTAAACTGGTGTCCGACATTCATTCAATGGCATAAAGACAAAAAACAGTGCACGGGTGCTTGTCTGATTGACTTGGAGAAAGTGTTCAACAGCGTTTGGTTGGAGGGCCTCTTACTTAAGCTGGTCAGGCTTGGCATGAGTAAATCATTGCTATACATGATCTATGAAATGATAACAGGTAGAAGGTTCGTTGTGAAAAGTGGTGACGTAACTTCTTGCACGGTCTTTGACATCAAAAACGGTCTGCAACAGTTAGCGGTTGGTTCGCCGATCCCATCTATTAAACGTAATGCTCAATCACATCCGCTTGAACCATTTTATTCATTTAAACTCCGTCAGGCGCACTGAATATTCTCCTCCATCTTTCACCACTACATAAAAAACCCCCATGATATAAATGGGTTCCTGTACATAGTGCTAGAGGGGAAATTCTTATGGTTGGTGTTGTGTAGCATGTGAATGACACACACGAATTTGTTATAGAAGTTCCGGAATCGCCTGAAAATACGGCTCCGGTTGATCTAACACTGTAACAGCAATGATACAGAAATTGCCCTAAGAACAAGAGCAAATATGCATCAATCGTTTGGTAGTGTGCGCGAATCGTTGGAGGAGCATAAAAAACAGATGAAACAATAGCTTTGCAGTGTGGCTGAATTGTTGGAAGAGAAAATGCAACAATCGTTTGGTAGTGTGTCTGAATCGTTGGAGGAGAAGAAACAACAGACGCAACAATCGCTTGAAGAACACATGGCCTCTTGATTCTAGAAGAAGAACAGCAGAACCGTTTCGAGCAAAAACTTTTGGAAGTAAACAGTGAAGTGAAAGTGCTCGACGAAAAAATTCACCACCTCGAGAGCAAGGTTCTAAGTGTTGGACCTTGCTGTCATAGCAGTGCTCAATGAAAAAGTTCACCTCCTCGACACTAAGGTTCCAAGCGTAGGATTGACGGGCTTGACCTATGCTACCACTTACGGAGGTTGAGCGACTTACACGTCTGGCGTACGCCGGCTTAACTATGGAGCTCATCGAAAACGCAAAGACGAATACGTTTGTAGACGGTATTCGAAATTGAGGACGAAGCGAATTACTCTGTCATCACCAAGGAGGACATCTCTATCCCGAACAACCCCAAAGATCTTGACCACTCAGTGGACAACCTCACAAAACTTTCAACAACGTGATGGCTATGTCATGTCTCATCAGCAGGCAAAGAAGAAAGTCTAAACCTCCCTGGTGGAACCATGAAATAGACCATCTGCACAAGAGATGCAGAAAGCTCTTTAACAAGGCGAAGGGATTTCGTGATGCTAAAGACTGGTACTCCTATAGTAAGAAACACCTCGGTACCTTTAAAACTTAACTGAGACGAATCGAATCTCTTGAAGACTTTTTTGTGTTAGGATCGAAGATGTCTCCGAAGCTTCGAGGCTGAGGAAGGTTCTAGCATCATCCTCTAAGTCACCTAGCTTATCTCGTATCTCTTCCAAAAACTCCATGTTATCTTATAAATGCCGGTCACACTACTGGATCTGACGGAGAAGAACAACTGACCTCATCATGCTTTGGATTCTCAACATCTTCAAAGGCTGCATGAGTCTAATACTTCCATGCCAAACCAAAGGACCTCAGACCTATCAGTTTCTCCTCATATATCCTCAAAACCTTGGAGAAACTAATGAACCAATATATCAGGTAAGTTATTCCAGCATATGCACACAGGAGACAGCCTTCCAATCTCTTATAGGCTCTATCGAGAAATCTTACGAGTTTAAAGAATACACACTACTGACATTTGTTGACATCGAAGGTGCGTTTAACAATATCAAACCAAAAGCCATTTCACTTGGGCTTAATAAACTCGGGATCAAAAAGTCTTTAGTGGCTTTCATTCATCAGCTATTCACCAGCAGGGTAATACAATTTCTGATGGGGGACGCTAAGATCCATAGAGGGATTAACAGGGGCAACCCAAAAGGTGGTGTTCTCTCTCCCCTTCTTTGGAACGTAGCGGTAAATGAACTGCTCTTAATACTTGAAGAGATAGGATGCAAAGCTATTGCCTATGCGGATGATATTGCCATAGCGGCATCCGGCAAATTCGTCTACACTAAAAGGCATAATGCAAAATGCATTCGACAAGCTGGAAGCATGAACACAACATGCACACTCGACACCCACAAAAAACGGATATTGTACTCTTCACCAGAACTACTAACCACCAGTGCCAAATTTCTGGGTCTCACTCTCGATAGCAAGCTAAATTGGAAACTCAACAATTAGGAAAGGGTCAAGAAAGCCTGTTCAGCCCTTTTTCGCTGCAATTAAGCCATTGGATGAAAATGGGGCCTACAACCACGCATTGCTCACTGGATTTTCACCTCTATCGTCAGACCGACACTTCTGTATGGAGTCACAGTGTTGTGGGCAGCACTAAACAAGGCTATCAACAGCAAGGCACTCAACCGAGTACAAGACTGGCCTACCTGTGCATTAGCGGTGCACTGGGAAGTACTCCGTCAGACGCACTGAATATTCTCCTCCATCTTTCACCACTGGAAATATCCGGAAAACAAACAGCAGCCAGCACAGCCTTGAGACGCAAAGCACCTTTGTCCACTGGAACATTTTTGGAAGAATGGAAAAGCTCATTTGTAACACCTATATACAAATCCGGACCTCGGCAAAAAGTTGAGAACTATAGAGGTATCTCAAAGCTTTCCGCCATTCCGAAATTGTTTGAATTAATTGTTACAAAAAAACTTTACCTTACAACTAAAGAAAGAATAAGTTTACAACAACATGGGTTTATGTCTGGAAGATCCACCTTAACTAACTTGACTTTATTCACGAAATATCTTTTTGAATCGGTTGAGTCGGGACATCAAGTTGATGTGGTTTTGACAGATTTTAGAAAAGCTTTTGACACAGTATGTCATACAGTCTTAGTAAATAAATTAAAGTCCTTTGGTATTCATTCTACATTCCTTAACTGGATTTCGAGTTACCTATCAAATAGGACTCAATCTGTGAAAATTGGTACTTGTCAATCTAGAACTATAAAGGTATTATCTGGTGTCCCTCAGGGCAGTCACTTGGGGCCATTACTATTTATTTTATTTGTTAATGATATTCCGTCAATTTTTAAATATGTTAATTGTTTAATGTATGCTGACGATTTAAAAATTTTTCTGCGTGTTGCAAATATCCAAGACTGTACAAAAATTCAATATGATTTAGTCGCGTTAGTCAAATGGTGTGATATCAACCATCTGGAGCTAAATGTAAATAAATGTCATTCGTTTTCTGTTTTCCATACTTTGTTGCCAATTCTCTGTGAATATACTAAATATGGGAAGACTCTAACGAGAAAAAATGAAATTAAAGACCTTGGTATAATTTTTGATACGAAATTGAAGTTCACATTTCATATTGACTACGTAATTGCTAAAGCAAACTCAATGCTTGGGTTCCTTAAACGTTCTTGTTATGAATTTTCTAATCCGTATGCCCTAAAGTCAGTTTACATGTCCCTTGTACGTCCGTATCTGGAATACTGTTCCGTAATATGGTCTCCATCGCATTCCAAACACGTGTTACGTTTAGAAAAGGTTCAAAAGGCCTTTACGAGATTCGTTATAAAAAGAATGAATTGGAACCTTGAATCTATGCCTCCTTATAAAATAAGATGTGCCTTAATAGGACTAGATACACTAGAAAAGAGACGAAGTATTCAATCTATTATGTTTATTTATGATATTTTCTCGTACCGTATAAACTGTCCTGATATACTTCAATGTATTAAACTGTATGCCCCAGAAAGAAATCTTCGATCAAGAAACTTGTTGTACCAACCAAGCCACTTATATAATTATGGTTTTAATGAGCCACTTACAAAATGCATCCTCAATTTTAATTCTGCCTGTATCGAAATAGATCTATGTGATGATAGACTGAAATTCAAAAATTCAATTCCAAATTTCTGAATAAAATTCATATAGTGTCTTAGTTAAATATGTTAAATTTCACACTGCTGTTAGTTTAATTATTTATATATTATTATTAATTGTATTTATTACAACTAGCTAATTACTGACTTTTTATAAAATTATTCCCTTATTATTATTAAAATACTATTATACTTATATTTCTGCAATCTGTAAGAGAGTTAAACTCGGTAGATGAAATAAAAAAAAAAAAATAAAAAAAAAAAAATTATTTGACTGTGGTCCGAACTCAACATCGGCCACTCAACCATTCTCAAGGATTTCTTCCTTCCTTCCTAGCGACACTGTCATGGCTCAAAAACAACGTGATACAAGCATCTATTCCGATAGTCAGGCCGCTATAAAATCCCTGCACAATGTCATGTTTTACTCAAAAACATCCCTTACCTGCAGGCTGTCTCTTAACGATATGGCTGAGTATTTTAACATTCACCTCATGTACGTGCCAGGGGGCAGTGTCTATGCTCACAGGGCAAAGTTGCTGATCGCTCTCAACTTGGTGGATCACCAGCAACGATCCTTGTCGATGCATAGATCAAGTTGTCTAGCAGCCTCCAAGCGGCGCCCCCTGGATAGCTCTCACAACACCCGTTGTGAGGTGAACCAATTGCATGCAGCGTTTCCCCAGCGGTTGTGCGGCGGGCTAACAACTCACCCACGAAAAAAAAAAACTGTTACGGAAGAGCAAGCAGCCTCGGAAGAACGGACGGTATCGATTTGCGAGTGTGCTCCTAGCATGTAAGAACCCTTTACTCTCCAGGGGCAGCACAAAAACTAGAAAATATCCTCACGCAGTATAAAGCGGATATTACTGCGCTCCGGGAAATACGCTGGATAGGACAAGGGATTACTAAAGAGAAATAAAGCGACATATATTACTGTCACGATCTTTGGTCCTGTTTGTGTTGACGGGTTCTGGAGGAGAAGATTCAATCACGAACTGTACGGGCTGTACAGCGACATGAGCCTAGTTAGGCGTCTACGGATCCAACGCCTACGGTGGCTAGGTCATGTAGAGCGTATGGACACCAAAGCTCCGGCCCGAAGAATCTTCGAATCCGAACCTTTCGGGCAACGCAACAGAGGACGTCCGCGTTTAAGGTGGCGCACCCAAGTGGAGAAGGACCTCAACCAACTTGGTGTGCGAAACTGGAGACAGCTAGCCAGGGATCGCGCTAGTTGGAGAGGCATGTTGGTTGAGGCCCAGGTCCACCCCGGACTGTAGCGCCACACAAAGAAGATATTACTGTCACAAGAGGTTGCACATATTTGAATGCGGATTCGTCGTGGGAAACCGCCAAGGTCGAAGGTCATCGACTTCAAACCGATAAGCGATCGCCTGGCTGTGATCCGCATCCAAGGCAGATTCTACAACATCAGCCTCATATGTGCACACGCCCCTACCGACGAAGCTGAAGACTCTGTCCAAGAGGATTATTACGACCTCTTGGACGGTGCCTACGGAGCCTGTCCGGAGTACGATGTCAAAATCGTACTCGGAGACTTCAATGCTAAAATCGGAAAGGAAAACATCTTTGGCGGAGTGATCGGAAAGCACAGCCTCCCCGACACGACAACTGAAAACGGTTTCCGACTCACAGACTTTGCGATAGCACGTAATATGGTCTTAAGTAGCACAAGGTTCCCTCGCAAGAAAATCCACACAGCAATCTGGCGATCCCCGGATTGTCGAATCGCCAACGAAATCGACCATGTGCTTATTGACGGAAGACACGCGTCAAATATTCTGGATGTGCGAACATTCAGGGGGGCAAACGTCGACTCTGGCCATTTTCTTGTTGCAGCAAAATTCAGAGCCCGACTCTCCAATATTAGAAAGCTGCACCAGCCGACAAAAGAACTTTTGACAGCTAAGCACACCGGAGATTGGCGCTACCTACCACCCCCAACAAGAAACCCGTGGTATGATGGCGAGTGTGAGCAGAAAAAACGTGCAACCGACGAGGCTACCAAAAATCGCTGCAACGGAAAACAAGAGCAGCGTTAGAAGAGTACCGGGCTAGAAGACGGTAGGAGAAAAAGCTTCTACTACTGAAGAAAACGTCTCTCGCAACCTCCCAGCTCAAGGATATCGAAGGCCAATTTATGGACAAACAAAAAATACGGGCCTTTAAAACAAAAGCCAAAAGCCTGGCCACAGGCTTTAGGAAAGGCACCTAGGCTCTTCGAAATTGCGAGGGTAATCTAGTTACGGAACTACAGGGAATAATGAATGTGTTTAAGCAACACTTCCAACAGCTGCTTAGTGGGCCTGACTAGGATTTCTTCACTTTGGTACTGGAGAAGATAGTGCGGCGGGCAAAAGTCAACACGGAAGGCACTATCTTCTACAGTCAATTCAGCTGTTGGGATACGTTAATGACATCGACATTATCGCGCGGTCCCAACGTGCCATAGTGGAAGCTTTCACGGCAATTGATTAACAGGCGAAACGAGCTGGTCTTAAGAGCAACGAGGACAAGACAAAATATATGCTGTCGAGCAAAAAACGATCCGCCGCACACCACCTAGGCCAAAACGTCACAATCGACAGCTACAATTTCGAGGTAGTAAAGGAGTTTGTCTACCTCGGGGCAAATGTAAACTTCACGAATGACATCGTAGTGGAGATCTGACGTAGAATTGCCCTTGGCAACCGATGCTACTTGGGTCTGTCAAAACTTCTGGACTCGAAACTCCTGACTCAAAGGACCAAAGTCATGCTCTGCAAAACCATTATACTGCCAGTCCTACTTTATGGAGCCGAAAGCTTGACACTAAGTAAGGCTGCAGAGCTGATTCCTGGTGCCTTCGATAGAAAAATTCTACGTCGGATATATGGTCCTGTCTGCGAGAAAGGCGAATGGAGGAGAAAACACAACCGCGTACTCTACGGGTTGTACAAGGATGTGGATGTAGTCCGGAAGGCAAAAATCCGTCGACTACACTGGCTCGGCCACATCGAGCGAATGGACAACAACGCTCCAGCAAAGAGGGTCTTCGAATCCGAACCTCCTGGTTCGAAAAGGAGAGGAAGACAGAACCTCCTGTACAAAGACCAAGTAATTGCAGATGTAAGACAGCTTGGCCTTAATGACTGGAAGCAGCGTGGCCAGGACCGTCACCGATCGAAGGCAGCAATTGCTCAGGCTCAGACCCTTCATGGTTCGTCTGCCTGATTAGTAAGTAAGTCATGTGGGTGCCGGCACACTGTGACATACCAGGAAACAGCAAGAACGATGAACTCAACAGATGTGGTACAACCTCATCCCTATCAATAGCAGGGCTACCAACTTCCATGCCGATTGCTACAGCCTACCATCCACCTGTCACCTGTCACCACCTGTCTTGAAACAAAAGAAATCTGGCCATCTTCTTCTTGTGGCGCTGCAGTCCGGGGTGAACCTGGGCCACGGTCAACAATCCTCTCCAGCTGGCACGTTCTTTAACCAGCTGCCTCCAATTTCGCACTCCAAGTTGGTTGAGGTCCTTCTCCACTTGAGTGCGCCATCGAGTTCGTGGTCGTCCTCTATTGCGTTGTACCACTGGTTCGGAGTCGAAGACTCTTCGGGCTGGAGCAGTGTTGTCCATGCGCTCTACATGGCCTAGCCATCTTAGGCGTTGAATCCGTAGACGCCTGACTAGACTCATGTCGCTGTACAGCCCGTACAGTTCGTGGTTGAATCTCCTTCTCCAAGAACCTTCAACGCAAACAGGACCAAAGATTGAACGCAGATCTTTTCTCTCGAAGAGACCAAGTGCGTCTTCATCCGCTCTTGAGATAGTTTAAGCTTCCGCGCCATACAGCAGGACAGGGATGATCAAGGTCTTATATAATGTGAGCTTGGTCTTTCGGGAGAGGGCTCTGCTACTCAATTGCCTCTTGAGATCAAAGAAACAGTGGTTGGCAAGAGTTATTCTGCGTTTAATATCGGTACTGATGTTGTTTGCACTATTTACTTGGATGCCAAGGTAGATGAAGTCCTCTAGTACCCCGAAGTTGTAGCTGCCTATGGTGACGTTCTGACCGAGTGGTCGATGTTGTGTGTCCTTTCTTGATGACAGCAATTACTTTATTTTTCCCTCGTTCGCCCATTTTTGCCGCCTCCGTTTTAGTACAAGCAAACGCTTCATTGAGCAGTTGAATGGACTTTTGGAAGATCGTGCCTCTAGTATTGGCGTGTGAGTTTTGCACGACCTTATCAAGTACAATATTGAAAAAATCACATGACAGCGCGTAGCCTTGCCTAAAACCTTCTTTGATATTGAAGGTCTCGGTGAGTTCGTTACCGACCTTCATGGAGCAGCGAGATTTCTCCATCGTCATCCTGCACAATCTGACGAGTTTGGCAGGAATTTCAAAACTAGACATGGCATTGTATAGCTCGTCTCTATGCACACTGTCATATGTGGCCTTAAAGTCGACAAATAGGTGGTGGGTGGCGATCTGCATCTCTTGGGTTTTTTCGAGGATCTGCCATAATGTGAAGATTTTTTCGATAGTGGACTTCCTAGGTCTGAAACAGCACTGATGGGGAGCTATAACGTTTTTGACGAATGGTTTCAGGCGCTCACACAGAACGGCACGAAAGATTTTGTAGGCAATGTTAAGGAGACTTATCCCACGATAGTTGGCGCAGTCAAAGGCGGGCAAACAATACTAAGATTCCACTCGTCGGGCATGCTTTCCTTAGACGATATCCTACAGATGAGCTGGTGCATGCGCCCAACCAGATCATCTCCAGCTGCTTTAAACAGTTCCGCGGACAATCCGTCCGCTCCAGCAGCTTTATTCGACTTCAGTCTCGATATCGCTACTTTGACTTCGTCTAGATCGGGGGGACGGAATTCTCTTCTATCGTCGTCCATTGCGTGGAGTTTAACGTTTAACGTTTATCAGTCTGCAGAAGTGATTCTTCCAGATTCTCAGTATCGACTGCGACTCTACTACGAGTTGTCCCTCTTCGTTGCGACAGGCTTCTGTCCGACGTTTGTACCCTTTGGATAGTTGTTTCACCCGCTGGTAAAACTTTCGGACATTATTTCTGCCGTACCACCTCTCCATTTCCTCGATCGCACGCTTCTCATGCTCCTTCTTTTTCTTTTTGAGAAACCGGTGCTCCTCCCTTCTTTTAAGTTCGTAGGGCTCACGAACCGCTCTCGTCCTTCTACCCAGCGTCGCCTTATATGCTGCTAGCTTCGCTGAATGCCCCTTTCGATACTCGTTGTCAAACCATGGGGTTTTTTTTTTTTTTTGGTGGCATTTTAAGACCCAACACATCAGAGGCAGCTTCTCTAATGGCGTTTTGACAACGGTTCCACTCTTCGTCGATTGTTTCGCCTGGCAGGGTTGGACTCTCTGAGAGCTTCAGGGAGACTCGATCGGAAAAGTTCCCAGCGGTCGATTACGATTGTAGCTTTCCAACGTCAACTGTTTCCAACTGTTTTGGTCTTGCTCTACTCCGTTGTACAATCGATATCCGAGTTCTGACCTTGGCTACAACAAGGTAATGATCCGAGTCGATGTTGGCACCTCGGAACGTTCGGACATCGAGGACACTGGAAGACTGTATGACGTCGATCGCAATGTGATCAATCTGGTTGACGGTTGATTGATCAGGGGACCCCCAGGTCCCTTTGCGTATGTTGAGGTGAGGGAACCGCGTGCTGGCTACAGTGAGGTCTGGCCATCACTTAACCTAAAACGGTCACTCAGTCTACTTAGACTCAGCAAGCACTCATTAAGGACCCTCATTGGTGTCATAACAGGGAACTGTGCAATTAGCACTCGTACTCGCAGGATGGGTGCCCCATATAAAGATTTTTGCAGAAGCATGGATGAAGAGGAGGAGCAAAATACTCATCACCTACTCAGCTTCTGTAGTGCCCTGGATAGTCGTATGTTCCTACACCTAGGAGCCTACCACTTTAGCGCCCTGAATTAGCTAATCAGTGCCAGCATTGGCCAGCTTAATCGCTTCACTAGAAGCACCAACTGCTTCAACTGTGTTAGGAGAAGTCATTGCGCGTGGTATCACAAAGGGTCACTAGGGACTTTCCCTTAGCAGTCAGCCACCACTACGTAACCTAACCTACATAAAGAGGACGATGCGGAAGACAGTTGCGCTACTGCTTTGTAATATAAAGTAGCAGGATTAGCGTCTGGACCAAATCTAACAGCTCGTGCAGTGAATTTGGAGCCGGTACCTACACGGGATACTTTTCAGCGCCGTTGTTTCATCTGCGACAGAGTCGAACACATGCAACGTCGTTGCAAAGAGCGTTAGAGGTCCTAGTCACCGAGGCATAATATGAAGAAACAACAGCCGGGTGCAACAGGAGATAACAGCGGTAGTAAGCCGTCGTTAAACTAAAAGGAGTCGGTTTCGAGGGACATAAACTGGCTCCCACAAAAGATTGTCGCACAATCTTTGTTTCCCAACTCGGAAGGAATGCGAATAACTCCACTGTCGATGGCATCATTGCAGGTAGAAGCATCACAAAACGCAGTACGACAGTTGAGCACTAGTACCCAGTGGCGGGCGACGATGACTAGTCGGCAAGACAGCAAGAATTCTGAGATTCCATTGAATGACGGTGAGAGCAAGTGTTCGACGATCAAACAAGTAGTCGTTGGAAAGGGCGTCCGTATTCTGCCGAACTCAGAAGCCGTAATTTGGCAAATATGGATAACGATTGTGGGAACAATACGTTGTGGGTAGTTAAAGCCAGAGATAAAATACCAGTTAAAAACGTGATCATCGGTAGAACCTCCTTCAAACCAACGATAAAAAGTTCCCCAACGTGGGAAAAGAAAATCAGAGAACAAGACAAGGCCAAGTAATCGTACATTGCCTAGAGGTGGCGGCGATAATCAACTATGCTTCTCAAACAAAACAAGATGTGGAGCCAGCACTGGACAAAAACGTGAGTACATTTATGGACAAATGTAAGAAAAGCCAATCGCCACAACAGGCGCAAGCGGTGAAAGAGCTGTTGACAAAATATAGCTATATATTTATGTCGAATTCGTGATATGAGGGCAGCACAAGCATCAAATCGACACCAGCGTTGCGAGGCTGATCCGACAAGCACTAAGGAGAATACAAATTGCCAAAATAGACGAGATTACGGAGCTAGTGGAGGGGATACAACGGAACCATGTTATTGAGCCCTCGACAAGTCCATGGAGCTCGCCAGTGGTAATAGTCAATAAAAAGGACGGCAGCACACGCTTCTGTGTGGATTAAAGGAAGCTTAATGAGGTAACAAAGAAAGACAGTTACACTTGCCAAGAATAGACGTTACCTTGGACACGATGTAAGGAGCAAAGTGGTTCTCTGCAATTTCTATTAATGCCATTTGGAATGCCCCAGAGACATTCGAGCGGCTAATGAAGCATGTCCTCAGAGGATTACACTGGACGACTTTCTTGGTATACCTCGACAACATCATTGTCATAGATAAGTACTTCAAAGACATCTGAACTACCTGGAGGACGTATTCCAACGCTCAAGCTGATTACGAAGATGAACTCGCTCTTCAAGAAGGAGTGAATTACCTTGGCCACTGAATTACCAGAGAAGGCATACCCACCGACGAGAAAATATAGCAGCGGCATGAGTTTGGCCGGGACCTACAAATCTTGGGACTGTGCATCTATTACCGGCATTTTGTATCAGGCTTCGCTAACCGGGAACATGACATTCACGAGTCACTTTTCACTGCCGATATTATATTAACGTGTAAAATCCTACTTCACCATTTATGGATTTGGATATCCTTTTCAAAATGACTACCTTGTAACCTCCTGATGACTCGACTTTTTGCTTGCTGGAGTTCATGAGATCCGGAAATGTTAAATAATTCAACTATTTACAATTACACCATGCGTAATTATATATAGATATACCGCGTGTATCACAATCGCCTGTGTTACAATTGGGTTGACATGGAAGCACCTCTTCTTTGATTGGCGCTACAGTCCGGCGTGGACCTGGGCCTCAAACAACATGCCTCTCCAGCCAGCACGATCTTTCGCCAGCTGCCTCCAGTTGCGCACACCAAGTTGGTTGAGGTCCTTTTCCACTTGTGTGCGCCATCTTGTGCGAGGACGTCCTCTGTTGCACTGTCCCAATAGCTCGGTGTCAAAGACTCTTCGGGCTGGAGCTGTGGTGTCCATCCGCTCTACTTGCCTAGCCATCTTAAGCGTTGGATCCGAAGACGCTTAACTAGGTGCATGCCGCTGTACAGCCCGTATAGTTCGTGGTTGAACCTTCTCCTCTAAACGCCATCAAAACAAACAGGACCAAAGATCTTTCGTAGAACTTTTCTCTCAAAACAACCAAGAGCTTCTTCACCTTATTCATCTTTCAAAAGCGTCCATGCCATAGAGTAGGACTGGGATGATCAGGGTTTTATACAAGATCAATTTGGTATTTCGAGACATGGCTCTGTTACTCAATTGCCTCTCGAGCCCAAAGAAACAGCGATTGGCAAGAGTAATTCTGCGCTTGATCTCGGTACTACCGGTTGTCCCTATTTACTCCGGGGCCTAGGTAGACGAAGTCCTTGACTATCTCAAAGATTCTGCTGCCCAATATGACGCTCTGTCCGAGACGTCGATGTTGTGCGTCCTTCCGTGATGACAGCATGTACTCTGTTTTGCCCTGGTTTATCGCTAGACCCATTTTAGCCGCTTCCGCTTCAATACCAGCAAACGCCTCATTGACGGCTCGCTGTGTTCGTCCAACCACGTCAATGTCGTCCGCGTAAGCAAGCAGTTGAACTGACTTTTGGAAGATCGTGCCTCGGGTGCTTAATTTTGAGTTTCGCACGATCTTCTCAAGTATGATGTTAAAGAAGTCACATGAAGCGTAATGCCTTGCCGTAAACGTTTTTTGACATTGAAGGTTTTGGTGAGTTCGTTACCGACCTTGATGGAGCAGCGAGAGTTCTCCATCGTCATTCTGCACAACCTGACGAGTTTGGCAGGAATGTCAAATCTAGGCATGGCGCTGTATAGCTTGTCTCTATGCACGCTGTCATATGCAGCCTTGGTTAATTTCTTGTGGACCGGACAAACGATACTAAGATTCCACTCGTCGGGTATGTAGGCTTCCTGCTTGGCTGCATGTACCTGCCTGCACACGTCGTCAAACCATGGGTTCCTTCTGGGTGGTGTCGTGAAACCCATCACATCAGTGGCAGCTTGTTTGATAGCTTTTTGACAACGATTCCATTCTTCTTCTATTGAATATGCAGGCAGCGCCGAACTTTCAGAGAGTTTCAGGGAGACTCGGTCGGCAATGTTCCTAGCGGTCAATTGCGATTGTAGCTTTCCGACGTCAAACCGTAGTGTTCTTTCTCGACTCCGTACTTCTCTCGATATCCTCACCCATACCTTGGCTGCAACAAGGAAATGGTCCGAGTCGATGCTGGCTCCTCGGAACGTTCGGACATCGAGAATATTGGAGGAGTGTCTGACGTCGATCGCAACATGATCAATCTGGTTGACGGTTGATTGATCAGAGACCAGGTCCCCTTATGGATGTTGGTGAGGAAGTTAACCTCACGCACAATCTACAACTGGTAGGCCAGGCCCATTATTTGACCCTCGGGCAGAGGGGGATCGCTGCATACATTAGTTCACCACACAACGGTTGTTGTGATGGCTATCCAGGGGCGCCACGAGGAGGCTGTATGTCAACTTGACTTATTGACAAGCAGGGATCGCGATGGCGTCCTACCAGGTTGGGTGCAGTCAGCAACCTTGCCCTGTGTACATAAGCCCATGCCCCCACAAGGAAGCACCTACATCTCGAAATATTAATGAAAAGAGGCAATTAAACCCTATCAAGAACAACTGAACAACGAACTTACATCGTTCATACGGGATGTGGAACTGTTCTTACCACTATTCCAAAAAGATCATCTGCACAATCCTCTTGGCACTAATCCAACGTGGGAGCAAACAAAAACAGAGTCAACCAGAAACTTTCGTGAAACGTACCACAGCATTTATCATCAAGCTGTTAGTTGTACGAATAATAATAATGTGATTGAATATTTTAGCAAACTTAAAGATATATAAGATAGACTTAATTCCAAGGACGAATTTAATAAACAAAAGCCAGTCGAATTCTCATCTCCAGTGAATGAATCAATAGTATTAAAAACATTTATTATTAACACCGTCCAGGTTAGACAAAACTATAATAAAAAAATTGAATAGAAACTCAGACCATTTTACATATATTAATAATCAGAATTTTAATGGAAATTGAAGACAGAATAGAAATAACAATTATATAAATTTATCACAGTTTAGTATTCGAAATAGAGTAGAGCCGATGGTTGTAGGTCATTTACAAAGTCTAGAACGGGAAGAGGTAAATTTTCAGTTACCGCTTCCAGTTCATACTTACAATAGGAAACGCTAAACTCAAATGCAATTTGTAGATACTGGTTCGACAACAACGTTATTAGACAACAAAAAATTAACACAATACAAAAATTAAAACTAGATAAAATAATTAACGCTCTTAACGGTAGTTGATTCAGAAGTAATAACAGAGTTGCCTTTAGAATTTGATGAAAAGGAATGGATGAGTTCTAAGCTAACAACTTTTAAGGACAAAGAAATCGATGCTCATCGGACTAAATTGGTTTAAACCACTCCAAGCAATATTTAAATTACATGAAGAAATTTTGGAAGTCAATGGAAGTAAAATAAAGTTTTATAATTCATGGAGGGCATGGGCCTGTGCATCCAGGGCAAAGTTGTTGATTGCTCTCAACTTGGCGAGATGCCAGCAACGATCCCTGTAAATGCACAGGTCAAGTTGACATACAGTCTCCCCGCGGCGCCCTCTGGATAACCTCTACTGCAGCCGCTTAGAGGTGAACCAATGTATGCAGCGACCCCTTGTCCGGGGGTTTAAACCAGGACCCGGTCCTCCAGGTTCGGGGGTTTCGCGTGGGGTTAACTTCCCCACCGTGTAAAACTCGCAATAGTTCAGAGACGGCAACAAGCCTCGGATACGGATGACCCTACTGCTGACGACCATGGACAACGAAATAAGGACAACGATTTTCGGTTCTGCACGTGGAATGTGAGGTCACTGAACAGACCACGTGCAGCCGATGAACTTGCGGAGGCCCTAGAAGCCTATAAGGCTGACATCACCGCCATCCAAGAGGTACGATGGGATGGGCCGGGCAAAAAGAGGATGAAAAACTGCGACATATATTACGGCGATTGCTACAAAGAGCGAAGGCAGCGCTTGTTTGGATGCGGTTTTGTTGTTCGAGGCAGACTTAGGCAAGAAGTCTTAAGCTTTAGATACATAAGCGAACGCCTCACAACAATCCGCATCAAGGCAACATTCGGCAACATCAGCCTAATTTGCGCCCACGCCCCAACGGAGGACAAAGACGATGATAGCAAGGATGACTTCTATGATCTCCTAGAAAGAACATACGATCAATGCCCCAGCTACGACACCAAGATCGTTCTAGGAGATTTTAATGCAAAGCTGGGCAAGGAAGAAATCTTTGCTAGAGTCGTCGGTAAACACAGCCTACACGACAACACGTCCGACAATGGACTCAGGCTGATGGACTTCGTGACGGGGCGAAACCTCACTGTAGCCAGCACGCGGTTCCCTCACCTCAACATTCACAAAGGGACCTGGCGGTCCCCTGATCAATCAACCGTCAACCAGATTGATCACATTGCGATCGACGTCAGACACTCCTCCTGTGTCCTCGATGTCCGAACGTTCCGAGGTGCCAACATCGACTCGGATCATTACCTTGTTGTAGCCAAGGTCAGAACTCGGATATCGATTGTACAACGGAGTAGAGCAAGACCAAAACAGTTTGACGTTGGAAAGCTACAATCGCAATCGACCGCTGGGAACTTCTCCGATCGATTCTCCCTGAAGCTCTCAGAGAGTCCAACCCTGCCAGGCGAAACAATCGACGAACAGTGGAACCGTTGTCAAAACGCCATCAGAGAAGCTGCCTCTGATGTGCTGGGTTTTAAAATGCCACCTAGAAAAAACCCATGGTTTGACAACGAGTGTCGGCAGGCGCATTCAGCGAAGCTAGCAGCATATAAGGTGACGCTGGATAGAAGGACGAGAGCGGTTCGTGAGCTCTACGAACTTAAAAGAAGGGAAGAGCACCGGCTTCTCAAAAAGAAAAAGAAGGAGCATGAGAAGCGCGCGATCGAGGAAATGGAGAGGTGGTACGGCAGAAATAATGTCCGAAAGTTTTACCAGCGGGTGAAACAACTATCCAAAGGGTACAAACATCGGACAGAAGCCTGTCGGAACGAAGAGGGACAACTCGTAGTAGAGTCGCAGTCGATACTGAGAATCTGGAAGGATCACTTCTGCAGACTGTTAAACGGCGAAGAGGACACCAATACCGCTGTCAGGCACAATGTTCCACTCCACGCAATGGACGACGACAGAAGAGAATTCCGTCCCCCGATCTAGACGTTGTCAAGATAGCGATATCGAGACTGAAGTCGAACAAAGCTGCTGGAGCGGATGGATTGTCCGCGGAACTGTTTACGGCAGCTGGAGATGATCTGGTTGGGCGCATGCACCAGCTCGTCTGTAGGATATGGTCGGAGGAAAGCATGCCCGACGAGTGGAATCTTAGTATCGTTTGCCCGATCCACAAGAAAGGAGACCCCTTTGACTGCGCCAACTATCGGGGGATAAGTCTCCTTAACATCGCATACAAAATCTTCTCTGCCGTTCTGTGTGAGCGCCTGAAACCATTCGTCAACAACCTGATAGGTCCTTATCAGTGCGGTTTCAGGCCTGGGAAGTCCACTATCGATCAAATTTTCACATTACGGCAGATCCTCGAAAAAACCCAAGAGATGCAGATCGACACCCACCACCTATTTGTCGACTTTAAGGCCGCATATGACAGTGTGCATAGAGACGAGCTATACAACGCCATGTCTAGTTTTGACATCCCTGCCAAACTCGTCAGATTGTGCAGGATGACGATGGAGAACTCTGGCTGCTCCATCAAGGTCGGTAACGAACTCACCGAGACCTTCAATGTCAAAAAAGGTTTTAGACAAGGCGACGCGCTGTCATGTGACTTCTTCAACATCGTGTTGGAGAAGATCGTGCGAAACTCACACGCCAACACTAGAGGCACGATCTTCCAGAAGTCCGTTCAACTGCTAGCATACGCGGACGATATTGACGTGATTGGCCGAACTCAGCGAGCCGTCAATGAAGCGTTTGCTTGTATTGAGACGGAGGCGGCAAAAATGGGTTTAGCGGTGAATGAGGGCAAAACAAAGTATATGCTGTCATCAAGAAAGGACACACAACATCGACGACTCGGTCAGAACGTCACCATAGGCAGCTACAACTTCGAGGTAGTGAAGGACTTCGTCTACCTCGGCTCCCAAATAAATAGTGCGAACAACATCAGTACTGAGATTAAACGCAGAATAACTCTTGCCAACCGCTGTTTCTTTGGGCTCAAGAGGCAATTGAGTAGTCGAGCCCTCTCTCGAAAGACCAAGCTCACCTTATATAAGACCTTGATCATCCCTGTCCTGCTGTATGGCGCGGAAGCTTGGACTTTCTCAAGAGCGGATGAAGACGCACTTGGTCTCTTCGAGAGAAAAGTTCTGCGTTCAATCTTCGGTCCTGTTTGCGTTGAAGGTTCTTGGAGAAGGAGATTCAACCACGAACTGTACGGGCTGTACAGCGACATGAGTCTAGTCAGGCGTCTACGGATTCAACGCCTAAGATGGCTAGGCCATGTAGAGCGCATGGACAACACTGCTCCAGCCCGAAGAGTCTTCGACTCCGAGCCAGTGGGACAACGCAATAGAGGACGACCACGAACCCGATGGCGCACTCAAGTGGAAAAAGACCTCAACCAACTTGGAGTGCGAAATTGGAGGCAGCTGGCTAAAGAACGTGCCAGCTGGAGAGGATTGTTGACCGTGGCCCAGGTTCACCCCGGACTGTAGCGCCACAAGAAGAAGAAGAATTCATGTCCTCATATAAAATAGGAAATCCATTTACTAGAACATTCGAAAGTAGATTTTTTTTAGATTCTTCAACGTACAGTCATGAATATCGAAGAAAAAGAAAAATTTTAAAATTTGAAATAAATGCGTGATTTGTTTTTACAAGAAAGGCAAAAGCTTTTCCATGCTCATGAGATAAGACACGAAATCGTAACAAAATGTAGTAACAATAATTCTGGGATAAAGAAGTGGAGAATTATCATTGATTACCGTAAACTGAACGAAGTTACGGCTGACTATGAATTCCCGATCCCAAACATAGAGAATATCCTACAAAAAATTTTTAGAACCCAGTATTTTACAACTCTTGACTTAGCCAAAGGCTTTCATCAGGTGCTAATCAGAAAAGAGTAACGAAAGAAAACAGCATTTTCTATACCATTAGGGCAATATGAATTCATCAGAATGCCGTTCGTGCTTAAAAATGCTCCGGGTACCTTTCAGCGTCTGATGAATTCAGTCCTAAGTGAGCACATCAATAAAATCGATGTAGTATATATGAAAGATATACTAATATTCAGTACAAACATTGATGAACATACTAAAAAAATAAAGATAGTTCCTAATAAATTCAGCATACACAATCTCAAAATACAAATATACAAATGTACATTTTTTGCCAGAGAAACGGAAACAGTCAAACCTAATACGAGTAAGATTGATAGCATTCAGAAACTTTAACTTCCAGAAGCCTCTAAACAAATCAAATCTTTTTCAGGCTTAACGGGATGTTACCGTAAGTTCATAAAAGATTATGCAAAAATTGCACGTGGAATGACTAAGTATCGAAACAAGAATACAAAAATCAATAAGAACGATTCGAATAACATAGATGTCTTTAAGAAACTAAAAAGAACTAGCCAAAAGACCAGTTCTCAGTTACCCAGATTTTAACAAAAAGTTTGGGTTAGTTACCGATGCTGATGATTACGCTTTGGGTGGTGTTTAGTCTCAAGACGAACACCCAATCTGTTACGTTAGCAGAACAGAACTACTGAGCGACAGAGAAAGAGTTATTAGGAATCGTATGGGCTGTAAATTATTTTCGGCCGCATATTTACAAAAGAAAATTTGATTTAATGACAGACCATCAACCCCTTAGATGGTTGCAAGCCAAGCATAAAGGGAATCCTCGCTTACAAAGGTGGCTTCTGAAGTTAGGAGAATATAATATAGACATCGATTATATTATGGGCAAGGATAATAAGGCAGCAGACTTTTTAAGTAGACAGAGACGGTTGACCGAACCAAAGAGGAAGTGTGTGAAATCAATCAAATGAGCTTGGATAACACAATCTACTCTCAAGAGGAGGTATAAGCTGATCATTTTCCAATATTCGATACTGTAGTTAACAGGGTCTTTACACAAATAATTTTAACAAGTAATAAGAGTAAGTAATCTGAAGTACTTCACAAAAAGAGGAAAATATACATTAGTTCTCGAGATATTGAAGATTTTTTTGACGAATATATTTACAAGGTTTTTAAAAAGAGGTAAAGTAGGTATATATTCTCAGCTTACGGAGCACGAGTTCAATATGGTTCCGTTGAAACTAATAGAGCTATTTGACACAAGTATTGAATTCGTATAATGCTCGTATAATGTAAAAGATATAACAGACGAAAATGAAGCCTTAAAACAAATTCATAAGTACCATATATGGGAAACAATACATGCAGGTATAAATGACAATTACTAGGTGTACCGGTATGAAATGAGTTCTTTTTTGAAAATAAGACACTAATTATTAATGGCAAAGTAAAAACGGTCAGAAATTGTTTGTTGTGCAACATTTAACATTGCTGCCATTTGCTTTTGACTCAAAGTGTCATCTCCATGCAATATCGTTTGCAATTCGGCGTCTTCAAACTTGTTTGGTGGTCTTCCACGTTCTTCATTTCTCACATCAAAATCATTATTTCTGTACCGTTGAAACCATCTTTTGCATGTTGCTTCTAATAGAGCATGATCACCATATGCCTCGACAAGCATTGGATGCGACTCTGCAGCACTTTTCTTCAAATGAAAACAAAAAAATAATGCTTTCCGCAAATCATCACTTTCTGGTACAAAATTCAACATTTTTAACACGATGAAAAAATATGATTTTGTCAGTTCAATGACTTGATGAATACTAAATATTTTTCACAGATGTCATAGCAAACAAACAAACAAAAATAAGGGCTCGTTCACAACAAATGTTCCCTATCGAGACATATGTATCTTGACGCTCACATCATACTGGTACATATACGTATACAAGTCTTTATAATTAGCAATCTTAATCAAGAAAAGTAAGATAATATTATTTGAAAAGCCAAATAGGAATAGGGGAAATTTTACTAAAAGAGGATTAGAAGGTTATGTTAAAAATTACCGGGCATTGAGGCATTAAAATCAACCTAGGTATAGGAAGTTAAGCTTAGAAAATATTTATCTTATATAAAGATTAAACGTCCGACCAAATCCACAGGTCAACTGGATATTGATAATATTGATACAGCTGACATCGGGAATAAATGTTACCTTAATGATAGAACAAATTAGTAGGAGCTCCGGTTTATTGAAGTAAACAGATAGATAATCAGGACATAATCAAATAAGAAAGTATTGCGACATCATACTACATATTATGTAGTGTTGAATATGTAACCGATGTTATCTCGATGTTTCACTCAATTTGGACGATGATGAACACGAAGTCGAACAAAGCTGCTGGAGCGGACGGATTCCGCGGAACTGCTTAAGGCAGCTGGAGATGACCTGGTTGAGCGCATGCACCAGCTAATCTGTAAGATATAGTCGGAGGATCAGCCTCCTTAACATCGCTTATAAGATACTCTCTGCCGTTCTGTGCGAACGCCTGAAACCCTTTGTCAACAACCTGATAGGTCCTTATCAGTGCGGTTTCAGGCCAGGAAAGTCCACTATCGATCAAATTTTCACATTACGGCAGATCCTGGAAAAGACTCAAGAGATGCAGATCGACACCCACCACCTATTTGTCGATTTCAAGGCCGCATATGACAGCGTGCATAGAGACGAGCTATACAGCGCCATGTCTAGTTTTGACATTCCTGCCAAACTCGTCAGGTTGTGCAGGATGACGATGGAGAACTCTCGCTGCTCCATCAAGGTCGGTAACGAACTCACCGAGACCTTCAATGTCAAAAAAGGTTTTAGGTAAGGCGACACGCTGTCATGTGACTTCTTTAACATCATACTTGAGAAGATCGTGCGAAACTCAAACGTAAACACCCGAGGCACGATCTTCCAAAAGTCCGTTCAACTGCTTGCTTACGCGGACAACATTCACGTGATTGGACGAACACAGCGAGCCGTCAATGAGGCGTTTGCTGGTATTGAAGCGGAAGCGGCTAAAATGGGTCTAGCGGTAAACCAGGGCAAAACAAAGTACATGCTGTCATCACGGAAGGCCGCACAACATCGACGTCTCGGACAGAGCGTCATATTGGTCAGCAGAAACTTTGAGGTAGTCAAGGACTTCGTCTATTTAGGCTACTATAGAGGAGTCTGCCTAAGCTCTACCGGAGTAAAAAGGGACAACAACACCAGTACCGAGATCAAGCGCAGAATTACTCTTGCCAATCGCTGTTCCTTTGGGCTCAAGAGGCAATTGAGTAACAGAGCCATCTCTCGAAACACCAAATTGAGCTTGTATAAAACCCTGATCATCCCATTCCTGCTCTATGACGCAGAGACATGGACGCTATTGAAAGCGGATGAAGAAGCTCTTGGTTGTTTTAAGAGAAAAGTTCTGCGTACGATCTTTGGTCCTGTTTGCGTTGATGGCGTTTGGAGGAGAAGGTTCAACCACGAACTATACGGGCTGTACAGCGGCATGCACCTAGTTAAGCGTCTTCGGATCCAACGCTTAAGATGGCTAGGTCATGTAGAGCGGATGGAAACCACAGCTCCGGCCCGAAGAGTCTGGCGCACACAAGTGGAAAAAGACTTCAACCAACTTGGTGTGCGCAACTGGAGGCAGCTGGCGAAAGATCGTGCTGGCTGGAGAGGCATGTTTGTTGAGGCCCAGGTCCACCCCGGACTGTAGCGCCAATCAAGAAGAAGAAGAAGTTATCTCGATGAAATTCAGAACACAAGTGAAGAGTTTATTTTAAAATAGAAGGTTTCGAGAAAGAAGAATGACAGTATTAACAGTTACATATTAAAAATAATATGCATGGAAAAAATAAATTTCAGAACAGTGATTCAAACGTACAGCAAGTCAAATTTAAGTTCCTTTGCTTTTGTTATAATGATGAATAAATCATAGCACTCTCACTTTCATCTTTATAAAACAATATTTACTAAAAAGAAAAAATGGTTCATGTCTTCAAAGAATTATTCCAATTTCTTTTCGAAATAACTCAAACTTTTGTTCAGTTAAAGGCTTAGGAATGAAATTTGCTAAGTGTTGATCTGTTGTCACGTAATGAAGTTCAAAAAATTTTTTCTTCGAGTTTTTCAAGAATGAAGTGAAATTTTATCTCAATATACAATCTTTTGTGAAATTCTGGATTTCGGACCAACTTTATTGTATTTTGGTTGACGATGTGAAGATGAGGACGTCCAGAAGCATCGTAATAATCACCCAGAAGATGTTTTAGTCATACTAATTCGTTTACTGCCTAAGCACCTGGCATATATTCGGCCTCAATTGTTAAAAGTGAAACACACGACTGCGATGCCCAAGATATTGGTGATTGATTTAGCGAATTACACAATAGCTTGTTGAACGTCTTGTATCTGGATCACACGCGAAATCTGCATCGCTGAAACAATTCAAGGTTAAAGAATCATTTGTGTTGAAAATTATACCATAATTCATTGTTCCATTAATATATCGGATGATACTTTTCACCGCCTTGATATGAAGCGTATTTGGATGCTCCAAATGTCTGCTAACAATGCCGAGAGCATATGATAGATCTGACCGAGTACAAATTGCCAAATACATTAAGTTCCCCACAGCCTCTCTTTACGGAAAAGAATATTGAAATGTTGCCATAGTATTTTCAATAAAACGAGAAGACGTTACTGGGTTCGCTCCCCACATATTAAATTTTGCAACAATCTTCTTAGCATACATACTTTGTCCAAGTGAAATCGCTCCCTTCGATGTAATGTCGATTTCGAATCCTAGAAAACATCGCTCCTCACACACCTTGACTTCAAATGAACTTTTTAGATGTGCAATCAGTTGTTCGATATCTTCAGAATTGGTGCCAGTAATCATTCCATCATCAATATAAATAGCGACTATAATATTTACACCCACTAAAACGCCGAGATCAGCCACCGATGGCCTTAAATTGAAAGAGCGAAATCCGTAAACTTTTTATTCCATCATGGATGCCTGCTTCAAACCGTAAGTGCTTCTTCTTAATCTGCACACACGTTCACTGCTATCCTCAAAACATATGGGACTCAATCCATATATTTCTTCCTCTAATTCGCCGTTAAGAAAAGCAGTTTTTATATCGAACTGCTTCATAAGTATGTTCTTACTTGCTGCTATTTCTAAAATCATTCTTATGGATGCAATTTTAGCTACAGGGCTAAAGCTCTCCTTATAATCCCTCTGAAACTAACTAAACCCGATACCGATACCGATACGAACCCACCGGTTGCCAATAGCTGTGTTATTGTGTGGCAACTCTACCAGATCCTAGGTGTGATTTCATGTCTAAGCCGAAGTTTCTTCCTTCACAGCATCCTAGTATTTTCCAGAATCTGCTTACTTGAAAGCTTCTTCATACATAGACAGTTCTTCTTCAGTAACAAAACTATGTGCATTGGATAAGCCTATAATAGATTTTCGATACCTATGCTCGTTTCGAAGACGCTTCTTGAGAGTAGTCCGTTGAACTTCATTAATTCCATTGTCTCGACATTCTGTATCGGTATGTTCACACTTGTCTTTCGATCTATCACTATAGTTTTCAAGGTTATCATCAAGTGGGTTGATAGTCGGAGTGTTTCCTACAAATTTCGCTCTACTGTCACTGTTGGAGAATGGTTGCTTGTGCGATTTACCGAGGGCACATGCGTCACAAAAGAACTAATTGCTATCATGGAAATGGATAGTTCGATTTTTGAGAAGCTGTCGTACTTAAATTAAATTCTGATGACCAAGAACATCGTGCCAATGCGAAATTGATTTGATAGCTGTGCCTATGTTTGCCCTTGATGGTATTTCATTTTTGAAATGCATTTTAAATAATGAGTACTGCCGCACTCCCACTACAAAGCAATAATTCACATAGAGTTAATTGAAGATTTTTGTCCAAAGCAGCATTTGAAGAGAAAAGGTTCAAAGCTAAATCTGACAAGTACAACACCTTCGGTAAATATATTGGTACCCACCTTATTTATTTTACGCAAGAATATTAATGTTACCACATCCAAGCGCACTAATTGTTTTTTTATTGCCAGTTCTTACTAACTGTGAATCATCAAAATGGTTATATTGACCACCCACTCTTTACGAAAAGACATGTGATAGCTTGCTCCATAGTCAAGAATCAGTCTTCACCATTAACAGCAACAACTGCAGTGTTATTATATGCCATTGTAAGTTAATAATTCAGACACGACCTCTTTTCTTGCAGGCTAAACAACGAGTGAAGCTCCGTTTATTTAAAAATATATTTCTACCTTACATCTAGCTACAATTACCTTAAGTGTAACTTAACCCTATGCGCTGTCCAGACGCTGCATCAGCATTACTTCCACGTTCAGTTCGGTTCGCACACCGGTGTTGCAGCATTCTGCTGACGCTATGTCGGTGCGCTACTGTGAGAACATTTAGTTTCCACAGTACCGAAAGTATTTGGGGCGCTCGTGTTAACTGCCCCCCACCTTAAATATGAACGTCCGCGTTCATAATATTTTCGATAGATTCTTTTAGCTTATTTCGATCAATTATCTTCATCTCTGTTGAAGGGATGATTGGTTGTATGTTCAGATTTCTTGGTTGTAATTTGATGCATATTATTATAATTATGACAATACAAAGGGCAGCAGATATCCCGTACCATAGCCAGTTATTGGTTTGAGTGAAACTTCTAAGTTCTTCGATTTCTTCGATATTTTTTATATGTAGTTTATGAAGAAACGGCAACGATAACTTTTCGTTAAATTTAGTTTCTCTCAAAGAAGTTTTCTTTGGTGCTGGTAGTTGAGTTATGTCGGATGGTTGAGATGTAGAATACTTTTTCGCATTAATGGTGACGTTGCTTTTAAATGTAACAAGAAATGTTCCATTAAGAGACACTTGTTGATTATTTTCCGTCACATTATTTTCTTCGCCGTGCACTACTATTACGCCTTCTCTTATGGTCTGGATGTTGTCGATATGAAAGGCTGATGTGGTCGGACAGCTAGCTGTATGATGATTTAAAAGTTGAAACAAACATTTATCTTCTGAATCTATAACACAATAATTGTAAAGCCAAGACTTTTTACATTCGCTTAAGGCTAAATTATTTCCATTGCAATCTGCGCTTACATTGTTTTTCATATCTATGACTTTATTATTATGAATTACAGGTGCAACTAAAAAAAGATTACATATTTTCTTAACATAAGGCATTTTAATTAAGTATACAAAAGAGTTCTCATAATAATATATTTTTACATCTGCTATATTCAACAAATCATTTAGTGGAGTAAGCATTTTTTCATTAAGTAATATAAAATCGATTTCGTTCATGTTAAGCATAGAGGATTCACAATATTTCTCCGTGCTAAAACGATTGCGTTGACAACGTTATAAGATTTTGAATAACAATTCGGTTTCTATTTGACATTAACATTGTTAAGAATTCATAATTAGTGTTTGCATGGTTACTTAATGTATTTGTTTGAGACTTAATGAACACTTATTATTCAATTCCACTTTTTAATTGTATTGCATATATTTTGATTGCTCTTGTACACACATTTTGTTTATTGATTTTTTGTAAAGCAGTTCAATTGAGTCACTGTACATTATGCGAAAGCTTTGGGTATTGTCTATCTCTCTCACTCTTTCAACGAACAATACATCCATTGGTGTTGAAAGACAAATTTGCTAGTGCACTAACAACTAATTAGTGGAGACTGCATTTGAAGACTTTTTTTGTCCATATCGCGCTACATGGTATGATCTGATCATCCGATGCCTTGTTCACTTGGATTTCACTCGCAGCAGCTTCAACACCAATGGTAATTCTGTTCCACAACCTGTCTAAGTACTTTGTTAATTTCTTTATTATTTGTGCCAAATTAAACATATCATCGTTCATATCATAATTTCTAAGTTATAATCATTGTGAATCTAACTATATAAACATTTTCTTACAATAAATGAATTGTTAATTTATACATTCGTGCATTTTGAAAACAAATAACTTTGGTTAATCGGTATATTCGTGCATTTTCAAACATAAAAAGTGGTCCTTCGAGAGCCGGATAATAATGGCATCATTAAGACAAAAATATGGAAATATTAAAGGATGCATAACACGCGCGCGGGCATTCGTATCCACAATTTCGAGTGAAACGAGTTTAGAAATGTTGGAGGTACGTTTGAAAAATCTCAACGAAAGTTGGACGGAGTTCTCGAATGTACATTTCGCAATCCTAGAGAGTTGCGAATCTGCTGAAGAAACTGCAAAGTGTGAAGCGGAATTCGTGGAGTACGAAGATCGTTTTTTTGAAGCTCACTCTGGATTAACCGCGTCTATTCGTAAATTGCAATCCGCAACTGAACCGTCCTCTAATTCGTTGTCCGAACAACTCGCAAGTCAGCAAAGTGAGTTTCTTCAAAAACTTAATGCTGCATCGAACGATTCATCCCTTCAATTACCAAAATTTACTGTGCCCATATTTTGTGGTGATTATAAAAATTGGCCTTCGTTCCGCGACTCGTTTTTGTCTACGGTTGACAACAAAAAAAATCTTACGGGTACTCAAAAGTTCTACTATTTGAAGTCATTCTTACGTGACGACGCAGCAAACTTAATAAAACATATAACAGTGTCGGAATCAAATTATGTAGAAGCGTGGGATCGCCTGGAACGCCGTTTTGACCGCGTGAACTTGATTGTTCAATCGTTTATACAGACATTTGTGTCTCTTCCCACAGCTTCGCTCGGAAATGTGAAAACGCTGCGAAAATTAACAGATGGTGCAGACGAAGTTATTCGTGGGCTTAAAGCCTTAAATTCCACAGACCGTGATCCGTGGATGATATATTTATTGCAGAACAAACTTGACCCTTGCACAAGACAGGCATGGGCTGAATTTATCGGTTCGCGTGATGACGTGAAAATTGAAGAACTACTCGAATTCTTAGACCATAGGTGCAACGCGCTAGAATCCTGTCAATCGGTCGCGCAGACAGGCGTTTCGCGAACAAAGAATCCTGGACAAATTCGTGCTCACGTTGCTGAAGCAAATCAATCGAACCTACAGTGTCCAAAGTGCAAAGAGCAACATATTTTACCACAGTGTGCTAAGTTTGTGTCTCTTGATGTTGATTCTCGCCGTAACTTCGTAAAAGATCATTCGTTGTGTTTTAATTGCCTTCGTGTTGGCCACGCTGCTAGTAAGTGTCGCTCAATGTTTCGTTGTCGTCAGTGTAAGTCAAGACATCACTCGCTGGTTCATCCTCCAGACACTCAATCGTCTTCACCAGTCAGCACTGTCTCCAATCCATCAACGTCTGTACAAAACCATTCAACTCCTGTTTCGACAATCGTCAATAACCACTCTGTAGAAATGGGTTCGAAAAAACAGATAATTCTTCCAACAATATTGGCTAAGGTTAGAGACAAGTGCGGAAATTTCATAGTGTGCCGGGCACTTCTAGATTCTGGGTCGCAGGTCTCGTTTGTATCCGAATCGTTTGCTCAGAAGCTCGGTCTACCACGAAAGCACGCTCGAATCCCAATTTGTGGTGTTTCATCAACAGCTGCTGGTCACACTAGGGGTTCTGTATTAATCACATTATACTCTCGTGTTAATCAAAACTTTTTGGTGGTTAATGCATTCGTATTAAACAAAATAACCTCGAATCTACCAGCTCAAACATTCGATGTCTCTAAACTGCCACACGTTAGCGGCTTAGAATTGGCTGATCCGTCTTTTAATGTTGCAAATTCCATCGATGTCTTAATCGGAGCTGACAAAATGTGGTCTGTTATCGAAGGCGGGCAAATCCGAGGCGAAAGGACGGATCCAATTGTCCAAAACACCGTGTTCGGCTGGGTGGTAACAGGTGAGTTACTAAATACATCCTCTACCGATTTCTCTCCAACTTCTTTGCTGTGCACCAGCCTCGATATTGATGCCTTGTTACAACGATTTTGGGAGTTAGACGAGGTAAAACCACTTCCAGATGAAGCATTTCGCGATGATGAGGCTGAGAAACATTTTGTAAGTTCGTACTCCCGTTCATCAGATGGAAAATACGTCGTTGAGCTTCCATTTAGAACGTTTCCTCCTCCGTTTGGTGATTCATTGAAATCCGCCCTTCATCGATTGTTTATCCTTGAAAAACGTTTTCGAAAGGATAAAAACCTCTACACACAGTATTCCAGTTTTATGAAGGAATATTTACAAATGGGACATATGGTTCGAATACCACCTGAGGAGATCAACGCCAACTCTGGAGAGCACTTTTATCTTCCACATCATGCCGTCCTAAAACCAGACAGCTCCACTACAAAGCTTCGTGTCGTCTTTGATGGCTCAGCCAAGGATTCCTCGGGAATTTCACTCAACAGTCAGCTGTTTCCAGGGCCACCTATTCAAAGAGACTTATTGGGTGTTATACTACGTTTCAGACGGCATAAATATGTTTTCTCTGCAGATATCGTAAAGATGTTCCGGCAAATTTGGATGGCTGACAAGCACTGCGATTACCAGCGGATTGTATGGCGTGAAGATTCAACTGGCAAAATTGAACATTTTTCGGTTACGTACAGTAACTTACGGAACGGCGTCAGCTCCATTTCTAGCGGTTCGGGTGCTGAAACAGATTGCAGAAGATTACAAGCTTCAGTATCCAAATGGTGCCAATATTCTTTGCAATGATGTATATGTTGATGACATCATGACTGGAGCAAATTCGGTGACTGATCTAATTGATCTGCAATCGGAATTAGTATCGCTGTTATCCAACGCTAAATTGGAATTGCGGAAATGGAGTTCGAACTGTTGGCCTCTTCTGTCTCGGTTGAAGAAGGAAGATTGTCACTTTTCGTTAGTGGATACTGAGCGCGGTAACTCGGTCATTAAGGTGTTAGGTATGCACTGGAGTCCTGGGACTGATGACTTTTCGTTTCGCATTTCGAAATCGCGTCTGAATCCTTCTCCTACTCGACGTACCCTGCTATCAGAAATCTCTCGCTTATATGACCCCCTCGGGTTTCTAGCTCCTTGTGTCATATTGTTTAAACTCTTATTTCAGGAGCTGTGGTCATCCGAGTTAAAGCTAGGATGGGATGATCCTCTGCCAACGACATTAGCGACGAAGTGGTTAAAATATCGAAGTGAGCTGCATTATCTTGAGCGTGTTCGGATTCCAAGACATGTTTTTCCCTCATTCGAAGACATAGAGATGCACGGGTTTTCTGATGCAAGTGCGGTTGCTTATAGTGCTGTTGTGTATATCCGTTCGAAGATCGCGCCCAATCGGTATAAAACAATACTCGTTGCAGCCAAAACAAAGGTCGCTCCCCTTAAGCCTGTATCCATTCCGCGACTTGAACTATGTGGTGCCGTATTGTTATGTCGTGTGATCAACTTAATTACTTCGTCGATGTGTTTAAAATGTAAAATTTGTGCGTGGTGTGACTCGGAAATTGTACTTCACTGGTTGTCGTCTCCTCCTCAACGTTGGACATCGTTCGTCGCGAACCGTACATCAACGATCCTCGAAACAATTCCCCGATATGCTTGGAACTATATCGCTTCGGAATCAAATCCGGCGGATTGTGCATCGCGCGGTTTATTACCATCGTCTATTAACGAATATCCACTTTGGTGGAACGGACCCGCTTGGCTTTCGTTGCCACAAGAGCTTTGGCCAACATCAAAGTTCTCAGTGCCACCGCCTGACGCGACCGTTATAACGAAGGAGGAGAGGCCGTCAGCAAAACAAGTGTTCCAAATCTGCCCTGACGATAACATTCTGTATACCCTTATTAATAAGCATTCGTCGTGGTACAAACTGCAAAGGGTAGTCGCATATTGTATCCGGTTCGTTGCTAATTGTCGTCTTTCCTCCTCTTGCAGAATAAAGGGCTTCTTAACCTGCACTGAAATTCGTTTGGCCCAGAAACGCATTTTGAAATATGAGCAGACCATCGCGTTCGGGAGTGAAATCAACTTGCTTGCTAATGGTCATACACTACCAAATAAATCGAAATTGCTACGGTATACACCATTCTTGGATTCGAACGGACTCTTGCGAGTTGGAGGGCGTATACGACATGCCAATATTGGGTTCAATATAAAACATTCAATACTACTTCCAAATAACCATCTGTCACGTATTATAGCAACTCAAATTCATAACGTTTATTTACATCCAGGGGTTTCGGAAACGTTTGTCATCGTTCGTCAGCAGTTCTGGATCCTGGGTAGCAGAAATCTCATACGTACAATAGTCCACAGATGTAAGGTATGTTTTATGCAACGTAAAACGACAACAGCACAGTTGATGGGAGACTTACCACGTCTACGTGTAACACCGTCCAGGCCATTCACAAACACCGGATGTGATTATGCTGGGCCCTTTACTATAAAATTGTCTAGAACTCGCAACGCAAAAACTTCAAAGGGATACGTTGCTTTATTCGTTTGTTTCGCAACGAAAGCCCTTCATGTGGAAATGGTAAGTGACCTAACCACCGACGCGTTTTTAGCCGCCTTCAGACGATTTGTTGCTCGACGTGGGAAGCCTTCGAATGTGTATAACGACAATGGCACTAATTTTCAAGGTGCCCGACGGTGTTTGAACGAAATGCAACGAGCTGTGTTATCTACGACTCACATGGACGAAGTTTTGGCGGCTCTGGCAAAGGATGAGATAACGTGGCATTTTATTCCTCCTTCCTCACCACACTTTGGCGGATTATGGGAGGCAGGAGTAAAATCTGTGAAACTCCATTTACGGAGAGTGATTGGTTCCGCAATACTGACCTTCGAGGAGATGTGTACCGTACTAAGTCAGATTGAAGCCGTATTGAATTCTCGTCCCCTCTGTGTTCTCTCTGATGAAGACATTAATCCCTTAACGCCTGCTCACTTTCTTATAGGGGAACCCTACACTGCAGTCCCGGAGCCAACTTGTGAAAAGGTACCACCCAACAGACACTCACATTGGAAATTTCTCCAGGCCATGGTTCAAGGCTTTTGGCGAAGGTGGCACGCGGAATACATTACATCGCTTCAAGATCGACCGAAATGGCAACATCCAAAGGCGAATCTCGCAGTCGGAGATGTGGTAGTGATCCGAGAAATGAATCTACCTACAGGGAAATGGTTACTCGGTCGAATAGAGAAGATTCATCCAGGAGCAGATAACCGCACTCGTGTTGCTACAATTCGGACAACTAGAGGATCATTTGTTCGCCCCAATTACAAAACTTGCCAAATTACCCTCTACATGCTGAACCTACGTTGGTCCAGGGGGGCCGGGATGTTTGAGACTTAATGAACACTTATTATTCAATTCCACTTTTTAATTGTATTGCATATATTTTGATTGCTCTTGTACACACATTTTGTTTATTGATTTTTTGTAAAGCAGTTCAATTGAGTCACTGTACATTATGCGAAAGCTTTGGGTATTGTCTATCTCTCTCACTCTTTCAACGAACAATACATCCATTGGTGTTGAAAGACAAATTTGCTAGTGCACTAACAACTAATTAGTGGAGACTGCATTTGAAGACTTTTTTTGTCCATATCGCGCTACATGGTATGATCTGATCATCCGATGCCTCGTTCACTTGGATTTCACTCGCAGCAGCTTCAACACCAATGGTAATTCTGTTCCACAACCTGTCTTAGTACTTTGTTAATTTCTTTATTATTTGTGCCAAATTAAACATATCATCGTTCATATCATAATTTCTAAGTTATAATCATTGTGAATCTAACTATATAAACATTTTCTTACAATAAATGAATTGTTAATTTATACATTCGTGCATTTTGAAAACAAATAACTTTGGTTAATCGGTATATTCGTGCATTTTCAAACAGTATTTATTCTATCTGTTAGTTCGTTAAATTTGAGCTCTATATCCTTATTAATTTCTACTTGCTTATTGTTTGTTTTAATTAGTTCGCTCTCTCTAATTTGAATATTTCGAAATCCTGATGATCTGGTGTACCCGCTATTAATTTTAGGGCGGATCCAAGGAAATCGATTGCTCTTTTTGTTTTATTTGGAGGCTTTAGGATTCTCGACAATCGTGTAACCTCTTGTATATCGTTTTTGAGTATTTCCTTGCCTTGTTCGTCTCTGAGCACATTAATAAGATTATAATTGTCATTAAGGATTTGCTCCAATAAGGAGAAATTTGTTACATGTTTTAAATATAAGTACTCTTGGTAGACAGCTACTTCGCCGTTTGGTATTGGAATAATCAGGGCATTTGAATAATCCGTAATTCTTCCGATTGCGGATGAAAATAGAGATATCCTGAAAATGAGGAACAAATTTACCTTAGGTTATTTTTATGAACCTCTCTGCCATCAATTATGACAGCAGTTCCTATGTCTGCTTGTATGGTTTTCAAGCTGTAAAGATTTGATAATTTGTTGACTAGTCTTTTATTGCTTTTCAAGTAGACTTTGCCTCCACGATTATACAGCTTTTGGGTAGTACCTTTGTTATGATAAATCATGTCTTTTTTCTGTTTTGATACTAGTTTTTGCACGATTTCGGTTTTTAATTTGCTGTTGCAGCTATGGAACACTTCAGAAGGTTTATATCCAGTGACACTGTGAATGGTATTATTGTATTTATAGACAGCTAACAGCAATAATTCAACTATATCAGTAGTGGTCGCTTTGATACATCTTGCTATTTCTGCAAGAGTAGAGTGCAGACGTTCCACTTGACCATTACTCTCGCTATGAAGAGCAGGGACAGTGTGCCATGATATGTTGAAACAATTCTTGACGAAAGTTTGTATTGAGTTGGATATGAAAGCACCTTCATTATCAGAAATTATCAGCCTTGGCTGATAGAAATGTGATATAATTTCTGTAAGAGGATTTTTTATATCCGTTGCATTTCTGGAGCTAATATGTTTTATAATCGCAAATTTAGAGAATTTGTCTAGACATGTTATAAAGTATTTTTTTCCCGTATTATAAATATCGATGTGAAGAATTTCACCGGGGTATTTAGGAATTGGTGTGGGACATATCGGATGCTTAATCGGCTTTCGCTGGTATTTATTTTCCTGACAAATCTTGCAATTTGTTATAAGATTTTTTAATAACTTTTTAATGTGAAGAAAAAAGTAAACTGATATAATCTGTTTATAGTTTTCTGCGTGTCCTCTACGTGCTCTGTTATGCTCAGTTGTTATAATATCCATTTGGTCATCACTATTCTTTATATTTTGTACGAATTTCTTAGTGTACTTTATTTTGACTCCTGGGAACGCATTAATCAAATAGTTTTGTATTTTACCTAGAACCTCAAGTGTGCAAAATCGACCATTGCTTACATCACAATTGATTATTTCCTTCATAGATTCAATAAGTAGTAAAAGAAAATTTAACATAATGCCTCAACTGTTTTCGAAATAAGATTTTCGTTTTTCTGCTATCTTCAGAGCCTTGCTCTATGAAGATTTGGTTCTTGAAAGCATTTATCGGTTGTGGGACCCATGGTATTACTTTTGATAATGATTCTTCGCTATAGATTGTAGAACCACAGGTACTAACCATATTTATGTGCTGCCGTGATAACGCATCAGCGACCTTGTTATCTTTTCCGGGCTTATAGCGAAAAGAGTTCGAGTATTCTTCTATAAATGCTCTCCATCTTTTGAGTTTAGTATTTGGATTCTTTTCAGACCTGGCAAATGTTAGGGGTTGTTGGTCAGTGAAAATGTTAATTCTTAGAGCCCCGCATAAATAGTTTCTTAACTTTTGCAGGGCCCATACTATCGTGAGCATTTCACACTCATTGGTAGCATAATTTTGTTCCGCCTTGCTCAGAGATCTGGACATCATTGTTATAGGGCGTCCGTTTTGTGAAAGCACAGCACCTATAGCATCGGACGAAGCATCTGTTGTCAAGTCAAAAGGCTTTTTGAAATCTGGGTATAAAAGCAGAATATCTTCCGATGCCAAGATGGTTTTAATTTGTTCAAATACGTCCAATGCTTCTGCATCCAAGACGATTTTAATACGTTTTAACTTGTGAGGACTTATATGTCCATTATCACTGCTTAAGTATTTCGTTAGTGGCTTGGTAATGAGAGCATAGTATTTTACAAATTTGCGGTAATACCCAGAAAGTCCAAGGAAGTCTCGCAGTGCTCTTAAGGACATGGGAACTTCAAAACCTAAAATATCACGAACTTTTTGGGGAAATGTTCTAATACCATCGCACGAAACGTTAAAGCCTAAGAATTCGGTCTTAGCAAAGACTTTTACATGTTTTTTGATCAGTTCTTTGAACTGATTTTTTAAACGGGATGGGACAGATTTGCAATCGATATCGAAAGCATTAACGTTTTCACAATTTAACAACTCGAAAGGTTCTTCTCCACCCATGTGAATTAATACACCCTTTTCGGCATCGATGTAAGCTCATATCTGCTTTAGAAAGTCATAGCCGATTATAGCATCAAATGTACTTAGTTGCGGAAGCAAATAAAAATCGGTTAAGTAACCGAATAAACTCATTTTGCACTTTTCTGTGATTTTATTCTGTCCATTTAGGGTTTCAGCGATGAAGCTATTGTTGTTTTAAATGACGTATTTTAACTCAGGTAACTTCTTTATATAATTTTTGGCAGTACTTGTATCAATAAGAATTCTTAATTCTAGGCAATTATTAAGTTTCTTTTTGATAAAAGGTAGTGCCGACCCTGCTCTAAAAAATTAACCTGGTTTATAAGGTTATCATTCTGGTTAGTTTTTAAACGCTGTTGTATGTGATTCACACGCTGAAATGTTGTTAAAGTAGATCTATCAGATTTGCGATGTCTTTTCCCAAATTGGTTCTGTGACGTTTTTTGAATGGCTGAAACGTTTCTATTACTTGAAGGTTGTTGCTGTGCATTAAATCGAGTATTGTGCCCATATCCATTGTATTGTCTTCTTGTCTTATGACCATGTTATTTTGTGGTTCTGTTGTTCTCCTGAAATGTGGATTACTCCGATAAACAATGTTATTCGTTTGCCGGGAGTCAAAAGCTCTTGCAAACTCATATCTGTATTGGTTAGCTTTCAACTCTTGTGCTTTGGCGAGAGCTGTGGGAAGATCTAAACAACCATACGAAAAAAGGATATTTCAAAAAGGTCTATTTAGTCCCGAAATGAAAACTCGTAAAGCGTCAGAACGGTATTTGTTTGACAATGAACTTATCAGTTCGCTTTTGGCGGAATAGTCCACTGTTATTTTGTTCATTATTAGCGTGAGATTCTTTTCGATTTCATCATAAAAATTTTCTAGAACGTGTAAATGCCGTCTGTCTGAATAGGTTTGGTCGAGCCTGGCTATTATTGCATCGAAATTTAATGTAGTATTGAATGAAGATAGGATCAGGTCTGCTGATCCAACTATTTTATTTCGAATTATGGCAACCGCTTGGTAATATTTTTCGGTGCCGGGGTATTTTCGAAAAAGGTCAACTGCTGTATTAGCAGCTTGTCGCCAACTTACATATCTAGCCTGTTCACCGGAAAATTCTGGAAGGGACTAAATCCAATGAGATAGGGCATATTAAACCTGTATTAGAGACGCGCACAGATTCGTATGATACCACTGCAGGCGAACTCATTTGAACCTCATTAAGTTTGGCGGTTAAAGCGGATACTTCTGACTGAATGTGTTGATTATATATTTTATTTTCATTCATGATCTCTGTCATTCTGCGCATGATACTTGAACACGCAGTCTCTACTGCAGTTTGAACTGCTATTGCAATGTTCTCTGCCATAATTTTCTATTCTTTAATACCGATACTAACAGATAATTATCACTATTGCTAACACAATTCACTCTTATTTAAGTAACAAAAAAGCACTTAGTTCACTAACGCTTAACAATATTAAATCCTTACAATAATATCCACATTATTTGAAATACTGCTCTCATCTCCAAGGGTTCCAGGGTTCGTTGTTCGATTCGTCGTATTTTGTTGATAATTAGGTTGAATAATCCGGAACTAAACAAAACTCTGTTTACCTTTAACAAGGAATTTCGGAGGTCAACTTTACTATTTTATTTCACTTTTCCTAGTACTAGGAATTTAGGAAAGACCGGGTAGTTGGGCGCCAGTTAATAATTCAGACACGACCTCTTCTCTTGGAGGCTAAACAACGAGTGAAGCTCGGTTTACTTAAAAATATATTTCTACCTTACATCTAGCTACAATTACCTTAAGTGTAACTTAACCCTATGCGCTGCCCAGACGCTGCATCAGCATTACTTCCACGTTCGGTTCGGTTCGCACACCGGTGTTGCAGCATTCTGCTGACGCTATGTCGGTGCGCTACTGTGAGAACATTTAGTTCCCACAGTACCGAAAGTATTTGGGGCGCTCGTGTTAACTTGTACACACAAACGCCTCTCTATATTCATGATTGTGTGCGACACTCGCTTTTCGGAATGGGTATTCGTTTTCTAATGTCCGGGTTTTTTGCATAGAAAGCATTTGCCTATCTTCTTTGTTTTTTTGTTGTTGTGAACTGATTTTTATTTGTCCGTTTTTATATTATTCTTAGCCAGCATTGCTTTCCTGAGTCACGTTTTGAGAAGATAACCTCGATTCTTCCATAATGAGTCGTGTCATTAGATTCTCAAGATTTTTTTCTGATACTTGCGTTGAGGCCCATGCGGAATTAAAATGTTTATATTCTGGTGGTAGCGCAATAAGAATCTTTGTCAACAACATAGAAGACGAAATATCTTCCCCAAATCTTGAAGTTGTTGAACTATTGTCTCCAATCGCGATACACACGTAGCAAGGTCTTCACAAGGATCCTTGCTCTCTTGTCAAGTTTTTTCCCACTCCGCTTTATTTTCACTCCCTGGATTTGGACTTGCTCCACTTACACAGAATAACTCCGATTTGGAATTTCCAAATACTCCAGTTATCTCCACTTAACAGTTTATCTAATTTAAAGACATCATTCCTTTCCATATTAAAAGAAAAAAGAAACTTAAATGAGAATAATGCTCTCCAAAAAATGATCCGTAGAATGCAAAAGACAACCGATTTTTTATGCGCACACGAAATATCAATTTTTTTTTTTTTGCACTATTTTCTTCTCTTCACGTTTTATTCGGAATACACTATACAGTTTGTTAAAAAGGACTCAATTAATTCAATTAAATTTATTTGAACAAAAACTATACAATTGGTCTTACATGCTAAAAGCTTAAGCTAGCGAAATAGGGTTGGCTCAACAATAGGGGCCCAACGGATGTACAATGCTTACAAGGTTTACAATGTTGTTAATTACAATATTTTATTTTAAATTTATCATTTATCAGTGTAGGTCTTTAACATCGGGGTGTTCAAGTCCGTGTATCCTTGTTGCTCCTCTAGGGATGGGGTGGTGAGGCGGCTCAATTAGCCGCGATGGTGACTGCTATCACTGCTTTGATAGAAGTGATACAATCCGTTGCTTAGTGTCCTTGGGAATGTCTGCTCATCAAGCAGATTCAATGCGTTGAGGAATCGTTGTCCGGGGGTCGAACTTCTCAGGTCCCTGATAGCCATGTTTGGGTGGTTGCGGATGTCTTGTAGTTGTCGCTGGAACAGTGTCACTAAGTACTCTTGTAGGGGGACGATGCGGGCCTCCTCGTAGAGTTTCTTGTTGCTGGGGTACTTCTGCCGGTCCCTGTCATAGGTGAGACCGGTGCATATTCGGAGTATCTTCCTCTCAAATATCGAAAGCTTTTCCATGCTGGTCTTGGAGATGGTATGCCATATAGGGAACCCATACGCTATGATTGGCCGAATGAGTTGCTTGTAGAGTAGCAACTTCGTCTTCTGGCTTAGTCCATTTTGTTTCCGCATGAGCGGGTAGATGCGATGAAATCCGAAACTGGCTTTTTTAAGAGTCAGCTTCGAGTGGTTGTTAAATTTTAGTTTCTCGGTAAAGTTAATACCGAGATACTTCACCTTGTCAGTTGGCGTTATTGTCGCGCCATTGGGAAGCACGATTCTGATGCTCCGGCATTCCGCTAGTGATCTGCATCTACCTCCGGATGGTCTTCTGAAGCACATGAGTACCGATTTCTCCGCATTTATTCGGATACCCCACTTGGTGTAGTAGTTGTACTTCGTTATTTCTTGGTCTTCGACTCTCCGTGCTGCGATTCGTGGTGACATCGATGTGGCGTATGTAAGTGAGTCATCTGCGAACAGACAACATTTCACTGTACCAGCTAGAGCTGGTAGGTCTGCCGTAAAGATGTTATATAGCCATGGTCCCAGCTTTGATCCTTGAGCGACTCCTGCTTTAATGTCCCGTTCCGTTGACTGACTGCCTTCTACCTGGACGTAAAACTTCCTTGAATGAAGGAAGCTGTAGATCATTTTAATTAAATTGGAGGGGAATCCCATCAAATTAATTTTGTAGATCAGCCCCTCTATCCAGACAGTGTCGAATGCTTTTTCTACGTCCAGAAAGCAGGCCACCGTGACTTGGTGGTTGTTCAGGCCAGCTACGACGTCGTGATGAAACTTCATTAAGGGATGGAGCGTTGAGTGTCTTTCCCGGAATCCATACTGCATATCCGGGACGATGTTTAGGTCGGTGGACCATCGCTTTAGCTTTATCGCTATCAGGTGCTCCAGGATCTTGCTTATATTACTCAAGAGTGATATAGGCCTGTATCCCGAAACACTAGAAGCGTTTCCCTTTTTGGGTATTGCAACAATTTTTGCGACCTTCCACTTGCTAGGAAAGTAGCAATTGTTGATGCAATTGTTGAAGATGATTGTCAGGAGTATCATCACCGCTTGTGGCATTCGCTTTAGGACGAAGTTCGATATCTTGTCGGCTCCGGCTGCTTTCCTCGTTACGCTGCGTTGAATTATTCCTGTTATTTCCTCAGTTGTTGTCAGCTCTTCATTTTCTGCAGGTTCATCAGCTGGATTGTCCTCGCTGAAGATGACGATTGGTGGGGATGGATTTCCAACGGTGGAGATGTAGTTGGTTACCTCTGCGACGAATTCCGGGTCATCGGGTGGCGATGGTTTAAAGTTGCCTTCGAAGGATTTTGCGAACGCTTCAGCTTTCTGGGCTGGAGTGCTTGCGTCCCCTTCACTTGTGGTCAGAGTTTCTGGCAGGCTCTTCCTCTTACCGATGATTTGGTGTATCTGCCGGAACGTATCAGGTCCTGGCTTTATTTGCCGAAGCTTATTTTCCAGCTGGGTGTTGTTGTGGTGGTATACTGCATTCTGGAACATTATTTTTGTGCAGTTAAGTTCGCTGAGAATGATTTGATAGTCAACGCTTTGAGTGTTCCAGTCCCGGTGGTATATTCGCTGTAGCCTCTTCCTTAACCTTTGCCTGTGAAGATAGAGGTTTTGGATATGAGGTGGTAAGTGACTATACCTGTCTTTGCTCGTTCTTGGCCTTTTCTGTTGGTCCAATGCACCGTTGATTGTCTGCTCCAGTCCTCCAATAGCATCATCGATCTCTGTGTTGCTGAGATTCCTTGTCGGTGATGGTATTTGGATATTCCCCAGTACGTCTTCGTGTAACTTTCCTATATCCAGCTGATGAAGATTGATGAATTCCCCTTCTGGTCGGGTGTTTGTAAAAATTGGCTGTTGAAGATTAATAATTAATTGAACCGCCTCATGGTCGGAATCGCTGTCTACAGTTCTGCAGGAGTAGTTCCTTATTTCTGGCAGGATATTCACCAGGTTGGAGGTTGCCATGAAAAAATCAATTATTGATGGTGTTCGCGGGAATGTTGGCTTTGGTTGTGAGATTACAACCAATGAATGCCTATCGGCATTATCATCCAGCCATTTGACGATGGTGCTACCCTGCGAGTCAACCTCCGTGTCCTCCCACATTGGATGTCTTGCATTGAAGTCTCCACCTATTATTCCATAGGTATGCCTTGAAGTAAGTGCATTTAGTGCTTCTAGGTCATGTTGCATGTCCGCGGTACTTCCCTTGTGGCCGTAGATGCTTAAGACCAGCAGTGTCTCCGTGGGGGTCACCTGGATCTCGACTCCTGTCGCTTCAAAGGATCGCAGCTCCGGCATTGTAACTGTAGTTGAGCTGATGGTCTTCCTGATGAGGACGGCTGTACCCCGCTTCCCTTCGGCGCTGTCAGATCTGAAAATATAAAAATCTTTATACTGTACCTTATCTCTCTTAGTGAGACATGTTTCGCTAATTAATAGTATGTCCGGTTTATTAGCCTTTAGGAACAGACTGAGTGCTGTTCGTCTCACTAAGTTGCGTACAGAGTTGACGTTGTACGCTATAATATGCAGTCGGCTTAGACGTTGCATATTTCAAATATAAACGTGGCCAGTGCCACGGACTTTTGGGTCTCGCTCAGGTTCTTGTATCCCGTTGGGATAGCACTGCGAGCCTTGCCCATGAGTGTGGAGAGGTCTGCACCGAACACTCTCTGGACCTCGTTGTTCAGGTTTAGGTTGGGTTGTCCGGGTTTGCTGTTGTTGTTTGATGTCCTCGGCTGTGGCCTGGACGGGGATTTAGCTTCTGCGGGCTTTGGTTTGGCTTGGTTATCGGGCTGTGGGTGCTTAGTTACTCCACTCAGTTTTGCTGCATTTGCGAAACTCAGAGTTGGCCGGGTAAGAATGCAGGCAGATTTGGCAGCAAATTCCTGCTGTGCCTTCTTTGCTGTGACTGCTTGTGCCTTTTCCGCGATCTTGGCTTTATATGAAGGGCATCCCTTATAGCTTGCTGGATGTCCCTTGGCCTTGCAGTTAGCACAGAAAACCTCTGCTCCTGTGGTTTCCTTGCGTTCGCATTCTCCTGGCTGGTGCTTCGAGTCGCATTTCACGCACACATACTCCATGCCGCAGTTGGACGCGACGTGTCCAAAACGTTGGCAGTTTTTGCACTGCACGATGTCCCTTGTTTTAAGTGGCTCCCAGCTCACTCTCTGGTTGAGGATCAGGGTCTTTCTGTACACCTCCCCCATTAATGCTGTTTTTTGTATTTCAACTACGTGGTAGTTGATTTGCTTGTCCTTATTTTTGGTCGATTTCAGGGCAGAGACCTTAATGACTGGGATGCCTTCATCGGTCAGACCATCCTTTATATCCTCATCCGTGTAGGAGGCATGGATGCCTTTTAGAACCAGCATGTTCTTCCTGTCGGATTTGGGCGTGAATGTGTAGTTATTTATTCCCCTTTGTTTCAAGAGTAATTTCAATTTTTCAAACCCATCGCGGGTCTTGGCGTTTAGCACTGTTTTGCCTTTCGCCAAATTTTTTACAATAATGTCGATGTTATTTTGTCTGGCATAACGTGTAATTTCAGCCACATTTGCCGAAAAGCATGTGATTGGTGGCATTGCTGGGGCTTTTGTTGTCGGTATGGTCGATGGGTTCGGCTGGATCGGTACGGATGGCTGGTTGGGTAACGTTGTTTTATTCTTTGCAGTTGGGTTATTCGAAGGTGTTGCCTGGGTTGATGGAGTTAAGTGTTGCTGTGTCGTCTTTGTTTTTTTGGGCGGCTTTTGAGACGTCTTTTTTAGACACCTCTTCTGGCCTGGTTCCGGCGATGTAGATGCTGGACATGTGTTCAATGTGTCTCCGCTGGGAGGCGGAGACTCGGGTGTGGACTCGGAATCACTCGACATGCCAACGGTGTCCGAGTCCGCCATGTCGTCCTCTTCGTCGGACAATTTTTGAAGGAGGTCCCGAATTCTTCTTCCAAAGGTGGGACCGGCTTCATTCTTGAGGATTTTTAATAGGTCCATGATGGCCTCGAAGGCCTCATTGGCTGTTTTCGGCTGCTCCATGGCTGCCCACTTGCACTAAAATTGTTCACTTTCACTCTATATGTCGCTAATTGCTTTTTTAATGTATCACAGAAATGTTTTGCAATTTTATTACTTTCTTCATCCAAGGATGTGAGGGTAATTAACACTAATTGCGTATCTGGTTTCACTAATGCCGTTTGTCTGTACGTCCGCGCACAATGACTGTCAGCGAGAGGATGTTAAAAAGGACTTGTGACTGCGCCCATAACCTCTAGAAAACGATGTTGTCTCGATGGAATTCAGGACACAAGTGAAATTTATGTAAAAATAGTAGGTAACAAGTAAGAAGAATGACAATATTGTTACGTTTTAGACAAAAACTGTGTCTACGTATTCACGATTATATTGTCCAATAGAGTTCGATGACTGGATTGTGACAAAATGAAACTCACAAGTTCAAAAATTCAATTCACTGATATATTTACTTATTATTTACACAATCACTACTTTAACTTTGCTAGATTTAAGTCACACCAATTAGTTTAATACACTTTTCCTATTGCACCTGAACTGTAACGAGATAATGTATTGATATATTTGATAAATAAATAGAAAAGTCAATAGAAAAGAAGATATATAAATAAAATTAATATTGAAGACAAAATGTATATGTATTTTTTTGTAAAGGCGAAACGAAACTTAGAAATCAAAAGCTGATAATAGGATAATTTCCATTACATAAAGATTATACTAATGTACAATACACCTAGCCTAAAACGCGTTCACAGACGAAGATGGGCAGACCATTTGTGCATGTATGTGTGCCATTTTACTCTCATGGTCGTGTGGAATTGTATATATGCATACATATTTCGGACGGTACTTCATTGGGCACCTCTTTGCAGAGCGGCAAATACGATTTTTGTGGATGTCAAATGCAACGGATGCACCGGATTCTATGGGCTTGGGCCCTTACATGGAATCATGTAATCATATCATTCTACATTCATGCTTGAAGTTCCTGCATCCCAGTCGTTAGTTGTTCCTGGTAATACTAAATTATATGTAATATGAAAGTTAGTATATGAATATCTTCTAATATAATTGTTTCAACTTACTTCGAACTTTTAGCCAAAATTCAACCACTGCAAGACCCACTTTTCTTCTAGATGGGAAATCTCTAATGTCTGCTTACATTGATTCACACTATTCATTTATATTATTCACGCTTCAATTGATAACTTTATTTGTCTTGAAACACTTGCAATTTGATAATGAATGAAAGTTCAAATTCACATTCAAATTTAATTTTCCCCACAAAACGGCGGAAAAAATTGATTAAAACTATGTTGAATAAGTGTGCTCGGGTTAATAAAACATACTGGAAAAGCGCTTTGTAAACTAATATAATTGTCCGTTTAGTTTGAAAATTTTAACATATTTTGCAATTGTGCAAGATTTAAAGTATGAAAATGAAGTCACTTTTATAGCATTCATGCATAAATTCGAAAAAAGGTAAAGAGTTACAAATAAAAATTTCTTAATTGTTAAGTTAAAACTAAGTCAGAAAATTAGTTGCCAAAATTTGGAAGTAACTTCCATCATATATCTGTAAAAAGGAAAAGCAGCAAAGAAAGTGCTTATTTTTTTTATCAATGCAAACGTTTCAAAGTTATATATATACCCGTACATTTTTTTTAAAAACAATTATCAGGAGGCATTGATAATTGTTTTTATTGGGTACATTATACGTAATTGTCAGCAATTTGATTCGCAATGTCTATTCTATTTTCTGTAAGTGTACATAAATGTATCACAGTATATATTTCAACATTAAAAGGGTCACTTTGAATTTCTCCCTATCAGAAAAATTTTCTCCGCGCAAAACCACCCCGGTTCACCACGAAATAAAAATGACGAAAAATCCCAATCGTTGGGATCGTTGGGATTTTGTGTGTAAAAGTGGCTTGGGATCACAAAAGGGAATACGATAGAAATTGCTGCTCGATTTAACGCAATGTAAAAGTCGCCTAAGCGGCCTTAACTTCACGCACATTGTTACAACGTTTGGATGCGCGCCATGTTTTTTTTACAAATTTACCACCAGTACTGTCAATTGGGTATCCAACTTGAAGCTTAAAGGGGTATGTTTGCGAAGTCAACATGGTTAAAAACAAATTCATGATCTTATAATATTAGGAATTAGAATTAGAAATTTCTAATATAATATCCAAGAAGACTTGGATGAACGAAATTACTTGTTAATGCATTAAGCGATGATATTTTTGGCGATATATACTCATTTACACAAAAATGTATATGTATATTTTAAGATCGCACAATGTATAGTGTTCTTCTTCAGTAGTTTTAGTTTAAATTTATGAACTGTACGTTGATTTTAATTATAATACTCATTGTCTTAGTATTTGCAAGAATATTTATCAGATATAAGAGAGCAAAGAGATATCTATCTTTTGCCTCTCTTGCCTCTTGATTCCATCTGACAGCGTTTTTTATAAGCTTTTCCCGCCGTGGCTGTGAATGCGTGTGAGCTCTTGAGAACAGCTGATTCTCTTCCCCAACTATAGTATTGGGGTGGATTGAAGGTCTTATATGAAAATTCGCTCGTTTACCCGACATTTTTCAAATTCATTTTTCATTTTTGTGTTAAGTATTCAACACAATGAGGAGGGGCAAGCAAAAGAACAAAGCGTATGTTCACGCTGTAAATTAATTAAGCTCCTGTTTAGAGAAGTTTCTGTTTGCAACATTAGGGAGATATTAATAAAGAAACAAATAAATGTATGTTTTTTTCTCAAATATGAATAATATCTATAAGAGGCATTGCCCGACACTTATGTACAGGTATATATATAACTTTAAAACGTTTGCATTAATCAAAAATATAAGTAGTTTCTTTGCTGCTTTTCCTTTTTTACAGATATATGATGGAAGTTACTTCCAAATCTTGGCAACTATTTTTCTGACTTAGTTTTAGTTTCAATATCTGGAAATATCTCTTAACAATTAAGAAATTTTAATTTTTAAATCTTTACCTTTTTTCGAATTTATGAATGAATGCTATCAAAAGTGACTTCATTTCTCACGTTTGACATAGAAATAGGTTATATATTACATGAACGGATTAAATTGATGCAAACTATTCCTGTAAATAATACGTGGTATTATTTTTATTCACCCAATCCTACCACTAAAGTCATGAACCCACTGAACACTCTTTGAACAATAGTACATGGTTGCGGCCAACTTCACACGATTTTCTCACAGAAATTGATGAATCGGCCGCCATTACAGGGTTGAATTGACGAATCGGCCGCCATTATAGGGGTGAATTGACGAATTTGTAAAAGGATAAGTGAAATACAAGGGATTTCCACTACTCTTACATTCCTCTCTTTTGTGGGCTAGGGGCAAAAATGGCCGAAGATGGATATCTCTTTGCTCTCTTTTTTCTAGTGTGCGGCCTTGTGTGGCTGGTACACGCATCAGATGCGTTCCACGGATGTTTGATGAGGCCGGGGATTGTTGGAATGAAAATGCATTTTATTAGGGGCTTTAGTGCAGGAAGACCTTGTTGATGATGTTATGCTCTTATCTACTGTTTATTTAATTTTTAAAATATTTTTTGGGATGTATTTTCAGGATTTAAATATGCACGCATATGAAATTTATTGTCATGAACCCGTTTAAGTACGCATGTAATTGCGCAAAAGACTGCAACTTTTTTAAAAACAATTATCAACAGGCATCGATAATAGTTTTTATTGGGTACATGTTAGATAATTGTCAGCAATTTTATTCGCTATGTCTATTCTATTTTCTGTAAATGTACATAAATTAATCACAGCATGCATTTTCAACATCTAAAGGGTCACTTTGAATTTCTCCTTATCAGAAAAATTTTCTCCGCGCAGAACCACCCCGGCTCGCAACGAAATATATATGACGAATCGTTGGGATCGTTGGGATCTTGTGTGTAAAAGTGACTTGGGATCACAAAAGGGAATCCGATAGAAATTGCTGCTCGATTTAACGTATGCAAAAGCCTTCTAAGATGCGTGACGGATGCGGTTTTCCAAAGGGAAATGCCTGGAAAGACTAATATCTCTATGCCCGTATCCCTCTCATTATTAAGCAACTATTCATCAGAGTTGAGTGCAGAAATCTATTGAAACGCCAACAATAGCAATTGTTGAAAATAGATTTGTCGAACGGTATTAATTTTCATATTACATATTAAATAAAAGCTTGGTAGCGTATTTAGTTTAATTATGTTAAAACCTTAAGAGTGATAATGGAGGGTATAATTTAGTAAAAGCTGTTGCAATATACGATTTATATATATTTCCATTCGAAAGTTTAATATTGGAAAATTCGTAATATTTAATGTGTTTTTAGTCTACTATGCCCCCTCCCAGGCCGAGAGGATTCGGAAATAGTTCAGGCATTTCTGGAGGCAGACCCGCTGCGACTACTCCCATGTCAGAACGGCAGCAAATGGCACTTCTTATGCAAATGACTTCATCTGCGTCCCCATCTTGTAGTCCCGGTAATTGAAACACAGACAATTTAATGACGTTTTTAACTTGTTTATTGTTATTTCAGATGTTACACAACAATCAAATAATCATTTTTCATCAAAACCAAAGGATCGAAATGAAAGAGGAGAAACAAATCTTCATGTAGCTGCCATTAAGGGTGATCAGGAAAGTGTAAAGAAATTGTTGGAATCAGGGGTCAGCCCCAACGTTACTGATTTTGCAGGTAAATAAAATAACGTGTTTGCGAGAGTCCCCTTCGGATAAGGGGTAAATTTATAAAGCGCGGTTCAAATTAGGTCTGCTTCCGTACCCAAAATAAACTACTAGAATGTATTCACAATTTGAAAATACAAACTCTGTAAATATGGAGTTTTCTCATTCACAGGAAACTGCAGGTGATAACTCACACTTCTTTGCGAGTTTTTTGTGAATTCAGCTTGACAGTTTCAATTTTGTATTGGTCACTAGCTGCACACAGCGCGTGTTTTGACGCACTTTAATAAATCAAAAACAATTTTCAAAAAAATTTGTTCCCGGGGAGTTACTTCGCATTTTAAAAATAAATCAAAAGATAAATTTGGTACCAAAACCTTTTCCAAATAATTCTGAACAAAGCTGCCCAAGACATCAGTGCTATATCTCAGGGATGTCTAAGGAGTGTCTAAGACAGTGAAAACTCAGGCCCCTTTTCTTGTCTACTGATTAGGAACATGTAAGCTTGAAGATCACATAACTGAAGCTGTAAGTTGGGTGGTTGATTTTCTATGGTTGCAGTGGTCCAAGAATATTATTATAAAACAGTACAATAATAAGTTTTTTAATATCTTCAAATCTTGTATTGAATTCGTGAATTACGTGAATTACGTTGAATTTGTGAACTACAGCATTAAAACTCAATATTTTCATCAATATTGAATTCTGCTAGTTCCAGGCAGCTAGGGAAGAGTGTTAGACTGTTTTTTCCAAAGCTTGTTAAAACACGTTCAGTTTATTCCGGAATTACTCTGATGATATCTGAAACCGTCTGGTTTCTTCCTTCCAGATCTGCTATGAAAACTAACTTCCCTTAAACTTCTCTTCCAGCTCAGTAGGGTCAGATAAGGAATGCAGGGATTTAGGGCAAAAAATCGTTTCAAGCACTTTCCTGCACTCAGCCACCTAACATGGTAGTACATTAACCAGTCTCCATACTCAGTCTCCGTTTCCACTAGAAGCTGCTTCAGATGCATGTGCAAAATTGATTAATCACGGTTTAGAAAACTTGATCTTGATTAACTGATTTTCCACAGAAAGCTACCTGATGCATAAAGCAATAAATTGTCGTACAAGTAAGTGAGCCGATTATAGAGTCCGGCGGATTGACTGCGGCGGATTTTTAGCATTCGTATATTTTCCTATTATAGAAAACGCAATCCAGAAAGTTACCTGATGTCAGTAGAGTTGTGCGGAAAAAACCTTTTTTTTTTTTAAAAAAATAACTCTCCGCACCATACCAATTGTGTTGCAAATTTTAGAACAAGAAACAAATGAAAATTATCCTTGATTTTGTATACACATATAATTTTGCTTGCCGCTTTTTCTTATTCACATTGGACATAAATATTCTTCTAATGGCTATATTGAAAAACTCGAGAAGAACAACTGAAAAATGTGTCTATCTTATGTGTGGGAATACATAAAGAGCCAATTTAATCCATAATATACTTCATTTCACTCTGAAAATAATTATTCTTCAGAACAATTGAATCCGAAAATTCTAAATTGACAGCAAACAGCTGATTACCGAAGGGGTCGATAGGGGGGTTTTGCAGGAGGATAGCGTGGTTCATCCGACGGATGTTACTCCCTCCGCAGTCGATGCCAGCTTCCATAATCGGCATGAACACCATTCTCTTGAAGCAGACCCACTAAACCAATTTTCTTATTTGTCATTAATGGCGTCCCGTCTGTTGCTCTGGCTGAATTCTGGTCAAGAATTCTTTCAACTGTTTTCTTCACAGCCTCATAGATGTCTTTTCCTTTTGTTGTTCCATAAAGAGGACAAATATCAAATAACTCCTCTTTACTGGTACAATTCTCTCAAAATTAATGCGCACAAATATGAGCATCTCATTGATCAGTGCTTTCATCCAGACAAAGTGAGAAATATAAATTTTAACCTGGCTAAGCATAATTTTTCTACTTGCTCATTTATAAGATGAGATGCCAGCAAAGAATGCGTTTGAGAGTGTATTATTATTATTATTATTATTATTATTATTATTATTATTATTATTATTATTATATTATTATTATATTATTATTATTATTATTATTATTATTATTATTATTATTATTATTATTATTTATTACCAGGTAATTAAAATTACAAGCTAATTAACAATTCAACGAGCTAATTAACAGTTCAACGAGCCTAGCTGCGAAAACTATTGGCTCTATTGTGTTATTATAAAGTAAGATTAGCTTTTGACAAAAAATTCTTGATTTTAACAATGTTATTCAAATTAGGGGTTTGGAGTATGTCAAAGATGGAGGTATTTTGGAAAATATTTTCGGCTATGGGCAGAACTGGACAATTTTCTAAAAGATGTTGTAGGTCCAAGCGGATATTACGGATGGGGCAAGTTGGAGGACTGGTTTTATTCAGCAAGTGTCTGTGTGTGACTGCAGTGTGTCCAAGTCGTAGCTGAACAAAGTTGGAAAGTTGGTACTTAGGCTCGGTATTTGCAATGTTGACCTTTTTTGTAGTGGTGGTGTTATGGGCTCCAGTCGTGGTTTATGATGGTATTTGATATTTTTTGTATGTTTTGATCAGATCTGTTTTGGTGAAGATGTTGAAATTGTGTACAGAACTTGGCTGAGGTGGCTGCTTTGTCGGCCACATCCACATTATCTTCGTCTTGTTTTGTGATTTGATGAGTTGGTGTCTGATTTCAGATATGAGATCGCTGTTGTTGTTGGGAGTTTTTATTGTATTGATAACTGATATGCTATCAGTGCATACAATGCGAATATTATGGGGGTTGCTTGCTATTTTTATGACTTGTAGAATAGCAAATGCCGGGATATTACCAATCTTGGCGATGGATCCATTTTCTTGTTTTACGGCGAACGCGGTACTGACCGTCCTCTTCGAGCCGTCGGTGAAAATAGGGAACCAGCCCTCTGATTTTAAATTTTCTAGGATGCTGGAATGCAGTTGTTGGTAGGACCTGTTGCTGGTGTTGCCATTTTTGTAGTCGGCTAGGTTTAGTATCAGTTATTCTTGGTTGATATACCAAGGAGGATGACGTGGTGTATTGCAGCGTATCCATTTAGTTGGTATACCTACCTTATCGACCTTTTGGAGAATGGTGGTGATGACAGGATTTATCTTTCTGGGATGTTTTCGGGTTTGGCTTTTCCTTATATCGTGAACGATGACTGAGAGCATTGAAAAGGTTAGATTAGCTAACAGGTTGAGAGTAATGATGTCTCTCCGTTCCTCGATTGTTGGTAGTCCTGCTTCTGCTTATATTTTTTATTGGGGTGGTTGGGAAGGCGTTAATGCTTTTTTTAGCAGCGTCGTGGCACAGGGGTTTAATTGCTTTTATTATTAATTTGGAGCAGTGGCCGTATATGTATAGACCGTAGTCAATTTTGGTTAATATTAACATCTTACATATATTTGTTAGAGTATTTATATAAGCATTGCTTTTTTTGTTGCTAGGTATTTTACAATGATTGTTTTCGCAGCTAGGGATTACTTAAGATATAGTCTTCCTTCCAAGAATACTTCTTATTAAATATCAGTCCTAGCGTATTTAAATTATTAACATTTGCGATTTAAAGATTACTGATATTTACATTTGGTTTAGGACAGTTTTTTACGACGTATGTGAAGCATTTTACATTTATTAATAGACAATTTAGCACCCGATCCGTTGGACCATGGAAAGATTTCTTCAAGTGCATTCTGAAACATTACATTTACATCATTTATTTCCTTTCAAACCGTCTCTCTCTATATATCTTTCCCCTCTCTCTTCCTACCCACTGAATAACCCAGTGAAAGAAAAAAAATCAAGCGAACAACATGGCCGGTAGTCCTAAAAATACCCATGGCCGGTTCGATATTCTCGACTACGACCATATTTTCCGACAAAAAAAAAGGACCTGGGCCTCAACCAACATGCCTCTCCAACTAGCGCGATCCCTGGCCAGCTGTCTCCAGTTTCGCACACCAAGTTGGTTGAGGTCCTTCTCCACTTGGGTGCGCCACCTTAAACGCGGACGTCCTCTGTTGCGTTGCCCGAAAGGTTCGGATTCGAAGATTCTTCGGGCCGGAGCTGTGGTGTCCATACGCTCTACATGACCTAGCCACCGTAGGCGTTGGATCCGTAGACGCCTAACTAGGCTCATGTCGCCTTACAGACCGTACAGTTCGTGATTGAATCTTCTCCTCCAGAACCCGTCAACACAAACAGGACCAAAGATCGTGCGTAGAACTTTTCTCTCAAAGAGACCAAGGACTTCATCCGCTTTCGAGATTCTCCATGCCTCGCGCCGTATAGCAGGACTGGGATGGTCAGAGTCTTATATAGAGTCAACTTGGTTCTTCGAGAGAGGGCTCTATTACTCAATTGCCTCTTGAGCCCGAAGAAACAGCGGTTGGCAAGAGTTATCCTACGCTTGATCTCGGTACTGATGTTATTTGTACAATTTACTCCGGAGCCGAGGTAAGTGAAGTCCTTGACTACCTCGAAGTTATAGCTGCCCATTGTGACGCTCTGTCCAAGACGTCGATGTTGTATGTCCTTTTTTGAGGACAGCATATACTTCGTTTTGCCCTCATTCACCGCCAGACCCATTTTAGCCGCTTCCGTCTCAATGTTAGCAAAAGCCTCACTGACGGCTCGCTGAGTTCTGCCAATCACGTCAATGTCATCGGCGTATGCTAACAATTGCACGGACTTCTGGAAGATCGTGCCTCTAGTGTTGGCGTGTGAGTTTCGCACGATCTTCTCCAGGACGATGTTAAAGAAATCACATGACAGAGCGTCGCCTTGTCTAAAGCGCCTCTCTCTGCTGCAATCACCGTAGTAGATGTCGCAGTTTTTCATTTGTCATTGTTTCGTCTTAATGTCGGCTAAAAACGAAAAACCAATAACCCAACTTCGCGACGGCAGCCTCCTTATAGTTGTTCAACCCCAGACAATTGCGGAATTTTTCCTCCGATTACAGTAAAACTGCATGACCAACTCAACCAATCCAAAGGTATTTGTTACGCTCCCTGTCTAATAAATGTTTCATTTGCAGAAACAAGCAAAAAACAACAACAAGAACAAACAGCAATCTGACAGTGTAATATTTTACTAAATACCGGTATACTAATTTGCTGTTTAAGCTTGTAATCAATAATATTCGATTATCACTCGAGATATCATTCGAATGCGCCCATGATTAGTATCAAAAGCGCGAGAACGAGTAACAAAAAATTCTTTTTGAGAGCTACTGATCAGCAACATGAGGAGAATGAAATTGATTTGCGACAAGCAACACTTCTGGGCCCACTGTTGTTGGTGATGTTTTTATTAATGCAACGTTTCTGATGAGTATTCATCGACGAAAACTATGTGTTACTTGTTCTTGCGCTGAAGTAAGACAATTAACGGCAGTCTCCGACTGACAGTCAAGCCGATAACATCGCATCACATCGTTTCGCTTTTCTCCTCGGAAGTTTTCCCCGTTACCGAATTTGCTGCTAGATTATTATCTAGTCATCTCTCTTTCAGCCGCGTTACCTTTTTCCATAACCTTACAAGAAAATAAAAATAAACAGAAACTCTTCATTATGTCCCTCCGGGCCACGTGCCTCCGGGAAATCGTTTTGATGACCTCGATATCGAGTCGCTATCCGAAAAACTCTAAACGTAAAAAAAGCTAACCAGTAGTGTTATTAATGACGCCTTCAACCCTCAACCAACCACTTCAAACTCATCCGACCCCAAATTCATTACTCTTAGTGAAAGTGATGAAAAGAAAAACCGCTTACTGCATACAGTGTTTTCCTTCTGAAGAAAGGCATAGATAGCATCAGCACCGGTTACGAATCAATCCCGCAACTTCGTGATGGCAGCCTACTAATCTTATGCAAAAATCAAAAAGTTGCTGACCTATTTAAATCAAAACATGCGGTCAAATGTATGTCCCATCAATGTTGCATCAAATTCAAGAATCACCCCACTGGACAACACAACATCTTCGGGACCGCACAAGGAACAGAAACAAGCTCTCACCAAGTCAATCGGCATCGTACAACACAGTACTCCACAAAATATGGAATCTCAAAACACACACATGAAATCAACTAAACTCAATGTTCAATCCTCCTCAACCCCCATGATTGCTACAGGCAGTCAACAGCAACCCCCTCAACAGTACACAAAAATACCAATATCACCAATCGGAAAATTGACATAAGAACTAATTCAAAACCCAATTCACCCATAATATCTTATCTCAACCCTCCTCAAGCTACCAACCACAAAACATAAATAAGAAAACTCAAAACATCAACCCTCTCTCTGAACACACACTTTCGGAACAAGATGTCTTAAGTACAACAAATTTACCACCGTTAATGACCCCGCTGTCCACAAACCGCCCGGTTTGAACAAACACCATCCATGCTCTGGATGGCGGGGTCCCACCAATATCACCAAACTATCACCCACCACAAACCATAACATATTATTATGCTTTGAAGCTAATTCAAAACATCAATGGCTATTTAAATAATTATAATGAATTGTTAATCCTTGTAAAAAATATCTCCCCCAAAATTGTAGCTCTTCAAGAAACACACCTAACCTCTACAGACAACATCCCTATCCCAGTCAATCTTATCCCCCAAAACCAATCCCTAAACCCCCATGGTGGAGTTGCCTTCCTCATTTACTCCTCTGTACAGTTTTAACAAGTCAACCTTTGCAATGATTTCGAAGCAATTGGTATTTCAATCACATCAACATTAAAATTCACTATTATAAGTGCCTACATCTCCCCTTCACACTCATTCAACCTACAAAATCTGAAAAATGTCCTCGATTCTCAACATCTACCCACTCTAGTTAGTCGGTGATTTCAATGGCTGGAACTCAAGCTGGGGCTCGACCCAAAACAACTCCCGTGGCAACACTATATCCAAATATTAAATAATGGATCTCCCACCCATTTCAGCACCCACTCCACCCTCACCAATGTCAACCTTTCCTTCTGTTCTCCGAGTCTAACCGTCTATAGCGAATAGTCTGTCTTTGATGATCTATGCGGTAGTGATCACTTGCCCATCATTATCTCCATGTTCCACTCAATTTCAACTCCCCTCAAAATTAAACCAAAATGACAAACAGATGATGCTAACTGGAACTTCTATCAACATCTTCTAGATTCTCATGCCATTGATTACCCCATCAGCAGCAATATAAACAAAGAAGCTGCTAACATACACAAAAATATTCTTCAAAGCGCCAATAGATCCATTCCCCAAACTTCCATTCCAACCAATAAACCAAGAGTACCTTGGTGGAGTAAAGATTTAGAGCAGCAAACAAACTTTGGAATTCCCTCAAACGCAATATCTCGAGCGATAACGTCAAAAAAATACATAAGAGCCAACGTCCAATACAAAAGAAAAATTAAAATATCAAAATCTGAATCCATACATAACCTTGGCTCCGAAATTAACCCCAACACTCCTACTTCCAAAATCTGGTCTACTATTAGAAGATTTTGTGACATTAAAACTTTATCTCCTATCCATTGTATCACCCCTCCAGATTCCTTCACTTTTAATATTACAAATCCTCAAACCATAGCCAACAACTTCGCCGAATTCTGGTCGAAAGAATCACATGACGCAAACTTCTCAAACTTGTTTCGCCAAAATAAAGCCCTTTCTTCCCCCTCCTTCTCATATTCCCCTTCAATAAATGCCGAAATGATTCACCGTGACATCAGCCTCTTGGAACTTGAGATTGCATTAAACAAATTAAAAGGAAAAACCCCAGCAAATGATAGAATCTCATACCCCATGATCAAACATTTGTCTCCTTCCATGAAATTCAGACTTCTCAAATTTTACAACTGAATTTTTCAAAACAATATCCCCCAACTATACAAAAATAGCACAGTCATTCCGATCCTTAAGCCAAAGACCAACAAATCCCTTCTGGAATCCTATAGACCCATCTCCCTTAACCCATAGTATCCATAGTAGAGACTATGGTGGTTTGTATTCCACGACAAACTCCTCAGCAGTCAACAAATGGGCTTCAAGAAAGGCAAATCAGTAACAGAATCGCTCTTATATCTAGATCACCACATTACAGACTCACTCTCCAAGGAAAGCCACCTTTCCCTTATCTCGCTAGACTTCACCAAAGCCTTCGACAGAATCGGTATTCAGTCAATCATCGACCAGCTTAAAACTTGGAAAGTAGGTCCAAATATCATCAGATACATATTCAACTTTATGAGCAACAGAAAAATTTCGGTCCGCGTTGGATGCGCTTCATCCTCATTTTTACCCCTCTTCAACGGAATCCCCCAAGGCTCTCCCTTATCTGTCCCTCTCTTCCTTATAGCTCCCTCCACAAAGAAATTAAGTTCTGTGCCTACGCTGGTGACTTCACCATCATCAAAAAGCCAAATAAAAAATCCACTTCATCCATAGTAGACCTTAACCCAGTTTTTAAATATATATTATCCTGGTGCGAATATTCCGGAGCCAAATTATCCATAGCGAAAAGCAAACACCTCCACATTTGCAGAAAACATAAATGCACATGTAAAATCCTATGGAACACCATACATATAGAAATTTTAGGCATCCTTTTTCAAAAAAAACTACAGATGGAACGCTCGTATTAATTATATCCTTCCCTCTTTGTGTAAAATATTATAAAATCCCTCTTTTTTAAAAAGTTTAACTGCAATCCATTCTCCCTAACCTCTATTATACAATCCATACTAATAAGCAAAATTAAATACGGACTTTTCCTTTACGGATACTCTTCTAAAGCGAATCTTAACAAAATTAAAACAATATACAATGCAGCAATAAGAAAAGCACTCAACGCATACCGAACAACCCCCATCAACCATCTCCTGTTCGAAGCAAATATGCTACCAATTGGAGACCTTAGATATCAATCTACACTAAAACTATATACATCCACTTTTTTTTGTAGTGATTCTACACTCTGTGAACTACTAAAAAAGGAAACAAAAAATAACACAATTAAATCCTGCTTAGAACGCTCCACCCTCTTCTGCAATGAGTTGTACATCCCTTATCAGCCCATTCGTTCCTACCCCTCTTCTCCATGGCTATTTCAATCCTTTCCCATCCACTCCTCATTAAGATCTTATAAAAAGTCCCATACCCCCCTGAGGTATTCAGGACTTATTTCGCTAGATTCAAAAGCAAATTAAGCAACCACTCCTTCATTTACACAGATGGTTCCAGAATAGCCGACGGCATAGGCTTTAGTGTCACTACCGAAAAAGACACCATTTGCTCCTTTTTACTACCCCCATATTCCTCAACATTTTCGTCCGAAATTGTGCTTTACAATACACTCAGAAATCTAATAAAAAGTTTGCCATTTGCACTGATTCCCTCTCAACTATTGATGCAATCCTCAACTCCAATAACCAAACCTATCCTTCCTTAATCCGTTACCTGCTCACTCTTCAATCTCCTAACACTAAGTTATTATGGGTCCCAGGCCATGTCCAAATCGCAGGAAATGAACTCGCAGACAAAGTCGCCAAAGAGGTACTCAAAACCCCGTCAATCTGCTTCCCCAACTTCAACACCATTGACATTAACAACTTTATAAAACGAAAATCTGTTCCTTCCTATCTCCTCTGGGAGAAAACTTCGGATTGGTACAAAACAGCCAACAAAAACAAACTATCCGTCAAAAACTATGCCAAGCATTTAGAAACTTCTAAATTTCCCCGCCAAGATATTACAAAAATCACTAGACTCAGACACGGTCACAACAGACTTTCCCATGAACACTACATTAATAAAAACAAGTCCTCCATCTGTACATACTGCAATCAGTCACCCATTAGCATCCGTCATATACTTTGTGAATGTCCACTATATGAATAAATCAACTCCTTTCCAATCCTAATAATAATAACATTAACTCTATAATAGATTTTCTGAAAACGACAGAACTTTACAATTTTATATAGTCACTATGTTAATATATATCTATACAGCCTAAGGCCCTTTGTTGCTCTGGCTACTAAGCTACGTTATAATTTCAATTATATAGTGGTTTTTTGAATAAATAAATAAGACAATTAACGGAGTATCTTGTATCAGTAGTTTGTAATTAGTTAGTAGTCACTCGAGTCATTAGTAGTCATTCAAATGATTAGTAGTCACTCGAGCGATTAGTAGTCATTCAATCATTCGAGTGATTAGTACTCATTCGAGTGATTAGTAGTCACTCGAGGGATTAGTAGTCATTCGAGAGATTAGTAGTCATTCGAGTGATTAGTAGTCACTCGAGTGGTTAGTAGTCATTCGAATGATTAGTAGTCACTCGAGTGATTAGTAGTCTCTCGAGTGGTTAGTTGTTATTCGAGTGATAATTATTAAAATATCTCGATTACTAAAATCTCGATTCTTAAAATCATTCAATTATGCCCATCACTAGTTGATAGATTATTCGAGTTCTCTTGTGTTAGTAGTTAGAAGCCACTCGAGTGATTAGTTTATTTTATTATTTTTTTTAGTATAATATAGTATTATAGTTATATTGCATTAGTAGTCACTCGAGTGATTAGTAGTTACTCAAGTGATTAGTAGTCATTTCAATAATTAGTAGTCACTCGAGTGATTAGTACCCACTCGAGTGGTTGGCAGTCATTCGAATGATTAGTAGTCACTCGAGTGATTAGTAGTCCTTCGAGAGTGTAGTAGTCATTAGAGAGATTAGTAGTCATTAGCGTGATTGATTGAGAATCAAGATGTTCTCGAGATGTTGTAATAATCGATTATCACTAGATATCATTCGAATGTGCACATCACTACTATCAATAATAGGTTCTACTGATTTTTCACTCCTTTTTATATTGAAGTTTAAGGAATATCAAGACAAGGAATGAATTCATTAAACGTATGCTAAAAGGTCCCACGTGACCGCCAGATGACCAAAAACTCCTCGCTTATTATTGCGTGCTTTTGTTTAGTTCATTGCTTTTGTTTAGTTCATAAGTAGAACTGTCTACGGCACAAATTAGCATATGGCTCCTCGATGTGTTACAGAATCTGTCAGGAGAGGAGATACTACGATTCACGGCAAATTCTAGAATTAAAATCTGATTTAAAATTCTTTCTTAACGCTAAAGATATGGGAAACTGCACAAAGAACTTAAGGTTGGGCAGTGTTCACGAATTACAGTCGTAAACAATGTTATAACATATGTATATGTTTTGAGAAAAACAAAAAAGTGCCAGATCAATTGAAAAAAACAGCTCTCTCTAAATCTTGTCATCTTCTTCCTCCGATTACAGTAAAACTGCATGACCAACTCAACCAATCCAAAGGTATTTGTTACGCTGCCTGTCTAATAAATGTTTCAGAAACGGAAATCATCACCGAAATAAAATCTCAAAGTGAAAAAAAAACATTTAGGATTAATGCTCTTCACCTTTCGACCTCTACCAAATTCCCAAAACAGTCGATTTTGGATTTTACTTTGCAAAAATAACGGGGTACATTCCCAATCCCATGAGGTGTCGCAACAGTCAACTACACCATTATTTGTTAATAGTCCGAAAGTACCACCCTCAAGTCCAAAGCAAAATAAAATAGGCCGCAAAGGAAATAACACTTCGCTCGAAAAACGGAAGTTGGTGTTAAGCCAGCACTTAAACAGTGAAGCATGTGCAAAATTGGACATAAAGCCCAATATGGCCGGTGACATCGTAAGACGATTCACGAACTAAGATCTTGTTGAGTTCTTCTTTTGCCGCTACTGTCCCGGGCTTCAGCCAACAAGCCTCTCCAGCTGGCATAATCCTCCTTTTTCTACTATTCAATTGCCTCTTGAGCCCAAAGAAACAGCGTGTTTCAATCTCGGTTGCGTTTAATCTCGGTACTGATGTTGTTCGTACTATTAACTTGGGAGTCAAGGTAGATAAAGTCCTTTACTACCCCGAAGTTGTAGCTGCCTATGGTGACGTTCTGTCCGAGTAGTCGATGTTGTGTCTCCTTTTTTTGATGACAGCATATACTTTGTTTTACCCTTATTCACCACTAAACCCATTTTGCCGCCTCCGCTTCAATACAAGCAAACGCTTCATTGACGGCTCGCTGATTTCGAGCAATCACTTCATTGTCGTCCGCGTATGCTAGCAATTGCATGGATTTTTAGAAAATCGTGCCTCTAGTATTGGGGTGTGCGTTTTGCACGACCTTGTCAAGTACAATGTTGAAAAAATCACATGACAGCGCGTCGCCTTGCCTAAAACCTTCTTTGATATTGAAGGTCTCGGTGAGTTCGTTACCCACCTTGATGGAGCAGCGAGAGTTCTTCATCTTCATCCTGCACAATCTGACAAGTTTGGCAGGAATGTCAAAACTAGACATGGCGTTGTGCACACTGTCATATGCGGCATAAAGTCGAAAAATAGGTGCTGGTTGTCGGTTTGCATCTTTTGGGTTTTTTTCGAGGATCTGCCATAATGTGAAAATTTGATCGATAGTGGACTTTCCAGTCCTGAAAACGCACTGATAGGGACATATCCTGTTGTTGACGAATGGTTTCAGGCGCTCACACAGAACGGCAGAGAGGATCTTTTAGGCGATGTTAAGGAGACTTATCCCCCGATAGTTGGCGCAGTCAAAGGGGTCTGCTTTCTTGTAGATCGGGCAAACGATATTAAGATTCCACTTCTACCGCACCACCTCTCCATTTCCTCATGCTCCTTTTTCCTTTTGAGAAGCCGGTGCTCTTCCCTTCTTTTGGGTTCGTAGAGCTTACGAACCGCTCTTTTTCTTCTATCCGCCGTCCTTTTATATGCTGCTAGCTTCGCTGAATGAGTCTGCCGGCACTCGTTGCCAAACAATGGGTTTCGTTTTAATACTCAACACATCAGATTTAGCTTCTCTGATTTTTCGCCTGACAGGGTTGGGCTCTACTCCATTGTACTATCGATATCCAAGTTCTGACCTTTGTTACAACAAGGTAATGATCCGAGTCGATGTTAGCACCTCTAAACTTTCGGACATTGAGGTTACTGGAGAAGTTTCTGACGTCGATCGCAATGTGATCAATCTGGTTGCAGACTACTTTGCCTATAATTATTTCCAACTCGCAAAACTGCTGCTTTGTGATAAGTGACAGCAATTAATGCTGTATAAAATTAAGGTATTAAAACAAATATAATCAAATTAATTAAAATTATGCGACCCAAACACATAAGTGAAATAAGACAGGGAAAAGGGAATGGACTTATGGTTGAATGCGTTTGGTAATAAAACGAAGTAGCTTCTATAAGAAATTCTAAATTTTATTTTTCTGAATACGGTAGCATTTTCATATCCTTTGGATGTCTTCAAAACGGATATTAGTCCGAGCTCGAAAGCATTTTCACTACCTTCCTTACAACAAAAACCCAGATACGCAATAAATTTGCTCCGTTTGAGAAATGTAAAACATTATATGTTGTTTTATTCAAACGTTTTCTACGATGGCCGCATTTACTTCGCTAACAAGTGAAACAATGCACTTAAAATTTCAACGATCAAAGTTGTGAGTTTTTGTGAAACATTCCTTCGTATTCTACCATATCATATCAAACACTTTCTATGCAATTCCTTGCAGTTTCTGCATTTCCTATCAACCACACATCCGAAAAACGTACGATGTTCATATTCTTAACGTTTACACATTTGATGCTAAAGATAACTCTTAAATTAATGAACAATGAAGCAGTGATGAATTTCTGTATTCACCCGTACATACTACTATTTAAAAAAAAATGCAAACACAATGGCTTGTGATGCAACAACGGAAATACGAAAAACTGATATTGTTGTGAGATGAAAACTTTAAAAGTCAGTTTAACTTTAATTTATAATTCATTCCCATAAGGATAACCCATAGCATCGTGCTTGTATCTTTGTCTGTGTTATGTCTGCGATTGGGCGGAAATAGCAAATAAAAGAAACATGATTTCACAATTTCAATTTATTTTTTATTCATTGTACGTAATTCATTTTTTAGGTTAGTTAATTATACAAAATTAAAAGCGCGTGCTTGGTGTACGAAGGAAAAAATCAGTCTGGTTTAATAATCGAAAGATGACAAGATAGAGACAATGAAAATGGAACATGACATTTTGGAACAATGTTAATGGTACATTCACATCATTTCTCTTCACTTATTTCAGATCCGGAACCTCTTTGGAATCCTCCGTAACCGATGAGATCTTCTGGGACTGCTCGGGTTCGGGGCCGCTTCATTGTTGACTTCTCTGTAATGTGGACAAACTTCATTATTATTGTCTACTATAACATCTTGTGAAGGTGTCGATTCCATGATAATAGATTGTTCAACAGCTACTGGGGTTGAAGAGATTTTATTATTTGGTGAAGATTGTGTTTGCACTTGAGTTGGTTGATCAATGAAAGCTGATGATAATCTTGGCTGGATATATTTTTCATTAGACGACAATGACTGTTGATTTGAGTTAGGGATGGCTTTGTTTTCAATGTTTGCAGCTGGTAAAATTCTTGATTGACTTAACTTTCGGATAATTCTGGGCTTGAGCTGATTTTGATGACGTTTCATAGTTGTTCTGTCGCACTTCACAGTATACATCATCCGTCTTAAGGTATTCACGACCGTACCTTTTATCCACTTTGGTCCGCGACTATAATTCTTTACGAGGACGACTATAATTCTCCTACAGAAAAACGTGGTTTGCTTTCCCTTCCTTTAACATGGGTTCTGGGTGCGGTTTGTTGTAGCAATGATAGTAAATTTCGCGGTTGCCTTCCATGTAAAATTTCGGCTGGGGATTTATTAGTTTTAGGATTAGCTGTTACTCGGTAGGTATTGAGGCAGATAGACAAGGCATTTTCGGTGTTGCTAGATTCAAGAAGAATTTTAGTTATAGACGTTTTAAAAGTTCGGACTAATCTTTGAGCTTCTTCATTCGAGGCAGGAAGAAATGGGGCGGTGGTTAAGTGTTCTATTCCATTAGACAAACAAAACTTGTGAAACTCTTCCGAAGTGAACTGTGCCCCATTGTCAGAAACGATCGTTTTCGGCAAGCCTTCAATCGAAAATATACTTTTCAATCCTCTGATAGTAGCGGATGTAGTTATCGAATTCATTCTGATTACGAAAGGAAATTTCGAGAATGCGTCTATGCATACGAACCAATAACTTCCAAGGTAAGGGCCGGCAAAATCAATATGCAATCTCTCCCATGCTTCTTGCGGCAGCGGCCAAGAGCTAAATTGTTGTTTAGGAATTGAGCTGGTTTGGAGACAGTTTTTGCATGTAGCTATTTTATATTCAATGCTCTTATCCATATTTAACCACCAACAACAACGACGAGCTAATTGTTTGGTGCGAATAACACCCCAATGGCCCTCGTGCAGCATATGTGGTACTCGGTTGCGAAGAGTTGCGGGAATAACCACGCCTGTACAATCAGTTTGGAGCAAAATGATTGTTTGCAATATATAAAGCATGCCTGCGATTGAAAAACGGTGAAATTTGTTTCCCATTGCTTTTTAGCTTTTCTGACCATCCCCGTAAAATATACTTTTTAATGCGTTGTAGGACAGGGTCGCGTATAGAATGAACTTCGACCGTTGAGGCGAATATTGGAAAATCTTCCAAAACTGCATGCTCTTCCATATTCAGTTGCAGACAGTACTCCCTATCAAACTCGGGATCAGGCCCTGAAGTCTCCGAAGCATGCGCGATAGGTCTCTCAGAACCATCTGGCAAATGGTATTCTGTTCCCGTTAAATTTGTTTTTTCTGTTATTCATATTCTTATTTTGTTCTTTTTTATAATTTGTATTTAAACTATTGATCTCTAACAATGTTCTTTCATTCGTTATCGTACGTATAGTTTTTTGAGTAGATTAAAATGCCTCCGCAATGGCTAAAAACTCTTCCAAAGATGGATTGGCTTTTTGCAGAGCAGCTGCGTGTGAAGGACCACTACGTCTCTTATTAATTCGTCTACATATTCATGCTTGCAAGTACCAATGTTACAAATGTACTTACATTGTCGTGCTATTCCTGTTAATTCTGCTACCCACTCACTATAACTTTGATTGTCCTTCATTTTCGAACGGAAAAAATTACACCTTGCTGCTAACACGTGTGTCTTTGCCTCGAAGTGTTCCGGTAACTTAGAAATCAAATTCATGTAAGTTTTTCACTTATATCGTTGCTTCCGAATAATTTCTGCAGGAGCATACAGTTCTGCACCAATCCACGACAGAAAATATGCTTTGCTTTGGGACTCTTCCTTTAAAACTTCATATGCTCTAAAATGCTGTTCCAATTGAGACTGATACGTACCCCAGTTATCCTTTGATTTGTCGAATACATGAAAAGCAGCAGCTGTTCCAACTGCAACCATCGATGTAGGTCCATGTGCCATGTGCGCTTCCATCCAACTCTTTTGTTCGCTGATCATTTTTTCCATGAATATTTGTTGGCTATTCAGTACTTCCGTGAACGATTTAAAAAGATCCTCCATTGAAATATTTAAATCAAAATTAAAAAATGTTCTAAACGCGGGTGCTTAAAATATCTCGTCGCCAGAATGTTATGTCTGCGAGTGGGCGGAAATAGCAAATAAAAGAAACATGATTTCACAATTTAAATTTAGTTTTTATTCATTGTACGTAATTCATTTTTTAGGTTAGTTAATTATACAAAATTAAATGCGCGTGCTTGGTGTACGAAGGAAAAATCAGTCTGGTTTAATAATCGAAAGATGACAAGATAGAGACCATGAAAATGGAACATGACATTTTGGAACAATGTTAATGGTACATTCACATCAGTCTGCACTTGTAAATTATCCGAATTGTATAATTTATTCTCTTAACCTCTTCGTTGAAAATATCAAAGTTCGTATACTGACTACGATGCTTACATTATTCGACAACCAAAAGCATACATTTTCAATAAATATATAGAAATAAATTTAATTAATTATAGCAATAAGCATAAAAACGTGTAGCTAGATAGTATTTATTGCAATAAGACATTATTTAATATATGTAGGTTGGTCCCCGCTACACGAAGCTTGCAGTCATGGGCACTACAATATAGCTTTTGCGCTTATTAAAGCTGGTGCCAATGTTAACGCAAAAGGTTTGGATGATGATACGCCGTTACACGACGCTGCCGTTGGAGGGAATTTAAAGTTGGTTAAATTTCTTATTGAAAAGGGTGCAGATATATTTGCGAAGAATAGAAAGGGAAAAACACCAGTTGACGTTGCCTCATCTAATATTTTACCTTATATGTGTTCAATAAGAGGTAACTACAAAAATTACAAGCAAATACACCTAAACCTCTTTTTTATGCGTTGCACACAATCGTACATTACGGTAGATAAATAAGTCACTTCTTTTGAGTTTTTGAACTTGCCTTGTAGGTAGTTTAATCATATTTTAATACATAGCAGTAATTTTTTTTCGAAAATGAAAGATATAGATGAAAATAAGATTTCCATTGAGGTTGCTATATCTGTACCAACATCATATTATGAATCTTGTCAATGTAATCTTGTGGTGACATTGAAATTGAATTGAATAATCGCGGTTGGTGACATTGAAATTGAATTGAAAAATCGCGGTTGTATACTCTATAACTGCCAAACATAAATTCCATGCGGAGTTTGCTCTATTCACTGCGAAGGAAGTTAAAAAATCATGAACAAATAGCTTAGCAGCTTTATTTTAGTCCCTTGAAAAGTTGTTTGCAATAACCGGTTTTATCAGATTAAAAATATCTTCCTAAAGTTCCCGTATTAAGTTATGAGAATATGTTTTCTTTTTCAAATTGTAGTTGCTCGTATCATGAATAAGCACTTTAAACTAATATGACTTATATAGAATTGATATTCGTTTAACTCTATCGCGTCTCGCATAAGAAGAGTTTTAGGTGAAAATATATTATATTTAGATTATATCAATTCAAAAATTATTCATACAATTTGCAATCATACCTATACGAATATTTACAGATCAGACAAGAAATAATAGTGATGAACGTGATGAGGCCGTTGGTGGCGATAATAACGATGACAATGTTAGTCATACATTAAAAAATAATACTAAAGATTCCGTTTCTAGTGAAGATGATAAGTGTGACATGCGAAATAAACAGGATAAGCAACTCTCGTCCTCCCGAGTTGAAGATGTTTATGTTGAAGAAGAATCTATGTCCAAATCGAATAACCAGAGTTTGAATGTTCAGTTGAAACGACCCAATTCTGACGCAGAAATCGATGAAACAATTGATGTAGATGAAACAAAACGGAAGAAAAGAAAGGATTCAGAAAATATCAAGGATAATCCAAAAAACTTATTAAGTACGAAGATACCGACACGGCATGAAAAAGCATTAAAGCAATCTATTGTTCCATCAAAAACTAGCACAATAGTTAAATCTAACACTGAGAAACGAAGTCCTTGTGTTAGTCCAAAACTTTTGCAATCCAAAGGTAATGACAGCGATCTTGAAACTGAGGATGGAAAAGTATTAGACAATATTACTGGAGGTGGACCAAAAGTTCCACCACTGAAAATTGTTATACCACAGCAAAATAGCACGAACGATATTGAATGCGGATTAAGAAATGGTAAAACTAGTTCTGCAAGAAGTCATGCAGCGTTACCTTATGTCGTTTCATCATCCAATAGCAATGATTCTACAACAGCTGAAAAAGAAGTGAATACATCCCGCTGTAATAGCCCAATGGAAAACTTACACAAAACAAGTTTAGTGAATAATACTAATATATTACATGAGGAAAAAAACGCAAAAATTAGTAGTGAAGAAAAGGGTCAACAGCGTATATTAAGAAGCTCACATCGTTCAGGTGGGCATAATATCGATAGAAGCTCCAATAATTCATCCCCACAACTGCAAAGTAATTGCCCCTCCCCAACAGCAATAGCTGACGCAAGTGACAAAAATATTAATATTGTCAATAATGCGTGCACAATTAGTCCGCAACTAAATGTACACGGCTCTGAAAATGAGCCTATCGGTGTTCCCAGCCCTTCTGCTTCATCTACGTCATCTATGAGAGAAGTCAATCATTCCAACTCTGTTGAATTGCATCCGCGTAAAAGAAAAATACGAGCTAAGCAAGAAGAAAACTGTGTTAAAGTTTCAGGGACTATTACATCTGACGTACATAATTCAACATCGGATATACATCCCCATGATTACCCTTTTACCAATTGTTATCATATGTATTTAAATATTCGGAAGCAAATTGAGAGAAAGCATCGAAACTTATATCCTATTCCACCACGACCACCACAAGGGTTTAGCGACTACCTAATGAATAGACGTTCGTACTTATTGGCAAATAATAACGCACAAGAATTTCTCGTAACTGTTCCCTCTGATTTACCTTCGCAAATGATTGGATTGTACTCTTCACAAGAACAAGAGCGTTATAAACTTAAATTGAGACATATAGTTGAAAAAGAAAAACTTGGACTGGCAGTTGAACAGGAAATATTACGAGTTCACGGAAAAGCTGCTCGAAGCTTAGCATGTCAGTCAGTACCATTTTCGGCTTGTACATTACTCAAGGATGCAGAAGTTTACAATTTGATAACACCAGAACAGGAAGAAAAGGATCGAAATGCGCGGTCTCGTTACAACGGACGTTTATTTCTTAGTTGGCTGCAAGATGTTGATGATAAATGGGAAAAAATAAAGGTAATATTATAATAAAGTTGCAATTCCATAAACCCTGCTGTACTAAATAATAGTGATAAATTGAAATCAGGTTATTAACTACTACCTACTTTCTATCGTGTATTATTAATTCTATGCATTGTTCTTCTCTATGCATTTTCTTCTCTTATTTCTTATTTACCATATTTATTCAGAAAGCTAACATATAATTATTAGCATTAGAATTAGCTGTTAAGCCAAAACGATGAAGCCTTAGGCTTAACATAATATGTTTGTTGATTTTAAGTAATCAGTAAAAATTTGTTTGGGTATAAGGTCTATGGTTTTGGAATACAGATCATTTAGATAGGAATTGGCAGATGAAAAATGGAAAATCGATTGCAAAATGAACAAATGGATGATTTATTTTTGTTGATATAGTGTTCAAGGGAAGTTCTGCTGTGTCCAAGTCTAAGTCTAGTGATTTTACTTATTTAAAAAATTTTACTTGAAGTTGGAGCGTATTCCATGATAGAGTTTATTTTTGTTAGCAGTTCTGTACCAATTTCTTAATCTTTCCAAGATTCAGTAGATTTCCTGATAAAGTTATTTATGTCATGATAATTGTAGTTGAGGCAGATATAAGAAGGCGTTTTCAGGGTTTCTTTGGCGGTTTTATCAGTAAATTTATTGCCAGCTATTTCAACATGATTTGGCACTCATATTGATATGGTATTCGGAAATTGTAGGTGTAAAAGATTGAGAATTATGGAAGGATAGTACGACTGATTGTTGATGTTAAGCATAGCATATATAGAAGAAAGGGAGTCAGTGCAAATAGCAAAATTTTTTTTGAGTTTTTAGTAAATTGCAGCGCTTTTTTCAATAGCGATTATTTCCGCTGTAAATACTGATGAGTATGATGGTAATAGAAAGGAGGATATCACTTAATTTTCTTTGGTAACATTAAAACCTATATTGTCGCCTATTCTAGAGCCGTCAGTATAGATAAAATAATGTTTTTGGAAGTTATTCTTCAGTTCTAAGAAGTTGGCTCCATGTGAGTAGTGTGGGAGTTTTGCAGAATAGTGTCGATCTGTATAACTTTAGTGTGGATTGATCTCAAGGCTTTCAAGCGTTGGCATTTATGCTTCGAACCATAAATGCTTGATAGGGGTGGTACGAAAATTATAGATTGTTTTAATTTTGTTAAGATCGGATTTGGAGGAGTAACCATGAAGAAAAAATCCGTAACAAATTTTGCTTACTATTGTGGATTGAACGATGAAAATGAGGTAAATAGGATTGCAGAACTTGAAAGGGATTGTATTATGTTAAGCATTATACCCAAGGCGGGAAGGATATATGTACATACTCAATATGTCCATTCCATCTGTAATTTCTTTGGAATTTATTTTTCAAAATTAAAGATATTCGAACCAATTTTGCATCTGTGTTTTCTACAAATGTGGAGATGATTGCTTTTCATAGGAGACAGTTTAGCTCAAGAATTATCTCACCAGGAAAGTATGGTATATCTGGAAAAGGTGGGGTTGAAGCCAATAATGAAGGAAGAAGTACACCTATTTTTTTTTTACACGGTAGATTGGTTCCAGAGAAAACCGTGTAAAAAAAGACATTGGGAATTCCCCTAAATTTGTGCTATTTAAATTTGCTTTGGCCAGTAAATTTGCTTGTACGTAATTTTCCTTTGTGGAGGGATAGTGTGAAGGAGAGCTTGTTAAATGCTATATAAATGCAACAGACAGATTGGAGCCTGGAGGGATGCCATTGAACAGGGATAAAAATAAAGAAGATGAGCTACCAATTCGGACCGACATTTTTCTAATTTTCAAAAAATTAAAGATATGCCTAACGATGTTGGTGCCAATATTCCAGGCTTCAAGTTGGTCGATGACTGAATGAACTCTTATTTTGTCAAATGCTTTTATGAAGTCAAGGGATAAAAGGGAAACATGGCTCTCATTGAAAGAGAATTAGTGATGAGGTGGTCTATATAAATTAGATAATCTGTAACGGATTTACCTTTTTTGAATTCCATTTGATGACTGCAGAGAAGTTAAACAAACCACCAGATTCTTGGCAATTATCTTGTCAAGAACTTTGCGGAGCAGGGATTAAGGAGATGAGTCTATAGGATTCAAGAAGTGTTTTGTCAGATTTCAGTTTGGGTATTAGGACAACAGTACTGTTTTTATAAAGTCGGGAAAAAAATTGTGGAAAATAATATTGTAGAACCTAACAAGTCTAGCTTTCATGGAAGGAGACAGATTTGTGTCATTCCTTTTAGTTTATTTAAGGCTATTTCTAATTCGAAGAGGCTGATATCTTTGTCGATAATTTTGGCATTTTCTGAAAGGGAATAGGATACGGAGGGGTGGCGAGAAGTTTATTTTGACAAAATGATTTGGAAAAGTTTGAGTCATGACTTTCTTTAGACCAAAATTCAGTGTGCTGGGCTATGGAAACGGGATTAGTGATATTGGTGTTAGAAGAATTGTTAGTGCAGATGCAATGAATGAGAGAGCAAGTATTGATTCCACAGAACCTTCTAACGTTGGACCAAATTTCTACATTGGGTGTATTGGGGTTAATGTCAGAAGTGAGTCTGAATGGAAACTATTTTCGAAATTTTTATTTTTCTCTTATAAAAAGCGTTTGCTCTGTAGCAATCGTCATGGAAGGTGCTACCCCTGCTAATGATAGGGATGAGGTTGTACCACACCTGTGGAGTTCATCGACTTTGGAGTTTCCGGGTATATCACAGTGTCACGTACCCACATGACATAAAAGCTAAATTGCTCAGCCATCTCTTTTTTGAGTAAAACATGAAATTGTGCAGGAATTTTATAGCGCCCTGACTACCGGAACAGATGGTGATATCGCTTGTTGATATCACGTTGTTTTTGAGTCATGACAACGCCTTTTTAATCGCTATGGTTTCTACCTGAAAACGCTACAATGGTAAGGGAGCTTTAAGGAGATTTTTTTTTTATAATTTGCGCGTGCTCAAGGGGTTATTAATACCCTTAATTGTCCGGGGTCAAGACACAGCACGGGCCGAAGGTATAGAGGGAGAGAGAGAGAGGAGGTACCTGTGCACATTGGTCTTAAACATCTGCGGATTGTAATCTATTGGAAATATTGAGCTGGGAAGAGCATTCCATATTCGTGTAGTGCGGCTAAAAAACGGGTCTCTAAATTTCACTGTGCGCCGGAAAGCAGGCTTAAGGGTAAACTGGTTGGCTAAATCATTTATAAAAATGAGAAAGTGTCGGAGACAGAACACAGCCTTGAGGGACACCAGCATTTATTTTGTGGATATCAGACTTGAACAGAAGAGATAGCAATTTTGAGATCTTGGGAATAGACATCCGCACCTACCCCTTCGTTTGTCTTCGATCCATCTGTGAAAATACGCAGAGGATCTTCCAACGTCTGCCTATCAGACGTCCAGTCTGATCTGGAAGGAATGCTGATCGAGAGTTTCTTCTACAACATAGCCTGGGGTAGCTAGAGTGGCCGATGTTTAGTTCGGACCACATTCGTCCGAAAGCTGTGCTGGCCGCTTTTTGTTTTCCGAATATTTCCAGTGGTAGAAGATGGAGGAGAATATTCAGTGCGTCTGACGGAGTACTTTTCTGTGCTCGGTTGATGCACAGGCAGGCCTGAGACTCCATACATAAGTGTCGGTCTGACAATAGAGGTGAAAATCCAGTGAGCGATGCGTGTTTGTAGTCCCCATTAGCATCCAATGGCTATTTTGCAGCTAAACAGGGCAGAAGAGGCGTTTTTGACCATTTCCCGGATGTTGAGCACTGGTAGTTAGCTCTAATGTAGTGCCACACAGCAGTGGGGGGTCAAACTGGAAGATTTTGTATCTTCGGGTAAAGAGTACGATATCCGTTTCTGTGCCGAGTCCGCATGTTTGTGTCCATGCTTTCAGCTTGTCGAAGGCATTTTGCATTATGTCTCTTAGAGTAAAGAAGAATTTTCCGGATGTCGCTTTGGCAAAATCATCAGTATTAAGAGCTGCTACGTTCCAAAGAAAGGGATAGAGAACACCTCCCTTTGGGTTGCCCCTATTAACCCCTCTATGGATCTTAGCGTCCCCTATCTGAAAGTGTATTACCCTGCTGGTGAGTAGCTGCGCATGGGAGTATTTACCCACTTTGGGAATAAACGCTAATTTGACCCTTTTTCAGGAGCTGTTTGATTTGTTGGGCCTTTTTCAGTTTATTTTTGAAGGTACCGAGGTGTTCCTTATAGGAGTCCCAGTCCTTAGCATTATTGTTACCGCAACAATCTCTCTAAGTCTGTCCCAGTTGGTCCTTTTAGGATTCCTGAAGACTCTTTGGGATGGGGGAGGACTCGTTATGCTTAACATTATATAGCGGTGATCAGAGAAAGAGTGATCAGTTGATACCCTGTAATTGCTAATTCAATCCACTGTATGGTCAGAAACGAGTGTTATGTCTAAAACTCCCTGTCTATTCCTAGTTTCAAAGGTCAATTGTCCTTCTCAGCGTCTCTGATAGACATTCCCCATGGCTATGTAGGAATACTAACCACAATTTTGTTTTGCCTGCCTCCAGACATACGGTGACTGAGTCGCGATCGCTTAGGTGGGAGAGAATATGGGTATTCAGAGAGCTCTTTGTAAGTATGCAGGCTCTAGGCTTACCTTCATTCATTACATAAACGAGGTTGAATTGTTATATTGAATTGACTACCCAGGGTTCCTGGGCCAGGACGATATATTATCCGAGGTTATCAATACGGAGACAAAAAACGGCCGAGGCCGCGATGTGGTGATGAATATTAATCTGTGTCACCCGGAGCATGGCTGTCTGTTCCAGGCACAATCTCCACCACTGTCATATTAGCTTCATCGTAGGTGTCAGACTCCAGAAGAGGATCTTCTCGACTATTGGGCGGGGTGCTGGTTAGCTCTAGGTCGGAGAGGCCGATATCGTCAGCTTCCTGACCATGGTTACCTAGGATAAAGGTCAAAGCCTGCATGCCCGACCCCTCCCCCTCTACCTCCATCGGTACCATACCAAACCCCCGTAGCCAAGGTTTCCCTCTCGATAGAACCTGAAGTAGAGGGTTGAGGCTCGCTTGTAGCAAGACGGTCTTTTTTCTCTACTTTGAGAGGTTTTTAACCCCCCTCCTTAAAAAGTTTCAGTCTTGGTGCAGAAAGTACGGAACAGATCTATCTGGTTTGACCTGACTTGTTAGTTTTTAAATTTAACGTTGTTTTTAGTGGAATATTCCAGTCTCATAATAAGAACATAAATCAGTGCATTTTGTGAACCTCCTTTTTTGGTGGTGAATATTTGGCGCTTCAATTTGTGGAAAAGTTCGAAATGTCAGATAATTCACATCAGCTGTTCGCGTAAACTTATGCATATTCACTGGCACGTCGTCAACTGTTTTCGAGCTTTATCCGTATTTTTATATTCCTCCATTATCTCTGGTGCCACACGGTGTGAGAAAAATGAAGAGCAAAATCAACTAATAGAGATATTCAACTCTCCAGGTCAAAATGCTAAGACCTACCGCAAAATATACATCCTTTTTAATTTGGAGGGAATATTTCACACACACTTCCGCATTTATGGTAGTTTGATCAGCTGTTTACCTCTCCAAATCATTTTTTCGCCCCGATAGTGTCAAATAAATTTCCAAAACGGTTGGCTTGCCCACAAACTGGATACATTCCTTGAGTAAGTTCATCAAGTTTAACGAAGTAAATAGTAAAAGAAGTTTATTTTATTAAGTTGATTTTTAAAATTAAAACAAAGTTAGTGAAAAATACGAAATAAGATCCAAGCGAACTTCGCAAAAAGAAACAAGAAGTTTGGAAACTCTTCAAGAGACAACCCACCGACTGTAACCTTATTTCCTATAGTAAAACTAACGCCCAATTTCGTAGAGCTGTCAAAACAGACAAATTGTTATGTTTTGAAAACATTAACCCTAACCCTACGTCTAAAAAGTTCTGGTCTGACATAAAATGCCTTTTTTTTCTCCTCATTTTTGTTTTATTTTTAATTCATTTACTTACATGCTAGACAAAAATGCTTAAAACTAACTTAACTAACTTAACACCTGTTCTTACACCTAAGCTACTGACCGTATACAGGTACTCTAAGCTATTCTTATTGTACATATTTTTTCTGTGCCTTTAGGCTTCTGCTATGTTTTTTTTATTGTGCTGGAAAACACATTGTTTTCGTTTTACTTGTTTCGCCAAAAAAACTGGTAACAACTTGGCTATATGTATCTAATATAACCTAACTTAAACTAACTTAACCTAATATTAAAACTTAAGACTATCTTAACTATGTCCATAACAGTACGAACGCGTGCACCAGGGCGTATATGTTATGTATATGCCTAAAATATATAATTTATACGCCGCGGTGCACCTTTTTTTTGTTTTTTTTTTATATTTTTTTTTATTTTATTTATTTTTTGTTATTTTCTTTTTTTCTTACGACTACCTTAAATCTATGTAAGTTGACCACCAAGGTCAGCTACCGCGTCAGTTAGAAAAGCCAGCGGGGGCGGAGACTGGTTTTGGTGTAACCACCAGTAAAATTGCCGTTCTTTGGCAGAGTTTGTGGATCCTGTATTAGGCCAATTTGTCGAGATGTAGGAACGCCTCGGGAGGAATAAAGTCAGTAAGACGCACTCTCTCATGGTACATATAGTTGGGGTAATAAGCCCCAAAGTTCAGACTGTTGGACGAAGTCATAGCTCGTGCAATATGCCTTCTGGTCAGCTTAATAATACAATTATCTATCCTGTTGAGGTTTGCCTCGTTCTACAGGACCTCATTGGGATAGTACTTCTTGTACCCAGACTCGGGTGTACGATACAACCGGAAACAAGTCCGAAGACATTGTCTCTCGAACAACCTCATCTTTTCCATCTGGGAAGAACTCACGTTGAAACGTATGCCCAATATTGGCCGGATGAGGGCCATGTAGCAGATTACCTTCACCCTGGTATGAAGTTGGCTGCTGTAAAACAACCTCCTTGCCACAGCAAAGGCCTTTTTAGCTTTGGCCAGAGCAATATCTATACGTTTGTCAAAATACAGTTATTGATCCAACCAAATGCCAAGATACCTTACTACATTTTTCACATCTAAAGGGCGTCCCTGTGGATCAACAATGCCGAACTTACTCCAGTTTGTGCGCGTATCCCATGATTCCATGTGCAACGGTGGTCTGAAAAGTATAGTTTCACACTTCCGGAAGTTGATAATCAACTTCCAGTCGTCGCAAAATCGCTGAATTTGTTCGAAGTCACCTTGCAACACTTTGCACCTTGCAACCACTAAATCGTCGGTGTACGCAATTAAGTGCGCCATTGAACAGATCTGCAGTGAATATTGAAAACAGGATCGGCGAACCAACCGCTCCCTGTTGCAAACCGTTTTTGATGTCAAAGACCGTGGAAGAAGTTACATCGCCACTTTTTACGACGAACTTTCTTCCTGTTATCATGTCATAGATCATGTATAGCAATGGTTTACTTATGCCGAGCCTGACCAGCTTGAGGAAAAGGCCCTCCAACCAAACGGCGTCGAACGCTTTCTCCAAGTCAATCAGGCAAACACCCGTGCATTGTTTCTTGTCTTTATTCCATTGAATGTCGGACGCCAGTTTAGACGCGGCATGTATGGTTTCATGCCCGCCCTCAATCCGAACTGGTTGTCCGGTATATTATTTTCCTCAACCCATTGTTTCAGAACTCGAATAACTATCTTATGCAAGGAAGAAGACTGATCGACCGAAGGTTTGTCGGGATAGATCTATCTTTGTCCCGTTTAGGGATTGGTTGCACCACAGTTGTCTTCCAATGTTTTGGGTAATATGCATTACTAAGCGCATTGTTAAGCAGTGTTGTGTAAATTTGCACTGCTTCGGGGGGAAGATGGCGAAGCACAATATTCGGAATACCATCGATTTCTACTGACTTTTTCTTCTTCAGCGATTTAAAGATACCCTGGAGATCTTCTTGAGAAACCAAGATGTGATTTCTGTCATTGGCGATGGCACTGTTTGCCATATTAACGTCATTGAACCTGGTGAAACCTGGATTCTCAGATCGCCATTGATTTATCTCGTTACGAAGATTACTGTGCAGGGCTTCGTTCTCCAGTTCGCGATTCGGCCTACGAACCTTGTGACTGTATACACTCGCTGGAATACAGCACCAATTGCTTTTACCTTCTCCTGGGGATCTTCAACCACGAAGAAGTCATTGTCCAACACTGCCCCATCTGGATCGATGCCAATTGCTGTGAGTAAGTGTTCGTTCTCTGTCGTCCTTGGAAGTCTAACACTCTCAATGTCGTTTTGATCTTTTCTCCGAAATATTTTATTTACTTGCGGGAACATACCCGGGTTGTTGGAACGTACAGCCCGAATTTTATTGCCCCAGTGCAAGCTTATAGCTGTGCTATAATTGATACGGATTAATTGATGGATATTCTTGATCTTCGACTTCAACGCTCTGACTTCCGCGTTTTGTGGATCTGTAAACTGCCTATACAAGAGATTGAGTCTTGACAGCAGTCTACTTTTGTGCACGTGAAGTGCATCGATGGTAGCATTTCGATCGACTTGTACTTCCTTTGGGATAGTTTTGTCCATAGTACGTTTGATTACGTTGTCTATCTGTCTGAGGTACCTATCAACCTCCTCGTTTGTCAGGTTTCTGTTTGTAGGAGGATTGATCCCACTCGAACGTACTTCCGTGGATAAAGCTCTGGAGAAGCGAGGCCATTGGGCCTTGTTATAATTATAAGGGTGCCTCTGGACATACGAAGAGTCCGCAGTGATCACTCTCGTACTCAATCGTAGTTAAGCAGTTCCGCGTGTGTCTTTCCACGTCAAGTAAGGTCAGTCGTTTGTCGATCAGCAATAGATCTAGATAGGATCCGATGGCCTATCGGTTGCAAGCAAATCTAGCTTGAACTCAATATTGTGCTCTACCAGCCAGTTATACAGTGGGGTTCCCCTGTCATTATGCACTCTATTACCCCATTCTCTGTGCTTAGAGTTAAAATCCCCAGCAATAATGTAATAGTTTTCCTCCGAGCTCAGTCGAAGGCTAGTTAAAAGAGTGTCGAGCTCTGAAATGAAGTTGCGATTGAGGTTAGGATTGTCAGCTGCATAGATCGCGAACACATGTAACCGCTTGCCACCCTGGAGCGGAATGCGTGCAATACACGTTTCTATTACTTGCAATCTTCGCACTTCACTGCTGTACATGACCTTGTGACAAAGGCCTTTCTTTATTAAGAGAGCGCCCCCTCCCCCTTGCAGAGATTGGGGTCGGTCTACTAATTACGTGGTAATTCTTGTACCAGAGTTTGCGCGTCTGGTTCAGCTTAGTTTCGCTGGCCATAAACACGTCTGGATTGTGGGATTGCAAAAGGTTACCGAGCGTTAATTTTCGTTCAGTCTTAATCAGTGAATTCACATTCACTGCTAGGATCTTGAGGTTACTGGCTGCGTGCGCAGCGATTAAGATTGTGTTACGTTAGGCACGGCAAACAACGTCGAGTAGATGAGGTCACCCGCGCTGCTTGCTCCTGGAACTGCTTTTGGAGCTGAGTGATCTGCCCCTGGATAGAGCAAAACCGCCTTCAGATCCACCAGTACAGCTTCGGGTTGTCTGGCCACTGGGACCGGGGCAACCTTTGGCACTGTCTGTTGTGCCGGCTGCCTTCCTGATGCCATTTGGGCGTAGGAAACTTTCGGTCTAAAAATGATAGCTGGAACACGGGGCACTGGACTCGCTTCTACCATTTTTGCTTTCCTTTTAGCTTCTATTATTTTTCTGATCTCTTGGACCTTGGGAGATCCCCGATAGTTTGCAGGGTGACCGTTGGCCTTGCAGATTACGCATGAGAGCTTACTTCTATCCTCGAGTTTTTCCTTCCCTAGTGGACATTCCCCTTGAATGTGGTTTTTAGCGCATTTGACACAGCGGGACTGCATGTTGCAGTTCGCCGCGGCATGCCCAAACCTTTGACAACGAGCACATTGAAGTATGTGCTTCGTCTTTTTTAATGTGTCACATTTAACAGTTATGTAACCTAAGCGATTAATTCGCTTTAGGCTCTCAATTTTACTGTCTGGGGTGACTTGTACGAGGAAGAAATGAAGTTTCCTGTTCTCCCTTTTCGTTACCGCAGTGGTAAATGGCTTGACCCCAATGACCCAGACATCGTCGCTCTGTGCCTGGCGCAGTTCTGCGAGGATTTCCTCAGGGTCGGCAGCGGGATCCATACCCTTGAGGAGCATGGTCTGCTTTTTTACCCCTTTTGGGGTATAAGAAAAAACTCGGTCTCCGCCGCAGCTAGCTTTTCTCTAATGGACTTATAGTCCTCTACTGAGGAGCAATGTACTGAAAGCCCTAAGGCCCTTTGTATTTTAAATAAAAAGAATTCTTTGTGGCCAACTTACATAGGGCTTCCATATTTTTTTGTCTCCATGCCGAAGACGTTGATTGGCGGCCATCTCTCGCTCTTGGGTGTTTCTTGCTGTTGTTGTCGTTGTTGTTGCTGTTGTAGTTGCTGTTGTTGTTGCTGTTGTTGTTGCTGCTGCTTCTGCTGTTGCTGCTGCTTCTGCTGATGCTGGTGCTGTTGTTGTTTCTTTTGTTTTCTCAAGCTCTTCTATCTCTTCCCTCTCGTCTTCGAAATCTGAGGATGCCAGGGAACTGTAGAAGTTGCCACTTCCCCCATATGAGAAGCGTCCCTCTCCTTCCTCCGATTCATATTGGACACTTTCTGTGCCCACTTTGTCCATCTGTGCTTTCGTAGTTGATGCACGTGTTGACCTTGGAGTAGCATGGTTGGGAAGTGCAAATTCATCTTCTGACGTCATTGTTATGGTTCGACGCTTAATACCGGTTGGTTGAGGTTGCCCTTTCTTTCTCCTTTTTACTCTTTGTTCTTGCGGTGTCTGGTGGCCTGATGTGCTAGCCACCGGTTGTTCCGCATCACCCGATTTTTGGAGCGCGGGTCGCTCGCCTGCTTCCATTTCTTATCTACACTATCAACACACTCGATATTAAATTATATAGAAAAAAAATGAATTGAACGCAGTTGTTCGCCGCGGGATTCGAACCTAGATCACTTGGATCTAGGAGCGATGGTCCTATCAACCGCGCTACTAATTACTTGAAGAATTGGTGTCTCTATCACTATTTCACTTGGCTTTTTAGATTTTTTTGTTTTTCTTTTTCTATTATTGGAGCCGAATACATGTGATCACTTCGCGGGTCTGTGAACGACTGACATAAAATGCTTCACAGTTAACTACGTTCCCCAGACAAAAAAAATTGTTAAGAACGAAACAGGGACTATAACAGATACACAAGAAATAGCAGAATTGTTTGCTAAAACATGGGAACTCTCAAGTAAGGATGTTAACTTTCATCAGGGAAAAACACCTGACACGCAATTCTCCAGCCACACCTTATACCATCAACCCCTCCGCGCCTCTAATTGAATGTCCTTTATATATGAATTAGAAAACTGCCTTCACCTGGTAAAAGGAATAACACCTGGGTTTGACCGCATATCTTATGCCATGATTAAAAAACGGTTCCATTACTTTTGAAAACAGGTTATTGTCTTTATCTAACCAAATATTTCATCATGGCATAACTTCACATGCATGGCTAGCATCATTCCTATTCTCAAACCGAACAAAGATCGCTCTGAGATTTTCGGCTACCATCCCATATCGCGCCTACCGTATACAGGTAAAGTTCTGGAAAAAATTATATCCAGACGATTGTTCTGGTGCCTTGAGAAGAACAATCTAATAGATTTGCTCCAAGTTGCTTTCAAAAAAGAGCGCGGCAATATCGACGCCCTTCTTCACATAGACAAAGGCATCACCTCATCTCTCTCGACAAAAAAACACTTTTCAATCCTTTTGATTGATTTTGAGATGGCTTTTGGCCGAATCGGTATTTACGTGATCATAAACCAACTTATCAAGTGGAAAGTCGGGCCAAAAATGTTGAATTACATAAAATCATTCTTGAGTAACCGGTTCTTTCGCGTCAAGGTAAACGACATCTATTCGTCAACTCGCAGTTTAAAAAGTGGTATCCCATAGGGATCGCCTCTATCCGTTGTCCTTTTTATTATTGCTTTAAATAAAATAAGCCCAATTATCCCTCGTCATAAGGCAATACGTCACACATTGTGAAACATTTCTTACAATATTTTTTGTATGATAAGTAATTTTGCACTACTTACTTTATTAAATTTTCTTACTTACTGTATTAACTCTACGTACCGGCGGCGGTGAGATTAAAAATACGTGCGTATCGGGTGGCGATTCGATTGCAAGTACTTTTATTATTTGACTTGAATAATTTATTCACAATTGTTTGCAATTTATTTATTAACTAAAGAATTCATTTTTTTTTTTACTTTTAATAAATGTGTTTTGACGAAACACCGGCCGCGTTGAAGGGCTACAGGCTTCAGGATGAACCGCTAGCTTCACGTCCTTCCCTTCGACGACTGCGACGACTCTACCTATTGTCCGCTGTTGCGGTGGACTGTTGTCTTCGTGGAAGACGACGAGCTTTCCGATGACGAGGTTGGGCTGCTCTTGCACCCATTTGCTGCGAAGTTGCAGGCTCAGAAGGTAGTCCCTTGACCACCTCCGCCAGAACTGCTGCTGCATACAAGCTGCCATCTTTTTAAGCAGCTCATTTGGTCTGACATTTGTTCTGGTGGCAATGCTCGCAGTGGGACCCTATGAGCAGGTGCGCGGGTGTCAGTGCCTCGCCGTCGCTGGAGTCCGCGCTGAGTGCTTGGTGGTATGTAGTCGAAGTTGAATACTTCTGCTTCTCGGCTGCGTACTGGCGGACTGCTTCCTTCCCACTCGAAGAAGCGAGAATGTAACTTCTCCATCTTTGAAATCATGCATGAATGGATTGAGTTTCTGAATATTGGGGGGAAGTGCGACGTTTCGTTTTAATTTTTTAATTTCCTCTGGAAATTCGTGATGTTGAACTATTTCTATTAGTTTAAGAAATGCCAACTTTAACTCTGTTGCAGACTAGTTTGCCTGATGATGTGAACATATAGCACATAAACTATAATTCACTGTTGATTGTGAAACTAGCACTTAAACCAGTTCACGGGGTGGATCACAATTGAGTACGAGAAGTATAGACGGTGACGGTCAAATATTAATTCACACTTTATTTCTTTCATATGATATTGCGTGGTGTTGACGTCTTGTAGCATTGATTGAGTGTATCGGTGTTACTATTTTTGTGATATCACCGAATCTCGTGTATGAACTTTGTACTTTGCTGCAGAAGGTTCGATGGCCTTGAATTGTTAATAACTTGTATCTTAGTGTACACTCTGTCTGTATTGTTATTATTCCAGAGCCTTCTATTGAAATTTGTTGACCTTGTTTCCCGCAAATTGTTGTAACCTTCCATGGAGACTCTCTAAGAGTATAGTCATTGATTCTTGTTTTCCATTTGAATCCACGTAGAATTGGCTTGTATTGTCTTTAAGTCACATGTAGGCCTCGTTTCATTATTGAAGAGACTTATTTCACAGGAACACCTCTCTGCTCCTATTTGGTATTTGTGCTGAATGTTGCAACACAAATATTGCCCCTCATCACTCTCAGTGCACGCATCCATGGCAGCTGCCACAATTGGAAAGTATTGGTCTCGGTGCTGGCTTATCGCTATTACAGGTCCGCAAGTATTCATAGTAACCATTGTTTCATTTATTCTTGTGGGTATAGGCGTTAGTCTATATATATCATAGGTTTCTTGGTTTACTAATGGCAGCGTGATCCTGAAGATTCCTCGTTTATTTGCTATTCCCCCCGTAACTGTCATCATCTTGTATAATTGCACCGCGTCTTCTTCACTGAATGGTAGCTCTTTTGCTGTTGGTAGCTGTGCCCTTATGATTTTTAACTCCCTCTACAACTGCTGCGGGGTTAATAGGATTAGACAAATTTTTCCTTGATGTGTGTCTGTGAGTACATCTATAATTGCTGCTTGCATTCTCTGGACATTTATCATTGAAATGATGAGTTGTGATGCTAAGGATGTGGACAGTTAAAACATCTTGTCTTGATATTCTTCGCCATTATGTCGTATTCTTCTCGTTATTTCTTTTAGCTGATGGTCAAGCTGATCAAATTTGCTCTTCACAGTTAATTGATCTTGTTTTACCAAATTTATTGTTGCGTCTATGACCGAGGTATGGTGTTTAATAAGATCGATTATGTGATTTTCATGTTCATCCACCTGTTTTATTGTATTGGGCATGGCCAATTCAGCATATTCATTATCCAGGACTCCAAATAGTGAGTTTGTCAATTTTCCGACTATATTGATTGCTCCTCTTTTCGTTCTTTTAAAAGCTTTCTGCTTGGAGTCCGTCAATAATATTGTTGCTATTTTGCCGATCCTATATCATAGAAGTGAATTCGTGGGTTGTTCTTAAATTTTGTAATTTGAATGTTGTCGGCTAAAGCAATAGGTAGTATTAAACAGATCGCCAATACGGGACTAATCCATTGTGCTGAGGATGTATTTCGTTTCTTCGTTGGTCGACTGCTGTTCTCGTGATCCTCCTGATCGTCCTGATCGTTTTCAGTTTCCATTTCCGGCTTGTCTTCTTCTTCTTCTGGTTCCACTGGCAATGAAGCCAATCGGTGAAAAGGCCGCTTCCAAATTCCAGATGCTGTTTTAACATCTACTACTCGAATTATCTCGTCATTACCCTTATATGTCTTTACTATTCTTCCAAGTGGCCATTGCATAGATGGAAGATGGTCTTCCTTTATTATTACCATCTCACCTAGATGAATATTCTTGGATCCGTTAATTCTTCATTTGTCAATGAAGCGGTGAATACGCTCCTTAGGAAAATAAGTTTTGCATATTTTACCGCTGCTTCCCATAATCCTCCAAAATGTGGTGCCCGAAGCGTGATGAAATTGAACTCCTAAAAGGCTTCAGTTGTAAGATCGCTCACTAATTCAATATGCACTGCCTTTGTTGCAAAACAACAGAATAATGCCTTGTGAGGTCTCTTTCTGCGAATTTTGTAATGAATCCAAAATGGTCCGCAATAGTCTACACCTGCATTGACCAATGGTCGGCTGTTGTTATTCTTGTTGATGGTAAATTCCCCATTACTTGTTTGAATAATGTTGGTCTTGCTCTAGCACACCTCACACATTGCTGCACTATTGCTCTTACCATTGTTTTCCCCTTAACGGGCCAAAATCGTTGTCTTATATGCGCTAGTAGTGTTTGGGGACCACAATGCATCTGCTTTTCATAGAGCTCTTTCAACAACAGCTTTCCCAATGGATTATCGTATAGCATCAAAATTTTATGTTTCGCATCATACGAAAGTGTTCCCTCTTCCAGTCGTCCTCCAAATCTCATGATCCCTTTTTCCCCAAGAAAGGGAGCAAGACTGGAGAGATGATTTCCACTTTTAAGTTCCTTGTATTTACACAGCTCATTGAGCTCTTCTTTGAAATCGAATGATTGCATGGCTCGGGCTATGTTGATCAGTGCGTTTTCCAGTTCTTGAGTTGATAGTGTTACTTCCACCTTGCTTCTCGTATTGTGAATAAAACGTAACACATATCCTACAATTCTTTGTAATACAGTGAATGAATTGCGATAGTTTATGGTATATATCACGTTTTGGTCCTCCGTCTTTGTTGCTGTTGCCACTGTCGTAGTCTTTCTTTCTTCTAATCCTGACTTGTGTTTGACGCTCCTTTTGGACCACATATCTTTCTGTCCATGTAAAAATAGAGGTCCGAAGAACCAAAAAGTGCAGTTAGATAGCTTTTCGGGTTGAAGTCCTCTTGATAATACATCTGCTAGGTTGCTTTTAGATACCACATGTTGTCATTGTGCAGGAAGGGTTAACTCTTGGATCGTCGCAACTCTATTGGCTACGAATGTCTAGAATGATGACGATGGTGAGTTAATCCACGATAAGACGATTTCTGAGTCAGTCCATAGGAATGTGGGTACATTGTTGAGTTTCAGATCTATCCGTACCTTGGCAACTAGTTGAGCACCGAGGACTGCGGCGCTTAGTTCTAAGCGTAGCAATGTTTGTTTCATCAGTGGCGCCAGTCGCGATTTTGAGGAAAGTAGTCGTACGATTATCCTTTCCTTCTTTATCACTTCTGGTAGATATATCACTGCTCTGTATGATCTTTCCGAGGCATCGCAAAAGACATGAATTTGTACATTAGCTGGTATATCGTCGTTAAACATGTGGCGTGGTATATGAAAATTGGTTAACTCTTTTAAGCTGTTCCAATATGTCATCCATTTTGTAAGTGGCTTTGCTGGCAATGCTTCTTCCCATGATAGCTTTGATGACCCAAGCTCTTGGACAAATATTTTTGCAGCAACAGTTAGCGGAGCCATTAGCCCCAGTGGGTCAAATAGTTTGGCCAGATCGGCTGTGACTGTGCGCTTTGTTACACGATTCGTTAGCTGAAGGTTGGTTTTCACACAAATTCGATCGCTCTTTGGTTGCCATGTCAATCCTAATGTTTTGATTGATGCATCATCTTCACTGTTAAAGTCCAGATCAATTTCTTGATCTTTCTTTGCAATGTCTTGGAGTAGTCGGGGGTGATTTGCACACCATTTGGGTAATTTGAATCCCGCTTCTTGCAGTATAGTAGAGTTTTTGAATTTCGATGACGGTTGATAATTTATCATCGCCTGACAAGCAATCAACAAAAAAATCTTTCCGAAGGACGCGAGCACCTAATGGATGCCTTTTGATATTTCCCTTTGCTAGCTGCTGTAAGCATCTTGTGGCTAAATATGGTGCTGCCCTTGTCCCGTATGTTACCGTATTGAGTTGGTAGTAATGCAGCGGCTCATTTTCGCTTGCTTTCCATATGATGATTTGGAAACGTCTATCTTTGAGATGCTGGATGATAACTTGCCGATACATTTTTTGAATATCCGTACAAAAGGCAAATCTCGGCAGCCGAAAGCCCAATAATATTGAAAAGAGCTCGTTTTGAATTGTTGGTCCTTTGTGCATGATGTTGTTTAGCGAAGATCCTGACGATGTTTTTGATGAGGCATCGAATACTACTCGAAGCTTAGTAGTACTGCTGTCTGCGTTGAACACACAATGATGAGGTATGACATAATTGACGTAATTGACCAATAAAAGTCCGCGCCAATCAGGACGTCAATTCATTCTTTTTGGTTGGTTCGGGTCAGCTAGTAATATAAATGTTCAAGAGCGTTTTCCTGAATGGATACACCAAGCACATAAATTTGGAGGGGATTGTATGTGATTACACCAAGCACTTAAACTTGGAGTGAGTTAAAGAAGGCGTTCAGAAAGTTTTATTAACTGACTGACATTTATTCACGACTTGTTTTCCTCTTTTATACTTAAATCTAGCTTACACTACGAATTACAATTGTGTCTTGACCTAAATTACTGCCAGTAATGCCTGCAATGCACGGTCAGCATAATTGGTTGTTGGCTTGACTCAGTGCGAGCGAATTCATTCTCATATTTATATTCATCCATATTCGCTGCGTCAGTGCTCTGGTTTAATGTTGCGATGAATTCGACTTGCTTGGTGTTTGTGTTGCGTCATCGGTGATTCAACTGAACAATATATTTTTTGGAATGTTCCATGATGACACGTTGATGTGTTTTGAAGGCTGTTGCGATATGTGTGGAAAAGCAAATGCTTTTAATTGGGTGGTGAAGCTGCTGGTTCTTGATTGTAGTGTCGTGCTAATTCGTTGATGAGATTCTCGCTGCTGATTTCCAGTGCCTTCAATATGTATTGAGGTATTCTTGGTGTGTAGTCCTAGTCTTTTTACTAATCGTTCTGTGACTAGGTTCACTTGAGAACCTGAATCCAGGATGGCTCTACATGCAATTCATTTCCCTTCTGCAATAAGTTCTATTATGGATGTACTAAGTAGAACGTATTGCTGTCCATTTTGCAGATTGGATGCTACTAATGTTACAGGTGGGCTTGATTGCCCATGGGTTGATGATTTGTCGCTCCCTTCCTTGGTTGTCATCAATATGGAGCAACGTATTGTGCTTTTTGTGACAATTTTTCGACATGTATGTCCTTGCGAAATGCCTTGTCTTTAGGCAATTTAGGCAGAACTTGTTTCTTTGAGCTATTTGAATTCGCTCGATGAGCTTCCTTTGTAAGAACTGTTTACAGGCGTATGAGGGATGTGATCCGGTCCCACATATTTTGCACGATGATGCATTATTTGCACTGCTTGATGTTAATGATCCACATGCTCGTACTGGTGTATCTTTCTTCCTTTGGCCAATTTGTTCCAAGGATTGAAATTTATGTTCCAGAAACAGTACAAATTCCTTAATCGACTGGAGATCCTTCGGTTTCTTAAGAGATTCGTACTGCATTCTGGCCCCTTGGTCGACTTTTTTCACGAGTAGTTGTAGCAATATTTGATCCCTTGTAGATGTGTCCAATCCAATATTGCCTAACGCCATTAAATATTCTTGTGTCGTGTCATGTAGCGCCTTTAATGCTGCGGAAGATGGATGCTGCTGTATTTGGGCTGGCTGCCCAATTAATTTCTGTGAGATTTATGTGAGAACCCTAATATTGTTGTATCGATCCTGAAAACTAGACCATGCGGTTATGTAATTATCTGCCGTCAATGCAAAATGACCGATGAGATTTTCTGCTTCACCCGTACGATTGGTTTTGGGGTACCACGTCTTCTGTACGTTGGGTATGCGTTGGTTGTCTACAAGCTAAGAGAACAAGTCGAAAAATTGTCTCCATTTTAGGTGGTAACCATCGAATTTCGGGATGGTAACCTTCGAAAGGTTCAATGCATTTGCTCTGGATATGGGTTCCAGATTACCGTGGCCATCTCTTTGAGGATATACTTTCGATGATATGGATATCAAGTACTCCTGCACTTGTTCTTCGAGTTCGATATAATTCTGCTGGGTTGTCACTTAATTCCCACATGGAATAGTTAAGCGATTCAACCGTTTTCTCAATTGCTTGAAACTAGACGTCGAAGTATTGTAAGGGCTTATCTTCATTGAGTGCCAAACCTTGCATGGTTCGTCTTAGCGAATCCATCATAGCTCCCTGCTTTCGCATTATTGTAATAATGTGAGGCACCTCCAATTTAAATTCACCCGCAGATGGTGATGGTCCTCCGTGGGGTTTTAGAGTTAGTCCTTCTGCAAATTCTTGTTTGAGTGCTCACATCTCTTCTCGTGTCGTTCATTCATTGGGTGACCGCGATGTCAATGTGTCGCGATAATCAGTTCATGTGTACACACTATATTTATTTATCAACAAACTCTTTAGCCGATGGTGTGGCTTCGAACGTTTCCTTTTTGTTCTTAAATTTACGAACAAACCGTATTATGTATACTATGATTCTTGCGAGCTTCGGATACGACGAAATTTTGTGGATGAGATCCATGAGACAATTCCGTGGGTGTTCGACAGCTTCGTTTTTCGCTTTTCTAAAACTTCGTCATTCGGCGACATCTCAAAGTGAATATTGTGAGGCCACGCAGATGCATCCTCTAGTAGGAATTGAATTTCTGCAACGCGATTGGCTACAAACGTTGTAAGTGTTGAAGGATGAATTGTTATCCAAAGCAGAGTTATTTCAGAATCTGTCCAAAACATTGTTCGCTCCACTTGAAGATTTAATATTGCCGATACTCTCATCCACAATTTGGAGAGCGTATGCGCTGCTCAAAGTTCTAGCCGAGGAAGTGACTTAATCGAGCGACTTGATACCGTTTTGGGTGTGGCTTTGTATATAAATACAACACCCATATGCCCTCATTCAAGTATCAGCGAAGCCGTGAACTTCGAGCTTTGCGTTGGAACAACTTTCTACAATCCGTAGTATATTGATATCACACAGTTGTGCTAGGTTTGTTTTAAAAGTTTGTCAGGTGATATCAAGGCACAATGGAATCGACTCATCCCACTCTAATTTCGCTATCTAAAGTTCTTGTAATAAGATTTTTGCTTTGGTTACGATGGGACATAGCAATCCAAGGGGGTCAAAGAGACGTGAAGAAACTGATAAGATGTTTCTTTTTGTCGCTGGAAGATCATGAAAGTTTCCTTCTAACCTGAAGCTGAAGATGTCTTCCTATGAATGAATTGCCAATGAATTCCTAGCGTTTTTGTGGCGTCCGAGTCGATGAATTTGATCCCTTTTTCAGGACTTACCGCTTCACCAAACGCTGGATGATTGGAAAACTATTTCGCCAATTCAAATCCGCCTTTTTTTAAGTCTCTATTACTTCTTGTTTGATTTTTATAAGAGATTTCAACTCATCAGCACCGGTTAAAAAATCATCGACATAAAAGTTCTTAAGAATCGTTTTCGATCCTGACGGGTGTGCGGCCTTGCGAGCATCGCCTAACATTTTTAAACACCGTATCGCTAAGAAGGGTGCAGATGCAGTACCATAGGTAACTGTGTTTAAACGAAAATGTTGAAGAGGTTCAGAGGATGGATGCTTTCTCCACACTATGAGCTGGTAAATCGAGTGCTTCTTGGCAATTAGAACTTGCCGGTACATTTTCGAAATATCTGCCGTTAGGGCAGCGTCGGAGCAGCGTCGAAAACAGCTCCTCTTGAATGGTTGGGCCGACCATCAATAAGTCATTCAATGATTTTTGATATGTACTTGACTTGACGTATCAAATACAACACGCAATTTCGTGCTTGTACTTTGTGGTCTTAAGACACACTGATGCGGAATGAAATAGTGTGTGCTATTTCTTTCCGCATCGTGATTTCATTGTCGGTAGGCGACATGTGTCCCAATGTAAGGCACTCGTTCATGAACTCCATATGCAATGCTCTAAGATAATCATCTTTCCAAAGCTTACGCTCAAGGGAAAGTTCGGAGATACTTTGAATGGTAACAATACCTCAAATCGACCTATCGACAAGAGTTTCGTATTTTCAACTCTGTTGTTCTGAAGTGAGCATTTTATGGTATTTGCTTCTCCGTGTATTTCCTCTAGTGTCCAAAATCTTTGAACAACTTGATCTAGAGTCAATACTTCATCGGATTGGTATATCATGTTGCAACTTTTTTATCTGAATTTGGGCAGTTGGAATATTTTCGGGATATTATCCATCCAAGAAGCGGTTTTTGTATGGTTAGGTATTCCGGGCCTTTCTTTATTTGACCAACGGATAAAAGTTCGAAAAACATCTCAGCGCCTAGCAACAAATCAATTTTTTGGGGTTTGTGAAACCCTGGGTCAGCCAAATCAACATTTTTTGCAACATTCCAATTCGCGGTGTTAATAACCTGATCCGGTTGATACGCTGATACTGAAGGCATGAACCAATAATTGGCTGAGAAGGTATGGTCATTTAACCTTGACTTGACTACAGCATAAACTTATTTGTTAAGCTTTGTTTATCTTTCCAACGCCAAGCACATATAATGTATTATCTTCTTTCCGAAGATTCAACATCTGCGCAAGTTCTTCGGTGATAAAGTTAATCTGTGAGCCCGAATCAAGTGAGGTTCTAGCAGATATTCATATATATATTCATAATATTCACTTTGCAAACTCAAATCTTTGCACCACCGATAACGCTGCAAACCACAGGCATGATGTTATGAAGTAGTCATTGGATTGGCAGATCAAACACTTTATTCTGATTTGTTGCTGTCGTTTTATACAATTATTTATATATGTTTTATGATTTATTGTGTATATTGTTGCACACAATATGTTGTATTATGTACTATGTACCTTTTTTGTAATTTTTGTTTGTAATTTAGTATGTGGTATATGTATTTTATATGTATTTTCTTGTATACACTGGTTATTTGTTTCACTTTCACTGTTTTATTTTATTACTTGAATGAATAATTCACAATTGTTTGAATTTTATTTTTTATTTTAAGAATTCATTTTATTTTTACTTATAATAAATGTGTTCTGACAAATCGCAAAGACCTAAGGCTTCTTGCTTCAATTTTTACCAGTATCCTTCAAGACTTGACAATGGGGACAATACTCGGGTTCAAAAATATCGTTCAACCTGATCTGATCTTTGAACCCAAGTCACTTTTGATAATATAAATAATGTGTATATTTTGTTGTCAGCGCTCAGTCTAAAAAATCATATATAACCCTATTACCTTTTTCAATTAGCCGAAGGTTCTAACAGCCAGGCTCAACAAAAATTCTTATTGTTAATGTAATTTAGTTCATTATTAATAAAGTTGTAGTAATATCCAGTGGTGGCCCGTGGCGTTGTGGGTATGAGCGACAAAAATAATTTTCACGACCCCACCTCTTTCGAGTCACTGACAATGCTCAAAGAGTATTTCCTGTCTAGAAAAAGCTTCTCAAACTTGGCCGTTCGGAGTCGGCATAAAACTGTAGGTCCTTTCCACTCGTGTGAGAACATAGCACGTACAACACGAGTGGTTGCTGAGAAGCTAGGCCCTGACCCTCTACATTATATTATTATTATAATATCCATACAAATTTCTTGGGTTAAAATAGGCAGGGTAGGGACATTTTCTACTCTCTTTCGACAGCGCTCGTTTGACACAAAAATTATATTTTGGATAGGGGAACAGATCTAATGTTTTCTAAATTATTCAACTTTCGCACCTATAAATAATCTTCAGTTTTACCGTAATCCACAATGTACAAGTGTAAAGACATTTTACTTTAGAATAGTAGTTCTATAAGTACATGGAAATTAATAGTATTATTTTTGTAAATGTTTTCACATTCTGTCTGATGTCATGTTTCATGTGTCAAATGCTTGTCAATATATTTATAACAATTATTTTGTTCGCATGAGTGACATTTTTAGTCGACTTTATATAATGAAGTATCACAACGCGCTACTATAATTCTTTTAAAGACTTATGAACTCAACGAACAGTGTACTGGAATACTTTCGATTCGGGGTCTTGGACATTATCTATTGAGGGCAAACACAAGAAGCAAGATGGCGCTGCTCTGCACTCCTAACAAATGTGCGCAAAAATAAAGTAGTTTGAGTGAATTGAGAGCACAAACGTCAAAATCTGAGGTGAACTGTGGTGGACCTGGAGATTTGAATATATCTTTCATTCCACTAACTGTGTGGCACACCGATGTGCGAACTGGACTATACACAGGACACATTTTAGCACATCGACGCATGTGTGCACATACGTGTCATGTGTATGTGGGCTTTTAAGGTAGTGTTAAGGTGTTTGTTTGCATATGTTTACACATACTAGGCTCGCCATCGAAATTCGACGATTACACACGTGTATATAACAACGATTCCATTCAACTATACACATATCCCTAGTCTTCTTTTCTTTACTATTGTCTTCAAAATAATAAAATTTTGTAAGTGCGTTTACCAATGTTCTACTCAACCGTTTCTTGACGCAGTATTCAATTTCCAATGCTGTAATTATCATGCTGTTTTTGAGAGTAGAGCGGTGTATAAGCTCGCAACAAAAATAGGCAGATATGTAAAAAATATATGTAAATATATCTGCATTGATAGGTTAGGGTTAGATAAGCGGATTGACGAGCCGGAGGCCCGTAGCACTATGTGCATGGTATACCCATTGTGATACATGCATGTATGTTTCTCTTGGTCCACTTTCTCGTGCACAGTACTTCATTTCATAATTCTTAAGACAGTGACAGAAGTAGTGAGTCTTTTTTCTCCTAGTCTCCACATTTTTTGCATGTCGTGGTACTCCAGGTGGTGATAGCCAGTTAGTTTTCCGACTACTGTCTTGATTAGCTTTTGATCACATTTTAAGATTTTCCATCGTTCATACGCCTTTTCTATTGTACTGACATTCACTACACCTCTTGAAATCTGCCAGAGCGGGATGAATGTTTAGGATTGCCTGAGTTGGGTGGATTTCGGTCCCCTTTCTGGGAAGTTCAACTGCTGAGAACCTTAATCTCTTCGCATTAGCTTGAACTTCATCTCCGTCGCAAAAAAATGCTGACATCAGCCGCTGATATCTCGAACATTGATATCATTCGGGCCACTTCTTTAACCGGCAGGACCTCCGCTTGAAAAACACTGATTAAGATTCCTGATGGAGAAGAGCATGTTTAACTGTGTAAAGTAATTGTACCTTCATTTTATTGCTTTCCAATTACAGATGCATTTGTACTTAAATCCAAATTGAATTAATACGGTACATATCCAAATGGAGCAATGCTCTTAGGGGACTAAAGCCGTTATGATCAACCCTCTTGTGATATTAAGTTTTGCGGTAGCAAACCCCCGACACCAGGCCAAGTTCATCGCCCTGGTAGTATGACATCCAATCAATTTCACTTATAAAATATATTGCTCTAGCCAGCATCTCAGCTATCTAACCACAGTCCACTGCTAAGAACCTTAATTTCTTCGCACCAGCTTGGACTTCATCTCCAAATGCTGACATCAGTCGCTGATATCTCGACCATTAATATCATTCGGGCCTCTTCTTTAACCGGCAGGACAACCGCTTGAAAAACACTGCCATAATTAGGAATTCTGATGGAGCAGAGCATGTTTAACTGTTTAGAGTTAATTCCCGCGTCTGTTCTTATACTCATCTTCGAACCATCTGATACGCTTGGATGGTTGGATTCTCGATGGGTTCATTGGTATTCCACTCCAGCCTTGTTGGGAAATGACATTGAATGGGTGTATCGAAGTCGAAGTAAGGGAGAGTGTCCAGTATGGCTTAAGACCTGTGAATCCTAGACATGCAAGTCTCTGAATTCCTGTTAGTAGTTTAAAGTTTACGGTCCTTAGAGAGGCCTTATCTTGTCTAAAATTTCATAAATCAGTAGCACCAACAGAAAGGGTGAAAATACACCAACTTGATGCAACGACCTTAATGGTTGAATCACCAAGAGATGCTTTAATGAATCTTCTACTACGGAGTCTGATTATTACTGCTATAAGAGGCTGCTCAACATTTGTTCTGACAAGTGTACGTTCAATTGGCTTGGTTTCTACATTATTGTAGGCACCTTCAATGTCTAGAAAGGCAGCGAGTGCAGGGAGTTTTCAATCACACTTACCACACTGTATAGTGCAGTATCCACGTCTTTGGTCTTCATATACGTTTGTGTGGATGCGTTTTTCGAACGTTTTGTGGTGGACCGTGGCACTTTGGGTTGTACGTCGACCCCAAACTCGACGTGGTAGGTTCGATCCCTGGTCTGTGCGACAAAACTAATTTTTACCACCTCTTTCGATCGTATTTAGGAAGAAAGATGTAAGGTTTATTGGACTTTAGTCATTTGCTGTGCAGTAGCTGGTCTCACCTGCCTTGAGTATGAAAACTACTTCGACTTCTGTCCGTGCGGACATTATGTGACCATGTCTATGGCTGCCAGGCTAAGAAAGATTCTGGCATCATCCTCTAAATCGCCTAACTTCCTACAAAAACCTGACGGAACCTGGACCACATCCAGCGAGGAAACCCTCAGTCTCCTTGTTGATACACACTTTCCCGGCAACTTCCCGATTAGAGCCAATAAGGAAGTGGTATCTCCCCCAAAAACTTCATGTAACTCTATAAATGTCAGCCACACCACTATCATGTGGGCACTGACAAGCTTCAAACCCTTCAAGTCAGCGGGACCTGACGGCATCATCCCGGCGGAGCTCCAAAGAACAGCTGACCTCATCATGCCTTGGATTCTTAGCATATTCATAGGCTGTATGAGTCTCAGTCATGTCCCCAGCTCCTGGAAAAGGGTCAAAGTAGTGTTTATCCCCAAAGCGGGTAAATACTCCCATGCCAAACCAAAGGACCTCAGGCCAATAAGTCTCTCCTCGTTTCTCCTGAAAACCTTGGAGAAACTTATAGACCAATATATCAGGCATGCTATCCCAGCATGCAGACTCTCATCTGCACAAAATGCCTACAACAAGGGCAAATCTGTAGAAACAGCCCTCCACTCTCTGATAGGCACCATCGAAAAATCTCTCGAGTTCAAAGAATACACACTTGTGACTTTTCTTGACATCGAGGGTGCCTTTAACAATATCAACCCGGAAGCAATTTCACTTGCGCTTAGCAACCCCGGGATCGGAAAGCCCCTAGTGGCCTTCATTCATCAGCTACTCACCACCAGAGTAATACACTCTCAGATGGGAGACGCTAAGATCCATAGAGGAGTTAATAGGGGCACCCCACAAGGAGGTGTTCTCTCACCCCTTCTTTGGAACGTAGCGGTAAAAGAACTGCTACTAATACTGGAAGAGGTAGGGTGCAAAGTTATTGCGTATGCGGATGATATTGCCATAGCGGCATCCGGCAAATTCGTCTCTACTCTAAGAGACATAATGCAGAATGCCTTTGACAAGCTAGAGGCATGGACACAAACATGCGGACTTGGCGTCAACCCACAAAAAACAGATATCGTACTCTTCACCAAAAGATACAAAATCCCCCAATTCGACCCCCCACTGCTGTGCGGCACCACATTACAGCTAACCACCAGTGCGAAATTTCTGGGTCTCACTCTCGACAGCAAGCTAAACTGGAAGCTCAATATCCAGGAAAGGGTAAAAAAAGCCTCTTCTGCACTTTTTTGCTGCAAAAAGGCCATTGGATGCAAATGGGGCCTACAACCTCGCATCGCTCACTGGATTTACACCTCTATTGTCAGACCGACACTTTTGTATGGTGTCTCAGTTTGGTGGACAGCACTAAACAAGGCTATAAACTGCAATGCACTCAACCGAGTACAAAGACTGGCCTGCCTGTGTATCAGCGGGGCACTGAGAAGTACTCCGTCAGACGCACTGAATATTCTCCTCCACCTCCCACCTCTGGAAATATTCGGGAAACAAGCAGCAGCAAGTACAGCCATGAGACTCAAAACACTTCGATTGTGGTCCGAACTCAACACTGGCCACTCAACCATTCTCAAGGAATTTAACTTCCTACCTAGCGACACCGACCGCCTACTACTCCAGGCCATCTTTGAAAAGAAATTCTCAATCAGTATTCCCTCCAGATCGGACTGGATGACTGGTATGAAAACACTGAAAGATCCTTTGCGCATCTTCACGGATGGTTCAAAGACAAAAGAAGGGGTGGGTGCGGGTGTCTATTCACAAGACCTCAATATTGCTATCTCCGTGAAGCTCCCTGATCACTGTAGCGTTTTTCAGGCAGAAACCATAGCGATTAAAGAGGCGCTGTCCTGGCTTAAAAACAATGTGATATCAAGAAGGGATATCATCATTTGTTCCGATAGTCAGGCCGCCATAAAATCCCTGGACAATGTCATGTTCTACTCTAAAACATCCCTTAATTGCAGGCTGTCTCTTAACGAGATGGCCGAGCATTTTAACATTCACCTCATGTGGGTGCCAGGACATTGTGACATATCAGGAAACTGCAAAGCCGACGAACTCGCTAGGTGTGGTACAACCTCATCCCTATCGATAGAAGGGGTACCACCTTCCATGCCGATCGCTACAGCCTATCATCTTTTAAAGATTCATACAATCAAAACCACCAATGACAAATGGCTAGAAGGCACCACCTGCCTTAAAACAAAAGAAATCTGGCCATCACTTAACCTAAAACGGTCACTCAGTCTACTTGGACTCAGCAAGCCCTCAGTAAGGACCCTTATAGGAGTCATAACCGGGCACTGTGTAATTGGTTGTAACTCATGCTCGCAGGATGGGTGCACCATATAACGATTTTTGCAGAAGCTGCATGGATGAAGAGGAGGAAGAGAACACTCATCACCTTCTCTGCTCCTGCAGTGCTCTTGCCAGTCGTAGTTTCCTGCATCTAGAAGCCTACTACTTCAGCGATCGTAACGAGCTAAAAAGTGCCAGCATTGGCCTACTAAATCGGTTCATCAGCAGCACCAACTGGTTCCAGCGTTAGGAGAAGTCAATCCGCGTGGTATCACAATGGGCCTATTCTGGCCTAAGTGTGACTGCTCTGCAGCAGTCAGCCACTACAACCTAACCTAACCTAACCTATGGCTGCCTAGAGAAAGATTTCTTCGGATGGGAATCATAAATTCCTTACTGTTTTTTTGCATGACTTGTAAGGATTCAAGGAGACTATGGCTTAACTTATTATCCATGCTTACAATGTTATTCGGAACGTAAAGTTCGGTTTCTGAGGTTGTCACTTTCATTGAGGCACCTTGGCAGATAAGTGTTCAAAAGAATGCGAAAAGTCTAACTTGACGATTGTGTCCATTTGCCTCTTTCGTCTTTCATGAAGCCAGGCTCCTAAGGACTTTTGCGAAAGATTTACATTAGACTTCCGGTTCTGGATGTCTGTGTAATCTAGATTTCTGTAGCTGAGGTGTATTGCGTGTTTAATTACTTCGTTGGCGAATCTTGCCCGGTCTGTGTTCCTGCAGTTCCTGAATTTTCTAACATATGTGCCCACTCGGACCTTGAACTCTTGTTGCCGCAACAACGAAAGCATAGCTTAGGCGGCTAACCACATCCATGCCAGTTTCTTCATATTCACCTAACTCTATGACTATATATCCATGAGTCTAAAATCCTGCAGGATAGTCAGCTGTCCGAATAAAGAAATTATCTTCGCCTTCAGGACGGCCTCATTCACACCATGACGGATTGTAAGTTCAATTGTAACTCTAAAGTACCCTGAGAACGACTGATCATGACGCCCTCTTTTAGGGGCACCCTGACTCTCAACATGTTTACACATCCTTGGGAACCTTGTTCTAGTTATGACCATATTACATAAATGTGGCATTCGGAGCGCTTACGCATCTCAAACAAATTGGAAGGAATCTTATCGTCTCCCAAAGCCTATCACTACGTCACGTTTCCCCTTGCGACTTTCAAGTGAGTTAAGTTTTATTCATACATTCAAATCTAATTTTCAAACAGACGTCTGCTCTATTTTTTTATTTCAAACTTTTATTTTATTTCAAGCACTTTTTTAATCTCACTTCACTATGTATAGTGATAAAAAAAACTCGGCTGATGTGAATAGTACCAACGCGATTAACTGAACGTAATTTAGTTTTTCCATTTTTACTTGCAGGAGGCAATGATTTTAAGACATCATAACGAAGCGGAGAGTCTTCATGCTAAACAGCAAATGGACTGGGAGGAAGTTTTAAAAGACAACAACTTATGTGATGATAAATCGCAGTCGTTTATGCAAGAAAATGTTGTACCCATGGTTCACGTAAGCGACGATTTCGATTTACTTCCTGCCTGAAATATATAATTGTTATATGTTATCACAACTTTTTTAAAATAAATCTTTATCTAAATAAAATTGTCATAATACAACAGAACATTTTTTAATATTTTTATTTTTATAGTAGATGCCTGTGTGTGGTAGCCCGTGGCGTTGTGGGTATGTGCGTCGACCCCAACCTCTATGTCGTAAGTTCGATTCCAGCTCAGAGCGACAAAAATAATTTTCACGACCCCACCTCATCGATTCACTGACAATGCTCAAAGAGTATTTCCTGTCTAGAAAAAGCTTCTCAAACTTTGCCGTTCGGAGTCGGCATAAAACTGTAGGTCCCTTCCACTCGTCTGAGAACAATAGCACGCACAACACGAGTGGTTGCTGAGAAGCTATGCCCTGGCCCTCTACGGGCTGTAGCGCCACCCATATTATTATATTATTATTATTAGATGCCTGTGTTACAGAGTGGATCTGAAATAGCGTGACTCTATTTGTCTTTATACACGACTGCGTTCTTTATTCTTGACATTTCAAATATTACCGTATACAGACATTCGTTAATTCAATTCATTTTAAATGTATTACTCATAAACATACATTCGTTGAGAATAACACAATAAAATCCATTTAAGAAGTGTTTTTTTATTGTTTGATGTATGTGCTTGAAGGTACATTACAGTTTCATAAAAAGCATAACAGTTTAATTACATGTGTGTATAAGAAGAAGGGAAAAAAGACATGTCGAAGATATGTGAAATATGAAAACAAGGATTCAGTAGGACGGATGAAACCGATAACCCTGGCGTAATGGACTGTGGTTGGTTGTGCGTGAGGTTAACCCCCTCACCCAGTAAAATAACCACGGTTATGAACCGACAACATGCGTCGGATATGGACGTGTTCACAATTGACCAAAGAAAACGATTAAAGGATAATGATTTTCGGTTCTGCACAGGTAATGTTAAAATGTCGGGCAAAGGATGGGAAACTGCGATATGTTCTAGGGTCTTTGCTACAAGGAGGGAAGGCAGCGCTTATTTGGATGCGGATTCGTTGTTCGAGGCAGACTTAGGCAAAAAGTATATATATCAGCGAGCGCCTCATAACAATCCCTATCAAGGCTAAATTCGGAACATCAGCCAGCTTGATTTGCTGGCTGGAGATTTACCTATAATTAACTTTCAGTTTTACCGCGATCCACAATGCATAAGTACAAAGACATTTTACTTTAGAATAGTAGTTCTATCAGTACATGGAAATAAATAGTATTATTCTTGTAAATGTTTTCACATTCTGTCTGATGTCATGTTTCATGTGTCAAATGCTTGTCAATATATTTATAACAATTATTTTGTTCGCATGAGTGACATTTTTAGTCGACTTTATATAATGAATTATCACAACGAGCTGCTATAATTCTTTTAAAGACTTTTGAACTCAACGAACAGTTGTTGTCCATTCGGGGTTTGGGACATTATCATGTTCAATCTCGCTAATTATTGACACTATTGAGGGGAAACATAAGAAGCAAGATGGCGCTGCTCTGCACTCCTAACAAATGTGCGCAAAAATAAAGTAGTTTGAGTGAATTGAGAGCACAAACGTCAAAATCTGAGGTGAACTCTGGTGGACCTGGAGATTTGAATATATCTTCCATTCCACTAACTCTGTGTGGCACACCGATGTGCGAACGAGACTATGCACAGGACACATTTAAGCACATCGACGCATGTGTGCACATAAGTGTCATGTCTATGTGGGCTTTTAAGGTAGTGTTAAGGTGTTTGTTTGCATATGTTTACACATACTAGGCTCGCCATCGAAATTCGACGATTACACATGTGTATATAACAACGATTCCATTCAACTAAACACTTATCCCTAGTCTTCTTTTCTTTACTATTGTCTTCAAAATAATAAAATTTTGTAAGTGCGTTTACCAATGTTGTACTCAACCGTTTCAATTTCCAATGCTATAATTATCATGCTGTTTTTGAGAGTAGAGCGGTGTATAAGCGAGCAACAAAAATGGGCAGATATGTAAAAAATATATGTAAATATATCTGCATTGATAGGTTAGGGTTAGATAAGCGGGTTGACGAGCCGGAGGCCCGTAGCACTATGTGCATGGTATACCCATTGTGATACATGATGTATGTTTCTCTTGGTCCACTTTCTCGTGCACAGTACTTCATTTCGTAATTCTTAAGACAATGACAGAGGTAGTGAGTCTTTTTTCTCCTAATCTCTTGAAATCTGCCAGAGCGGGATGAATGTTTAGGATTGCCTGAGTTGGGTGGATTTCGGTCCTCTTTCTGGGAAGTTCAACAGCTCAGACCCTTAATCTCTTCGCACCAGCTTGGATTGATATCGTTCGGGCCTCTTCTTTTACCGGCAGGATCTCCGCTTGAAAAACACTGATTAAGATTCCTGATGGAGAAGAGCATGTTTAACTGTGTAAAGTAATTGTACCTTCATTTTATTGCTTTCCAATTACAGATGCATTTGTACTTAAATCCAAATTTAATTAATACGGTACATATCCAAATGGAGGAATGCTCTTAGGGGACTAAAGCCGTTATGATCAACCCTCTTGTGGTATTAAGTTTTGTGGTAGCAAACCCCCGACACCAGGCCAAGTTCATCGCCCTGGTAGTATGACATCCAATCAATTTCACTTATAAAATATATTGCTCTAGCCAGCATCTCAGCTATCTAACCACAGTCCACTGCTGAGAACCTTCATTTTTTCGCACCAGCTTGGACTTCATCTCCAAATGCTGACATCAGTCGCTGATATCTCGACCATTAATATCATTCAGACCTCTTCCTTAACCGGCAGGACCACCGCTTGAAAAACACTACCATAATTAGGAATTCTGATGGAGCAGAGCATGGTCTATCGAAGTCGAAGTAAGGGAGAGTGTCCAGTATGGCTTAAGACCTGTGAATCCTAGACATGCAAGTCTCTGAATTCCTGTTAGTAGTTTGAAGTTTACGGTCCTTAGAGAGGCCTTATCTTGTCTAAAATTTCATAAATCAGTAGCACCAACAGAAAGGGTGAAAATACACCAACTTGATGCAACGACCTTAATGGTTGAATCACCAAGAGATGCTTTAATGAATCTTCTACTACGGAGTCTGATTATTACTGCTATAAGAGGCTGCTCAACATTTGTTCTGACAAGTGTACGTTCAATTGGCTTGGTTTCTACATTATTGTAGGCACCTTCAATGTCTAGAAAGGCAGCGAGTGCAGGGAGTTTTCAATCACACTTACCACACTGTATAGTGCAGTATCCACGTCTTTGGTCTTCATATACGTTTGTGTGGATGCGTTTTTCGAACGTTTTGTGGTGGACCGTGGCACTTTGGGTTGTACGTCGACCCCAAACTCGACGTGGTAGGTTCGATCCCTGGTCTGTGCGACAAAACTAATTTTTACCACCTCTTTCGATCGTATTTAGGAAGAAAGATGTAAGGTTTATTGGACTTTAGTCATTTGCTGTGCAGTAGCTGGTCTCACCTGCCTTGAGTATGAAAACTACTTCGACTTCTGTCCGTGCGGACATTATGTGACCATGTCTATGGCTGCCAGGCTAAGAAAGATTCTGGCATCATCCTCTAAATCGCCTAACTTCCTACAAAAACCTGACGGAACCTGGACCACATCCAGCGAGGAAACCCTCAGTCTCCTTGTTGATACACACTTTCCCGGCAACTTCCCGATTAGAGCCAATAAGGAAGTGGTATCTCCCCCAAAAACTTCATGTAACTCTATAAATGTCAGCCACACCACTATCATGTGGGCACTGACAAGCTTCAAACCCTTCAAGTCAGCGGGACCTGACGGCATCATCCCGGCGGAGCTCCAAAGAACAGCTGACCTCATCATGCCTTGGATTCTTAGCATATTCATAGGCTGTATGAGTCTCAGTCATGTCCCCAGCTCCTGGAAAAGGGTCAAAGTAGTGTTTATCCCCAAAGCGGGTAAATACTCCCATGCCAAACCAAAGGACCTCAGGCCAATAAGTCTCTCCTCGTTTCTCCTGAAAACCTTGGAGAAACTTATAGACCAATATATCAGGCATGCTATCCCAGCATGCAGACTCTCATCTGCACAAAATGCCTACAACAAGGGCAAATCTGTAGAAACAGCCCTCCACTCTCTGATAGGCACCATCGAAAAATCTCTCGAGTTCAAAGAATACACACTTGTGACTTTTCTTGACATCGAGGGTGCCTTTAACAATATCAACCCGGAAGCAATTTCACTTGCGCTTAGCAACCCCGGGATCGGAAAGCCCCTAGTGGCCTTCATTCATCAGCTACTCACCACCAGAGTAATACACTCTCAGATGGGAGACGCTAAGATCCATAGAGGAGTTAATAGGGGCACCCCACAAGGAGGTGTTCTCTCACCCCTTCTTTGGAACGTAGCGGTAAAAGAACTGCTACTAATACTGGAAGAGGTAGGGTGCAAAGTTATTGCGTATGCGGATGATATTGCCATAGCGGCATCCGGCAAATTCGTCTCTACTCTAAGAGACATAATGCAGAATGCCTTTGACAAGCTAGAGGCATGGACACAAACATGCGGACTTGGCGTCAACCCACAAAAAACAGATATCGTACTCTTCACCAAAAGATACAAAATCCCCCAATTCGACCCCCCACTGCTGTGCGGCACCACATTACAGCTAACCACCAGTGCGAAATTTCTGGGTCTCACTCTCGACAGCAAGCTAAACTGGAAGCTCAATATCCAGGAAAGGGTAAAAAAAGCCTCTTCTGCACTTTTTTGCTGCAAAAAGGCCATTGGATGCAAATGGGGCCTACAACCTCGCATCGCTCACTGGATTTACACCTCTATTGTCAGACCGACACTTTTGTATGGTGTCTCAGTTTGGTGGACAGCACTAAACAAGGCTATAAACTGCAATGCACTCAACCGAGTACAAAGACTGGCCTGCCTGTGTATCAGCGGGGCACTGAGAAGTACTCCGTCAGACGCACTGAATATTCTCCTCCACCTCCCACCTCTGGAAATATTCGGGAAACAAGCAGCAGCAAGTACAGCCATGAGACTCAAAACACTTCGATTGTGGTCCGAACTCAACACTGGCCACTCAACCATTCTCAAGGAATTTAACTTCCTACCTAGCGACACCGACCGCCTACTACTCCAGGCCATCTTTGAAAAGAAATTCTCAATCAGTATTCCCTCCAGATCGGACTGGATGACTGGTATGAAAACACTGAAAGATCCTTTGCGCATCTTCACGGATGGTTCAAAGACAAAAGAAGGGGTGGGTGCGGGTGTCTATTCACAAGACCTCAATATTGCTATCTCCGTGAAGCTCCCTGATCACTGTAGCGTTTTTCAGGCAGAAACCATAGCGATTAAAGAGGCGCTGTCCTGGCTTAAAAACAATGTGATATCAAGAAGGGATATCATCATTTGTTCCGATAGTCAGGCCGCCATAAAATCCCTGGACAATGTCATGTTCTACTCTAAAACATCCCTTAATTGCAGGCTGTCTCTTAACGAGATGGCCGAGCATTTTAACATTCACCTCATGTGGGTGCCAGGACATTGTGACATATCAGGAAACTGCAAAGCCGACGAACTCGCTAGGTGTGGTACAACCTCATCCCTATCGATAGAAGGGGTACCACCTTCCATGCCGATCGCTACAGCCTATCATCTTTTAAAGATTCATACAATCAAAACCACCAATGACAAATGGCTAGAAGGCACCACCTGCCTTAAAACAAAAGAAATCTGGCCATCACTTAACCTAAAACGGTCACTCAGTCTACTTGGACTCAGCAAGCCCTCAGTAAGGACCCTTATAGGAGTCATAACCGGGCACTGTGTAATTGGTTGTAACTCATGCTCGCAGGATGGGTGCACCATATAACGATTTTTGCAGAAGCTGCATGGATGAAGAGGAGGAAGAGAACACTCATCACCTTCTCTGCTCCTGCAGTGCTCTTGCCAGTCGTAGTTTCCTGCATCTAGGAGCCTACTACTTCAGCGATCGTAACGAGCTAAAAAGTGCCAGCATTGGCCTACTAAATCGGTTCATCAGCAGCACCAACTGGTTCCAGCGTTAGGAGAAGTCAATCCGCGTGTTATCACAATGGGCCTATTCTGGCCTAAGTGTGACTGCTCTGCAGCAGTCAGCCACTACAACCTAACCTAACCTAACCTATGGCTGCCTAGAGAAAGATTTCTTCGGATGGGAATCATAAATTCCTTACTGTTTTTTTGCATGACTTGTAAGGATTCAAGGAGACTATGGCTTAACTTATTATCCATGCTTACAATGTTATTCGTAAAGTTCGGTTTCTGAGGTTGTCACTTTCATTGAGGCACCTTGGCAGATAAGTGTTCAAAAGAATGCGAAAAGTCTAACTTGACGATTGTGTCCATTTGCCTCTTTCGTCTTTCATGAAGCCAGGCTCCTAAGGACTTTTGCGAAAGATTTACATTAGACTTCCGGTTCTGGATGTCTGTGTAATCTAGATTTCTGTAGCTGAGGTGTATTGCGTGTTTAATTACTTCGTTGGCGAATCTTTCCCGGTCTGTGTTCCTGCAGTTCCTGAATTTTCTAACATATGTGCCCACTCGGACCTTGAACTCTTGTTGCCGCAACAACGAAAGCATAGCTTAGGCGGCTAACCACATCCATGCCAGTTTCTTCATATTCACCCAACTCTATGACTATATATCCATGAGTCTAAAATCCTGCAGGATAGTCAGCTGTCCGAATAAAGAAATTATCTTCGCCTTCAGGACGGCCTCATTCACACCATGACGGATTGTAAGTTCAATTGTGACTCTAAAGTACCCTGAGAACGACTGATCATGACGCCCTCTTTTAGGGGCACCCTGACTCTCAACATGTTTACACATCCTTGGGAACCTTGTTCTAGTTATGACCATATTACATAAATGTGGCATTCGGAGCGCTTACGCATCTCACACAAATTGGAAGGAATCTTATCGTCTCCCAAAGCCTATCACTACGTCACGTTTCCCCTTGCGACTTTCAAGTGAGTTAAGTTTTATTCATACATTCAAATCTAATTTTCAAACAGACGTCTGCTCTATTTTTTTATTTCAAACTTTTATTTTATTTCAAGCACTTTTTTAATCTCACTTCACTATGTATAGTGATAAAAAAAACTCGGCTGATGTGAATAGTACCAACGCGATTAACTGAACGTAATTTAGTTTTTCCATTTTTACTTGCAGGAGGCAATGATTTTAAGACATCATAACGAAGCGGAGAGTCTTCATGCTAAACAGCAAATGGACTGGGAGGAAGTTTTAAAAGACAACAACTTATGTGATGATAAATCGCAGTCGTTTATGCAAGAAAATGTTGTACCCATGGTTCACGTAAGCGACGATTTCGATTTACTTCCTGCCTGAAATATATAATTGTTATATGTTATCACAACTTTTTTAAAATAAATCTTTATCTAAATAAAATTGTCATAATACAACAGAACATTTTTTAATATTTTTATTTTTATAGTAGATGCCTGTGTGTGGTAGCCCGTGGCGTTGTGGGTATGTGCGTCGACCCCAACCTCTATGTCGTAAGTTCGATTCCAGCTCAGAGCGACAAAAATAATTTTCACGACCCCACCTCTTCGAGTCAGTGACAATGCTCAAAGAGTATTATCTGTCTAGAAAAAGCTTCTCAAACTTCGCCGTTCGGAGTCGGCATAAAACTGTAGGTCCCTTCCACTCGTCTGAGAACAATTGCACGCACAACACGAGTGGTTGCTGAGAAGCTAGGCCCTGGCGCTCTACGGGCTGTAGCGCCACCCATATTATTATTATATTAGGGACATCAACAAAGCAATACCATCTGTGATATACAATAGTTTAATATACCCGGTGTCGTGCAATTTTAAATTCTGTTTAATCGAGAACATGTCTGAATTAACCAAAATAAATGATAAAAAAGTGGTAGCTGATCAATTTATATTATTTAGAGCAAAATAATATTATATGTGAACAGCAATCTGGTTTTAAGTCTGGAAGATCGTGTGAAACTGAGCTCATGTGGATGGTGCACGAGTGGAAAAACATTATAGACAAAAAAGATAAAATTTGTGCAGTGTTTCTTGATTTTCAGAGAGCATCAACAGTTGTCCATAAGATCCTTCCAGACAATTTAGAAAGTTATGGTGTTAAAAACAATGAACTAAGATGGTTCACATCTTATCTCAAAAATAGGATCAAATTACAAAAATCGATAGTGAAATTTGAAAAAAAAATTGAAAATGTAAAGCAAATAAAGTATCTTGGTGCAATAATAGATGATAAGATAGACTTTAAGTACCATGCCGATTATATTTGCTCAAAAATTAGTAAAAAAAATCAGTTTCATGTGTAGAATAGGAAAAAAACTAAATAAAAATTGGACAATTACAATATACAATACAACCATTTTACCACACTTTGACTATTGTGCATCTATTCTTTTTATGCATAGCGAAACAGATAAAAATAGATTACAAAAATTACAAAATCGTGCAATGAGAGCGATCCTGCAAGTTGATATGTATACACCAATAAACTCTATGCTAAGATTACTAAATTTCTTAAGTGTAAGACAAAGGGTAGTATTAAGAAATCTTATATTAATACATAAAATTAAGAACAATATATTGCCGGAGTACCTCAGCAGAAGCGTATCGTATGTATCGGACAGGCATAACTATACATTGGGAAACAGACGAAACTTTGACATGCTGAGAGTTAACCTTTCAAAATCAGAAAATCAACTATTCATGCACCAGATCCTAAACAACAGAGTAATCCGCTCCAAGCTCGGTGATACCACGATCGACGTCCTAAGAATGAGTCTCGTCGCACCTAAGAATGATTCTAATTAGTCCGCTGATGTAATATATGTCTCTAAACGCCGGACAGCTCCATCATCGACTAGCAGATGGATTATAATGTTATGTTTTATACTGTTGCAAAATCAAGAAGTTCCGTTTAATAAGGGTTGTGCCTAACGAGTTCTTACTTCTCCATAGTATTGGGGTGGATTGAAGGTCTTATTTGAAAATTCGCTAGTTACTCGAAATTTTTCTCTGTTATGCATTCAACACAGTGAGGAGGGGTTAATAAAAAACAAAACGTATGTTCAAGCAGTAAATTAAGTAAGCACCTGTTTATACTAGTTTCTGACTGCAGTACTAGGGTGATATTCATGATTAAACTGATGAATGTATGTTTTTTCCTCAATTATAAATAGTATCTATAGAATGCATTTGCACGACACTTATATACAGGAAAATATATATAATCTTTAAACATTTACATTAATCAATAAAATAAGCAGTTTCTTAGCTGCTTTTCCTTTTTTACACATATATGATGGAAGTTACACCCTAATTTTGACAACTATTTTTCTGACCCAGTTTTAGTTTCAATATCTGAACATTTTTCTTAACAATTATATGGCATCATTAAAAGTGGCATCACATTTTTATTCACCCACTCTACCATTAAAATCAGTAACCAACTGAACACTCTTCGAACAATAGTACTTGGTTTTGGCCAACTTCACACCATCTTCCCACAGAATCCACGAAGCGGCCGCCATATTGTGGTGGATCCATGGTTTTTGTGAACGTTTTTGCGATAAACAAGGGATTTCCACTACTCTCACATTTCTCTCTTATGTGGACTAGGGGTAAAAATGGCCGAAGATCAATATTTCCTTGTTCACTTATTTCTGCTTTCATCCGACCAGATTTTACAGATAAGTTGGTGTACGCACCTTACCAAATCATCACAAGCTGCTTTGAAACCTCGGCCGGAAATCCATCGGCACCAGCAGCCTTTTTAGACTTCAGTTTGGCGATTGTTGCCGTCACTTCACTCAGGTCGGAAGGGTTGCGTGACAGTGGTATATTTGTAGTCCTCGAAGTTATACAGTCTGCAGAAGTGGTCTCACTAAATTTCCAGCACCGACTGTAATTCTACTACTAAGTTCCTATCCTTGCCCATGCAGGCTACCGTTCGGTTTTTTTTCGAACTTGATATGTTCTTTTTACCTGTTGGTAGATTTCAGGTAACCTGCAGTAACATCCCTTAATCTCCTCGATGGCGCACTTCTTATGCTCATTGTTTTTCGTTCTTCCCTTCTTTTCTGCACATAAGCTCACGAGCAGCTCTAGTCCTTCCTTGCAGCGCCGCTTTGTATGCTTCCTGTTTGGGTGCATATGCTCACTGATATTCTTTATCGAACCAGGTTTTCTTTTTGGTGGCAAAGTTAAACCTAGCACATTAGTTGCCGCTTTACTGACGGCTTATTGGCAGTATTGCCACTGGTCTTCATCACTCAATATCGAGGTCATTTTTTTTATTTCATTTTTATTTATTTTTCTTCTTGAATGACTGATACTAGACAAAAATGACCAAAATCTATCTTAATATCTAACAATTCATGTTCTTAATTCTATCTTTCTGATCCTTCGCGGGTACTCTAAAATATTCTAATCTATGTAACTTATATATTTGCCTTTTGGAGTCTAACTATCAATTTTGTTTTTTTTTTTGTATAGTCCTTAGGACAAACTTTATTATTTTTAGACTTACGGCCAAGAAAACTATGGAAAAACTTGGCGCTCTAGACATTCTTATTGGTACTTAACCTAAATCTTAACCTAAACCTTATTGCCCTATTGAAAATGAATTAACCTAACAAAATAATAGCCTAACTTAGTCTATATCCGTAACATTACGGACATTTACCCAAGGGCGTGTGTGCTACGTATATGCGTAACATATATAATACACACGCCCTTGTGTACGACATCCGATTCGTAGAGGAGTTGCCAGTCAACTGCTCAGCGTACCGCGTGGTAGATTACAGGAAATCCTTCCGTGTCCTGGATCAGGCCGATCGAATCCAAATAGAGGAATACTTCAGGTGGAACAAAACCGTAGTGGCGCACCTTTTCATGGTACATATACTTGGGTTCATAAGCCCCGAAGATCAGACTGCTGGTAGAAGTCATACTTCTTGCAATGTGACTTCTTATTAATATAATAATAAAATTGTCTATCCTCTTCACGTTTGCCCTGTTGTACAAGACCTCGTTAGAATAGTACTTCTTGTACTCAGACTCGGGTGTTCGATACAACCGGAGACAAGTCCTAAGACCCCGTCTCTCGAACACCCTCATCTTTTGCATCTGGGAAGGACTCACGTTGAACCACAGGAGACAACCATACACCACGACTGGCCTTATGAGGGCCATGTAGTAGATTACCTAGTAGATTATCTTCACCCTGGTATCAAGTTGGCTGCTGTAAAACAGCTTACTTGCCACAGCAAAGGCTTTTCTAGCATTGGTCAGAGCCTTCTCTATATTTTCGTCAAAATACAGAAAATTGTAAAACCAAATGCTGAGATATCTAACTACAGTTCTGCAACTGCTACAGTTGCAACAAGGTATTAATGACTTCTACCTTAGGACCTGATCTGTACGACACTAGGTAATCGGCATACGCGATTAGATGCGGTATTGACCTTCATTTCATTCATTTCAAATTCATTCTTATTTCAATATTCATAATAAACTTACATGCTAGACAAAAATGCATAAAAACTAGTTTGACGCAATGTTTCTTACTTCTAACTTACTGGCCCTCGGCGGGCACTCTAAGCTAAACTTAAAATTAAGCTATGTCTTTCGACTTAAAGTAACATTTCATTGGTTTAATAAATTCATAACAACTGTATGACAAATGACCAAGAAAAATTATAGAACAAACTTAATGGCAGGACTCATTTAAGTTAAAACGTACATACTAACTTACATACTATCTAAAATAACTTATAACTACATTAAACTAAACATACATACACATATATGCACATGTATTTATAAAAATACCCGTGCATATATCTATATATATACTATATACATGTGTATACACATCAATACACAGGTGTAGAGTTGTGTATACTTGTTTTTTTTTTGTCTAATATATGTAGGTCGGCCAAAGGCTTGGCAGCAAAATTACCGCCGTAAGACTGACCAAATGCTTTCTCAGTAGGGGATACGCACTGCGCATTTTTCACCCGGGTCTAAAGGGTTCGAAGAGGGAGTTCCTTCACTCCTTAGCCACCACCATTTTTGATGTTGCATTGCAACACCAGGAAACTGTCCACTCGTATCTGTTGTATAAAACCTCATTGCAGTAGAATTTTATGTACTGGGACTCGGGTGTTCTGTAAAGGCGAATTCAAGTCCTTAGATAAAGAATGAAGCACAAGTAATAGATTACCTTCACTTTCGCATCGAGTGGTTGTTGTCTCTTTGTAAGAGCGAAAGCGCCTCGGGTCTTGGCCAGAGCAGCATCTACATGTTTGTTAAATAATAGATACTGATCTAGCAAGGTCCCCAGGTATCTGACTACAATCTTTTGCGCCAGCGATTGCCTGTGCCGTCTAACATTGAGACCTTTCGCCAATTCTTTTTTGTATCCGCGAAAGCCTTATACAACGGCGTCCTGAACAGAATAGTTTCCGACTTCTGAAAGTTGATATTCAACTTCCAGTCATCGCAATCTCTCATGAATGAGTCGAAGTCACCCTGCGCGAGCGTAGCGATGTCCTCGATCTTTTTGCCTGATCTGTACACGATTAAGTCGTCGGCATACGCAATTATGTGAGGAAGAGAACTTATCAGATCGCTCAAGAAAATGTTGAACAGGATCGGCGAATTAACGGCACCCTGTTGAAGACCATTGTTTACTTCAAAAATACCTGTAGAGGTCACGTTGCCATTCTTGACTACGAACCGCCTACCGGTAGGCATATTATATAGCAGGCACAGTAGTGGTTTACTAATGCCTAGCCGATTGAGCTTATAGTAAAGTCCTTCTAACCATACGGTGTCGAAGGCCTTCTCCAGTTCAATCAAGCAGGCCCCCGTTTATTGTTTTTGCCTCTTGTTCCATTGGACATTTGACACCAGTTTCGACACGGCAATAGTTTGCGGAGGAATTGGTTATTCGGAATTATATGTTTGTCCTCTGTCCGGTTGATCAGAGCTCTATTTATCACCTTCTCGAATACCCTGCTGATGTTCGGAGGGAGACTAAGGTTTGGACCAGAGGTTGCACGGATTCGAAGAACCTTTTCTCGCTTGGATATGGGTTGTACAGTCGCAGTTTTTCAATGCTCCAGACGATGTGCATTATTCAGTGACCACTTCCAGAGTAAGATGTCAGCACAATGACGGAAATCCCGTCGATACCAACCGACTTTTTCTCCTTTAGTGATGCGAAGACCGCTTGAAGATCTGCCTTCGAAATGAACGGGGATGAACCTCTTCGTCGGCGATGACATTGTCTGCCATGTTTTCGTCATTGAACTGGACGAAGTCGATGTTCTCAGATCGCCATTGCTAGCTTGCCCGCTGTTTTCCAGGTCGTGGTTCGGGCGAACACTCTCGTGCACCTTGTACACTTTTTGAAAAACTGCGCCTACTACTTCAACTTTTTCTTGCGGGTGTTCTACCATAAAGAAGTCATCGTCGAGTACGGCGTTATTGGGATCAATACCTGCTGTAGTCACTATGTGTTGTTGTCTGTCGTTTTGGGAAGCTTAAGACACGGAAGATCGCTATTTTTCTTTAGGAAGAATTTATAAATTTGTGGAAACATACTCAGGTTGTTAGATCTAACAGCCCGAATCTTGTTGTTCCAGTACGTGTTTACAGAAACTCTGTAATTCTGTACAATGAACGTCTGTACATTCTTAATGAGCGATTTCAGTGTCCTAACTTCCTCGCTACGTCTGTCAGTAAACCGCCTGTACAAGGTTTTTAATCTTGACAGAAATCTACTCTTTTGTTGGTGAAGTGCGTCAATTGCCGCATTGCGGTACAAGTTTTCATGGTTCGTGCGTGTATACCGTGGTATCGTACTGTCCATAGTTTGTTTTATTGTCTCGTCCAATTGAATTTCGTACATGTCAAAATCTTCGTTTGACAAGTTTCTATTGGACGGAATGTGGAGCGCATTCGAAGAGAGTGCTCGTGTCATTTGTCGGGAGAAGCGCCCTACTGTAATTGCAAGTATGCGTTTGTACAAACTCTCCTAATTCCGCAATGTCGTTAGGGATCTTGAATTCGGCACTGAGTCCGCAATGGTCACTGAGATACACGAAAGTGTTCAAACAGTTTACCGTTTGTGCGTTTGTGGCAGGAGATCCAAGAACGAGCCACTTCTGGGGAAGGACGTGCTCTGATATAGTAGTTCTGGAACTGAAGGATCCGGAAGAGTAGACCGACACCGCAAATAGCTTCCTCCCGCTACGGAGAGAAATGCAAACGATGTAGGCCTCCAACACCTGAAACCGTCGCACAACACTACTATACACTACATTATGTTTAATTTTACTTTTTATGAAGATCGCAACACCGCCTCCACTACCTTAGGTAGTTGCTCCTTTTCGTGCTTTCCCGCCATTTGGGCGAAAGTCACTTCGGGTGTGATGGGTATGGCTGCCCCGAGTGGAATTTTCACTTAGGGCAACCCCGATAGTTGGTGGTGTGCCCAGCGTTCCTGCAGAGTGCGCACTTGAGCTGACTCTTGTCAGCTGCTCCCTCTTTCCTTAGCGGGCAATCCTCCGCCTTGTGGTTTTTGCTACACTTCACGCTTCGAGGCTGCAGTTGGCAATTCGACGTGGCGTGCCCAAACCTTTGGCAGCGAGCGCAACAGCACTGCCTGGAGTTTTTCTTCTTTTGGTGTGAAGGAGGCGTTCCGTCTCCGAACGGTTTAAACACTTTTGCAGAATTTTATATTGTTCTACAGTCTTACAGCTAGTTGAGTACTTTTCAAAACCCTTGTTCCTTTTAATTATAAAATTACTACTACCTATTGCCGACCTACATACCTTTGCCGTTTGGATAATGTCCACCTTGTACAAATTAATCGGCGGCACTTTTTCTTTTTTCTGCTGCTGATGGTGCTGATCTGCTGTTAGCTGCTGTTTTTCTGAACTTCTGTATGTTGCTGAAGCTTCTGATGTCGCTTCGCTGTTTGCGGTTGTTGCTGCTGCTGATGGAGCTGAGATGCTTTTTTTTTGTTGCTGCTTCTTTTGTTGTTGTGTAACTGCTGTCTGTAGTTGCAGCTTCTTTGTTTTTGATGCTGGCTGTTGTTGTTGCTGATTTTGCTCTAACATCTGCCTCTGACTCTGCTAAGGCAACTGTTGTTGAGTTGTCGGTCTTGTTCCTCCTCTCTCCTTCTTCTTTCGAGAGTTATTCTTCGCACCTCTCTAATTTCTTGAATTAGCCTATCCGTCTCCTCTCTCAGATTGGAGACTTTGGCTTGTTTAGAGCGGATTATGTCTTCCACTTCATCTTCTGTGTCGGAGAGCATTGGCTCGCCGCTGCTAAATGCGAACCGCACTGTATTGACCTTAGGAGATCTGCAGTGAATATAGCAAACAATATCGGGGAACCAACAGCCCCCTGTTGTAGACCATTATTGATATTAAAAACTGTAGAAGAATTTACACCACCACTTTTAACAACGAACTTTCTACCTGTTATCATGCTGTATATCATGTATAGCAATGGTTTATGTAAGGCAAGTCTGACGAGCTTTAGGAAAAGGCCCTCTAACCAAAAGGTGTCGAATGCCTTCTCTTAGTCGATTAAATAGGCACCCGTATATTTATTTTTATTTTTGCTCCATTGAATGTCGGATACCAGTTTGACCCGGCATGTGTAGTGTAATGCCCCGCCCTAAAACCAAACTGGTTGTCCGGTATAATATTGTTGTCCTAGACCCACGTTTTCAGAGCTCGAATGAAGTCGAACGATCTGAATGTCATTTTGATCTTTCCTCCTGAATATTTTATTTACTTGCGGGAACATACCCGTATTTTATTGCCCCAGTACAAGTTTATAGCTAAACTGTAATTGATTTTTATTAATTGTTGGAGGTTTTTGATCTCAGACTTCAGAGATCTCACTTCTGGACTACTAGAGTCTGTAAACCGTCTGTGAAAGAGTCTAAGTCTTGACAGTAATCTACTTTTATGCAAGTGAAGTGCGTCGATTGTGGTGTTCCGATAAACATCAATATCATCGGAGTGCACTACTCAATAGTAGATCTAGATAATTTCCGCTTCTATGAAATGAGGGTATCTCGGTTGCAAGCAGGTCTGCCCGCAACTCATCATGCTCATTCAACCAGTTGTTAAAGGCCATCCCTCTGTTGCAATTTCTATTGCATCCCCATTCTCTATGTCTAGAGTTAAAGTCCCCTATGATAAAATAGTTATCTTCCGCGCCCAGACGTAGGCTTGGAAAAAGAGCGTCGAGCTCTGAAATGAAAATGTGATCGAGGTTTGAGTTATAGGGTGCATAAAGAGCGATCACATATAGTCGCTTACCTCTCGAGCGCTATATGCGTGCGATGCACGTTTCTAGCAACTGAAATCTACGCGCTTCATTACTATACATGATGTTATGGGAAATGTTTTTCTTAATTAGAAGAGCGACTCTGCCACCATGGGCTTGTGTATTTGATTAAGCTTCGTTTCGCTAACCATTGTCACATAAGGATTGTGGTCTCTTAACAGATGGCCGAAGTTGAGTTTTCTATTCGTCCTTCTTAGAGAATTAACATTCACCGCGAGGATCCGTAGATAAGGTTTATAGCTGCACGCGCAGCACTTATATTGAGTGTTGCATTTGTTCACCAAACAAATCCGAGCAGATAAAGTCCACTCGAGTTGCTTGTTGAAGGAACCGTTGTTCAAGTCGAGATGTACGCTCAGCTTGTTTAACGAGGCTCTTTTGGATCTGGGCCATCTGTGCTTGTATGGCCAGCAAGATGGAGCTCATATCCGTGTTCGCCTCAGGCTGCCTGGCCACTAGGACCGGGGCCGCCGTTGACACTGTCTGTTGTGCCGGTCGTCTGCCTTATATCGCTTGGGCATAGGAGACTCCTGGTCCTTGCTCCTACCGTTTTTATGTTCCTTTTTTCCTCGAACTTTTCTTTAAAAGCTGAACCTTCGGACAGCCCCGATAATTGGCAGGGTGCCCTTTAGCCCCGCAAATGACGCATTTGAGGATGCCCCTGTCCTCGACCTTGTCCGTCTCTAAAGGACATTCCCGCCTATTGTGGGTTTCCGCGCAATTCACGCAGCGCTACAGCATTTGGCAGTTCGCTGCGGCAAGCCAACCTCTGACATCGAGCACACTGCTTCGTGTGCTTCGATTTCCTTAATTTCTCCCATTGAATAGCAATGGTCCCCGGGAGTTTAATTCACTTAAGGCATTCCAAATTGCTTTCAGGAGTCGCGTGGGCTTAACGCCCACGATCTGGACATCATCGCTCTGCGCCTGACGCAGTACACCGAGGATCTCCTCAGGATCCGTATTGGGATCCATGCTCTTAAGAAGCAGAGTTTGGAGTTTTCCTCTCTTGGTTTGTAGGAGTAGAACTCCATCCCCGCCTCAACCAGCCCCTGCCTGACTGTCTTGTGCACTGTCATATAGTTGCAGTAAACACTATGCCTTAGAGGCATTCTATATCTAATTGTGAATGGGGTTTCTAAGCCCTTCATTCCCTTAACGGCACACTTACCTAAATTTTCTAGGTCTTTCGTCTCAGCACCGAAGACGTTGATTGCGGGGCATTTCTCCCTCTTCTGCTTCTGGTTCTGGTGTTGTTGGTTCTGCTGCGATATTTTTTGGTGATGTTGCTTCTTCTTCTGTTCCTTTTGGTGCTGCTGTTGTTGTTGTTGTTGTTGTATGTTGTTATTGTTATTGTTGTCGTTGTTGCTGGTGTTGTTGTTGTTGTTGTTTTTGTTGTTGATGTTTTTGTTGTTGTTGCTGTTGTTGTTGTTGTTGAAGTTGTTGAAGTTACTTCTGCTGTTGTTGTTTTTGCGACTGCACTCCTTGTTGTTGCAGTGCAGCCACTTGAACTGCTTTTCTAGCCGCTAACTTGTCGCGCATGATTTTGGCGATCGCGACTAGCTCTCTTGATTGCTCTTTCAGCAATCTCTGCCTTTCCTCTACGTCGGAGAGCTCCCTAATATCCTCCTCCTCTGTCTCTGTACCTATTGCCAGCGCCGAGGTACCGCCCTTCTCCTCCAGCCGACTCATACATAATTGTATCGTATGATTCGACTGGAGCTGTATCTGCTGTTGTTGCGCTGGTAGTAGCTGCAGACGCACAGGATTTCATTTCTGCTGCTGATGCTATTGACGTTATTGTTGTGGTCGCGGAGTTATTAGCCGCTGCCCTCGGTGCTGTTCTTGTAGCTGCTGATGGTGCTACTGTCGATGATGTAGTTGTTTATCTTTGGGACTGGGCTATGCTTGGCCGCTGCCGTAGCCGTAGCTGTTGTTGCTGCTGATGACGTGGCAGCGGGTGGCGCCGGTGAGAATTTCACCGCTGCCCGTTTAACTACACTTGCCTGCGGTTGAAGGCTCCTTCTTCGCTTCCCTGCTTCCGTTGACCATCCCCGCGGGTTGTCTGATGTGCCGGCGTGGTGGCCTGAATCGTCGGCCGCCGGTGATTTACTTTTCCCCTCGGTTTTCTCTCCACGCTCCATCACACCTTCACAATTATGTTTATATTTATATCGAATTTTATTTTTATTATAAAAATAGTGTCCTATCACGTATTTCACCCTCGGGATCGAACCCGGGATGTTCCGTCTCACAGTCGCGTACACAAAGCACTAGGCTACGGCTGTCGTTTGATAACACTACTATCGGAACTATTCTGTTCTCGAGCACTACTTTCACACAAAGAAAAATAAAAGACGTCGTTCCGCTTTGAAAGTCAAAGATGGACTGATATCATCTGGTTTGGCGCATGCATCAGCTCATATGGTCGGAGAAAAGCATGCCCGATGAGTAAAATCTCAGCGTCTATGAGAAAGAGAAAAAACATGACTGTGCCAAATATAGAGGGATCAGCCTCCTCAACATCGCGTACAAGGTACTCCCTGCCGTTTTCTGTGAACGCCTGAAACCATTTGTCAACAACCTGATATATCCTTATCAGTTCGGTTTCAGGCCTGGAAGTCCACCATTGGCAGTATTGCCACTGGTCTTCATCACTCGATATCGAGATGATCTGGTTTGGCGCATGCACCAGCTCATATGGTCGCAGAAAAGCATGCCCGATGAGTGAAATCTCAGCGTCGTTTGCCCGGTCCAGAAAAAAGGAGACCCCCTTGACTGTACTAATTATAGAGGGATCAGCCTCCTCATTATCGCGTACAAGGTACCTTTGTGTGAACGCCTGAAACCATTTGTCAACAACCTGATAGGTCCTCATCATTTCGGAGTCAGCCTTGAAGTCAACCGTCGTTCAAATATTAACACATTTCAGCTGATCCTGAGCTGCTATTGAAGCGTTTGCTGGTATTGAAGCGAAATCTAAAATGAGTGTAGCGGTCAGCCAGGAAAAAAACAAAGTACACGCTGTCATCATAAAAGAACGCACAACATCGACGACAGCCGCGACTCCCTAGTTGCAATCGGTTCGGGTTCGGGATCGAAAAGTCCATAGTAGGACACGTCCTAATACAGAAACCAAGATCAGGCAAATTACTGCTGCTGCTCAAGAACTGACTTACTTCTTTTTGTGAATTTCTTTATATACCTCCCCACTCTGTGTGCGAATTTTTGTTGCCACTCCAGACCATACACGGAAATCGGGAAAGAAAATCGGTTTTCCGTTTGGTCAACCAAAAATCGTATTTGCTTTTTGTTTGACCAACAATTTGCTCATATACAGTGAACTTCAGAAGTAAGTTTAAAGCACATAGCCTATTGTGTGTGTTCTTGAAAAATCAGATCCAATAGGGACTCCAAGGAAAATAATAACTTAAATGCAGTTTTCTCTAGTAATAAATAACCGTAGACGCAGTAGGCGATAACCTTAATATGTGGCGACATTTACGTCAGAAACAAAGTATCTTTCTAAGCTTCGCTTGCAAATGGTGTTGACGTGAGTTGATCTTGAAAAATTTGTGAAAGCTTATGAGAGAAAAAACTTGCGGTCATATTGTAGAACCCTCAGAAAAAAATGTTCGAAACGAAATTTTGTATGTCATGCACTAACTTGGCATTGTAGTGTCTTGACTTTTACCCATTAGCTTCTAAACAACAGAGTAGCTTCAAGCTCGGTGATACCACGATCGACAGAACTGTCTGCAGTGACTCCACTCTACTCTGAACATCTACTGTACTAAAAAAAGGGTATGACTATGCATTTGACGCTGCCACTGCATTTGGGAAGTTCATATCAGTGATATGCGACATCATGTAATCGGCTATAGTCGAACTAGAACAATGGACAAAACCTGCAATCTCAATATCAATCCGCAGAAAATAAACCCTGTCTTTAATCCCGACATTATGGTGATGAATTATGAAACTCAGTATCCAGGAGTGCGTCAAAAGGGCCCGCACGTTACAATCGTAGGTACAATCCGTAGGTACACTCTACCATTGTCACCAATTTCGGATCCCTGGCAGGCTATCAAGGAAGCTCTGTCCTCGCTTACTGCGTTTAACTGCAGCCTATCTTAACAAAATGTTCAAGTATTTCACCAAGGTCATGTGCGTTCCGGGACACAAAACAATCAGAGCCTACCCTTAATCCAAAAGGCTCACGCGAATAGATGTATTAAGTATGCGTGGGCTGAATCTGAAACTGCGTACTTGACAAATACTTCTCTGAATAAGACATTCCTCACAGCATTCCCCTCCTTCCTTCTGAAGAAACTGCAGAGATGAAGAGGTGCGATATACTTCAACAACTTGACAGGACTAAAACTGTTACCCTGTGGTAACACAACGTGCCTTCCCGGAAAATTAATCTTATTTTTCCTACTGCTTTACCATCTGCGGATAAGTACAAATGATGTAGACCATAAATCACCTACTCTGCAAAAGGGTATTAGGTACTCAGATATAAGAGTGCTCTCCGAGAAATCTATTACATAGTTGACATAGGCTAGGAAATTGACAAAGATAGTGACGAGCGACATCTCATTCTTGATCGTAACCACAGCCACTGCAGATGGCAAATAACATTGTGTTATCATGGTACTTTAGATTACTACGATGTCTTGATGATTTCAAAGTCAATTTTATTTTCTAGCAGAGTCACCGTCTAGCTTTCACGGCGTGTTGACTTTTCCCAGTTAGTGTCTTGCGACTGATATCTCTTTCGGATAACATATAGTCATCTCGCTTACGCTATATTCTTGCTCTCCTGTCATAACCTCGTGTTTCAGCCTTAGCACAAACCGCGCGTATAAATAAAAACTGGCCCCGGGGCCAAACAAACTAAAACCCGGGAATCGTTTTAGTGATCTTGCTGTTCTTTCTGATGTGCAAATCACAGAACCTCGTCCCAAGAGGTACAGATCTGCGGAAGATTTCCCTAGTTTACCCCAAACACAACCTCAAAAATCCCAGATTTGTTATTATAACTGCCAAGGATGCTAGCAATCCCCTTTCTTCTGTCAGCATATTTACCCTACGAAAAGTAATTGATGGAATTAGCACCGATTACGAAAGTATCTCGCAGTTGAGGGATGGGAGCATCCTGATCCTTACTAAATCCCAAACTCGTGCAGATAAATTCTTGCGTACTACCAATCTAGCTAACCAATACCCCGTGTTTGTTAACCTACACTCCCAACTCAACTCATCTAAGGGAATAGTTTATGCACCGTGTCTTATAAATATAAATGAAGAAGAAATAATAAATGAAATTAAATCGCAAGGTGTTACGGCCGTTTATAAATTCACAAAACAGGTCGACGGGAGTACACGTCCGACTGGGTTTATGCTATTTACTTTTGACCTTTACCAATTTGCAACAACTGTTGAAATTTTTTTGGTATAAATCTAAAGTGCAGGAGTATGTCCCTAACCCCATGAGATGCCAAAACTGCCAACTCCTCGGTCATACCAAAAAGAGGTGCAATAAAAGTAGTGCGTGCGAAACATGCAATCTACCCCCACACAACCCCTCCAAGTGTACACGTATTATGTGCGCAAATTGCTCACAGGCCCATCCCTCTTCATCAAGACAATGTCCAAAATACCTTCAAAACAAGGAAATCTTAAAAATCAAAACTCGAAATAAATGTACAATGGCCGAAGCCAAACGCATACACAACCAAACTCTTCCATCTTTTTCTACGTCTCATTCAAGCAAGTTAAAAAAACCACAAACTCAACAAAGTTCCGGCGTTACTACCGCAAGATCTTCACACTGACAAATCAATAATACACAAACAAAAACACTTACCACCACCGCAGCTTCCAAAATTCCAGCCACTAAGGACACCGCCACCAAAACCCCTCCAAGCCACTCACCATCAACACCAAGCACTAACATAACTACCTCCGAACCCAAAACACCTCAACCTCTAATAGCTTCTAAACCTCTTATTAACTTACCTCTAACGAACACTAATAATACTTTTGTCCAAAACTCCCCAATAACTGCACTCACCAAAGATTTACTCAATTCAAACACATATTACATCCCTGATACAAGCAATGATGTACAGTAAAATAAATAACTTAGCCAACAATTCGTCGTGGACCTCATTGTCGAGGGTAGATGGGGGGAGTGCAAACTCCAGCCCTTCCCCCCCTACCGCCAGACTATGGAGTTCACGACCCATATCACATAACACCCACCAACCAAAAAGAAAAATTATCCAGTGGAACATAAAAGGTTACATAAACAATTACGACGAGCTTAATATCCTAATTAAAGAATATAACCCAGAGGTTATATCAATGCAAGAAACACAATGTGCCTTCGATGTTATACCAAACGTACCAAAGCAATGCACGTGTTATTTTTACAACTTTCCTCATAAAATTTCTTCAAAACAGGGAGGGGTTGTTATGATTAAAAACAACATTCCGCATAAACAGATTCATATCAACTCTAATTTCTTAGCTATAGCTATTGAACTTCAACATCCTCCTAAAATTCCAATAATATGTCTCTATATCCTCCCTGACCAACCATTTACAGTAACCGACTTATCAAATATTTTTCACCAAATCTCTACTCCCATCATCCTTACTGGGGATCTTAATTCTTGGAGCTTGACTTGGGGTTAAGCAAACACCAACCCCAGGGGTGCTTATCTGATCTTAACACAATCTTACAATACTTAATGATGGCTCTCCCACTCACTTTTCCACACATGGCACCTTGACTCGTGTTGATGTCACCTGCTGCTCTCCAGAATTATGTGCAAAAACCTCTTGGCAAATATTAGATGATCTCTATAATAGCGATCATTTCCCTATTAAAGTTAAGATCACCAACGGCCCAGCTTACTATACAAAACCCGTAAGCCCAAAATTTAAAACTGATTTTTCTTTCCTGAAGCACATTGTAGATTATTTATCAGTTAACATTGCATCAACCAACACAAATAAAGAGGCTGCCACAGTTCTGGAAGCAATTCGCACAGCTGCGAACAAAACAATTCCACAGAGCTCTCCCAAAGTCATGGTGTCACCTTAGAGATGAAAAAGTATCAGCCTGGAAATATTTCAAAAGACATCCATCTCAAGATAACTTAATGTCGTTCAAGAAGAAGAATGCTTAATTCCGTAGCGAGCTAAAAATCAGCAAGGCTAAATGCCTTGATAGCTTTACTTCGTCAATAAACCCCAAATCATCTTGCGGAGAAATTTGGCATAAAATCCGTTGCCTAACCGGTAATTATGCTCCAAACAATATTAGGAGCCCCTAATGAAAACTTCTCCACCCAATTGGACATATCTAATCACTTTACCAAAATCTGGTCAACCCAATTCAAAAATTACAACTTCCATTCAAATTTCAACACCCGAAAATACGCTACGATTAGCAATCTAGTAAGCAGTTATTCAAACTTCAATCCAGCACATAAAATCTAAAAACCAATAACATCTCTAGAACTACAGTGCTGCCTTAACACATTAAAGGGCAAAACCCCTGGCAGGGATAGAATATCATATCCAATGATTAAAAACATCATCCAACAACATCCCATCATCAATAATTCCTAGAATTTTAGCCTTATAAAATAACGTCGTTAACACTGGTGTTATTCCACAGAGTTGGAAAACGGCCACAATAATTCCTATTCCTAAAGCGAATAAAACATAAACAGTGTGGATGGGTACCGTCCAATATCCCTTGTATATCTAAAGTCCTCGAGAAAATAATTGCGAAATGATTACTTTGGCTTATGGAATCAAAAAACCTCAGAATCAAGTGGCTTTGAAACCTGGAAAAGGTTGTACCGATGCCCTATTACACCTTGATCATTACATATCAAACGCCATATCAGTTCGCAATCACGTCACAGTCCTAGTTCTTGAATTCGAAAAGGCATTTGACCGTATAGGCATTCACATTGTCTTAAATAAACTCAAAACGTGGGGCATAAGTCCCAAAATATACAATTACATACGATCCTTCCTCACCAATAGGAGGATAAGCGTTAAAGTCAACCACCGCTTTTCGTCCTCTTTCCCACTGATTAATAGCATCCCACAGGGCTCGCCATTATCAGTCATACTATTTATTATCGCTTTCGATGATATCAGTGCGATCATAAGTTAATATCCTTCTCTCGATCATTGCATTTATGCTGACGATATTTATATCATAAACGAACATAAAGATCTCGCCCACACTAAAAATGTGATATCTAAACTAATGGCAGACATAACAACTTGGTGTACCTTTTCTGGTGCTAAACTCTCCATACAGAAATGCAAAACCTTACACATCTGCCGCAAGATTTCTTGCCACAACATTAATTTAAGTTTTAACAATATTAATATTGAAAATGTTAACTTAAATATTCTAGGTATAGTATTTAATAATATATATAATTGGAAGTTGCACTGTATAGAAATAACAAAGAGCCTCGTTGCGAGAACCAACATTGTTAATTATTTAGCCAGTAAGAAATGTAGCGCTCATATAAATACCCTCTGTAAAATTACAAAAGCGTTAGTGTGAAGTAAAATCGATTACAGACTATTTTTATACGGCAACAGCCCCAAATCTACAATAAACATTATAAAGGCACCCTACCATCAAGCCGCGCGGAGGAGCATAAATGCATTTTCAACAAGCCCAATAAAGAACATACTAGTGGAAGCTGGTTTACCGTCTATAGAAGAGCGGATATTTGAAACAAAAATCAAACTGGTCGCCAAACTAATTTTTGCAAATAAGTCGGTTATTGACAAAGACATATCATCTTGCTTGAAAAATAAATCTCCCAAACGTCTCCAAAGTGCTATCTCATCATCTTTCGCTGCCGCCAGAGGGATGGAAATTCCCCCCTTTAAATATGCCCAAATACATCCACCTTGGTCAATCAAGCCTACTTCTGTACTAATCGAACTAACCCAACATTAAAAATTAAATACGACACCAGCAATGAATCGTAGCCTCTATACGGCAATCGCCTCTGAGCTTAAATCCAACAGCTGGAAATTTATTTTCACTGACGGATTCAAAACCAATGACAGTACATCTTTTGCATGCATATTCGAAAACGACGGCTTACTGGCCAAAGGAATTCTCCCGGAACAGGCTTAAATTTTTACAGCCGAATCGATAGCAATATTCAAAGCCACAGATATCGCTACAAGTATGAAAGGCAAGTTTATTATAGCGACGGATAGCCTCTCAGTTATAACTGCTATCTGTAACCCAAATTATAATGCCACAATCATCAACAAAATCAGAAACCGTGTGATTGATATGCCAAATAAAGCAAAACTTATGTGGGTACCAAGTAACGTGAGTATAATAGGGAATGAAAGAGCGGATTTAGCTGCCAACCTCGCACACCGGTCCCCAGTCTTTAAAACGATTGTATACACAAAGAAGACTATACCAGGATAATGAAGAACAGCTTAAAAATGAACCAACTTCAGTTTTGGGCCAACTATTCCCATCATTATTCAACAATTAACAACAACACACTGCACTCTTATATCCCACTTCAACGCCCAAATCTATGATAACTACCTTTGCGAGATTGCGATTAGGGAACGTCTCCTTAGTGTTATTTTAGAAGACTTTAACAGTACTGTTAAGAATTCCTATTCCTTGGATTCTCAGGATAATTTAGCACTTAAACGTCTGCATAGATTTTCCAGTTCAGCACATTACATTCCTACAGGTTGTTAGGAAAATACATTTATTTTGTATAAATAAAAATTTAATTCTATGAAATGTATTCCAAAATAATATAACAATCAGCAGGTATTAACTTATACGTTTTTATTTACTTGTAAGCAATTATTATTTAAGATTGCTGAAGTGTCATATTGATGATGTTCGATCATAGCAACTGAAATCTACGCGCTTCATTACTATACATGATGTTATGGGAAATGTTTTTCTTAATTAGAAGAGCGACTCTGCCACCATGGTGGGTGCGATCTCTCCGAACTATTATATAATTACTGTACCTGAGCTTGTGTATTTGATTAAGCTTCGTTTCGCTAACCATTGTCACATAAGGATTGTGGTCTCTTAACAGATGGCCGAAGTTGAGTTTTCTATTCGTCCTTCTTAGAGAATTAACATTCACCGCGAGGATCCGTAGATAAGGTTTATAGCTGCACGCGCAGCACTTATATTGAGTGTTGCATTTGTTCACCAAACAAATCCGAGCAGATAAAGTCCACTCGAGTTGCTTGTTGAAGGAACCGTTGTTCAAGTCGAGATGTACGCTCAGCTTGTTTAACGAGGCTCTTTTGGATCTGGGCCATCTGTGCTTGTATGGCCAGCAAGATGGAGCTCATATCCGTGTTCGCCTCAGGCTGCCTGGCCACTAGGACCGGGGCCGCCGTTGACACTGTCTGTTGTGCCGGTCGTCTGCCTTATATCGCTTGGGCATAGGAGACTCCTGGTCCTTGCTCCTACCGTTTTTATGTTCCTTTTTTCCTCGAACTTTTCTTTAAAAGCTGAACCTTCGGACAGCCCCGATAATTGGCAGGGTGCCCTTTAGCCCCGCAAATGACGCATTTGAGGATGCCCCTGTCCTCGACCTTGTCCGTCTCTAAAGGACATTCCCGCCTATTGTGGGTTTCCGCGCAATTCACGCAGCGCTACAGCATTTGGCAGTTCGCTGCGGCATGCCAACCTCTGACATCAAGCACACTGCTTCGTGTGCTTCGATTTCCTTAATTTCTCCCATTGAATAGCAATGGTCCCCGGGAGTTTAATTCACTTAAGGATTCCAAATTGCTTTCAGGAGTCGCGTGGGCTTAACGCCCACGATCTGGACATCATCGCTCTGCGCCTGACGCAGTACACCGAGGATCTCCTCAGGATCCGTATTGGGATCCATGCTCTTAAGAAGCAGAGTTTGGAGTTTTCCTCTCTTGGTTTGTAGGAGTAGAACTCTATCCCCGCCTCAACCAGCCCCTGCCTGACTGTCTTGTGCACTGTCATATAGTTGCAGTAAACACCCTTCATTCCCTTAACGGCACACTTACCTAAATTTTCTAGGTCTTTCGTCTCAGCACCGAAGACGTTGATTGCGGGGCATTTCTCCCTCTTCTGCTTCTGGTTCTGGTGTTGTTGGTTCTGCTGCGATATTTTTTGGTGATGTTGCTTCTTCTTCTGTTCCTTTTGGTGCTGCTGCTGTTGTTGTTGTTGTTGTTGTTGTTGTTGTATGTTGTTATTGTTATTGTTATTGTTGTCGTTGTTGCTGGTGTTGTTGTTGTTGTTGTTTTTGTTGTTGATGTTTTTGTTGTTGTTGCTGTTGTTGTTGTTGTTGAAGTTGTTGAAGTTACTTCTGCTGTTGTTGTTTTTGCGACTGCACTCCTTGTTGTTGCAGTGCAGCCACTTGAACTGCTTTTCTAGCCGCTAACTTGTCGCGCATGATTTTGGCGATCGCGACCAGCTCTCTTGATTGCTCTTTCAGCAATCTCTGCCTTTCCTCTACGTCGGAGAGCTCCCTAATATCCTCCTCCTCTGTCTCTGTACCTATTGCCAGCGCCGAGGTACCGCCCTTCTCCTCCAGCCGACTCATACATAATTGTATCGTATGATTCGACTGGAGCTGTATCTGCTGTTGTTGCGCTGGTAGTAGCTGCAGACGTACAGGATTTCATTTCTGCTGCTGATGCTGTTGACGTTATTGTTGTGGTCGCGGAGTTATTAGCCGCTGCCCTCGGTGCTGTTCTTGTAGCTGCTGATGGTGCTACTGTCGATGATGTAGTTGTTTATCTTTGGGACTGGGCTATGCTTGGCCGCTGCCGTAGCCGTAGCTGTTGTTGCTGCTGATGACGTGGCAGCGGGTGGCGCCGGTGAGAATTTCACCGCTGCCCGTTTAACTACACTTGCCTGCGGTTGAAGGCTCCTTCTTCGCTTCCCTGCTTCCGTTGACCATCCCCGCGGGTTGTCTGATGTGCCGGCGTGGTGGCCTGAATCGTCGGCCGCCGGTGATTTACTTTTCCCCTCGGTTTTCTCTCCACGCTCCATCACACCTTCACAATTATGTTTATATTTATATCGAATTTTATTTTTATTATAAAAATAGTGTCCTATCACGTATTTCACCCTCGGGATCGAACCCGGGATGTTCCGTCTCACAGTCGCGTACACAAAGCACTAGGCTACGGCTGTCGTTTGATAACACTACTATCGGAACTATTCTGTTCTCGAGCACTACTTTCACACAAAGAAAAATAAAAGACGTCGTTCCGCTTTGAAAGTCAAAGATGGACTGATATCATCTGGTTTGGCGCATGCATCAGCTCATATGGTCGGAGAAAAGCATGCCCGATGAGTAAAATCTCAGCGTCTATGAGAAAGAGAAAAAAACATGACTGTGCCAAATATAGAGGAATCAGCCTCCTCAACATCGCGTACAAGGTACTCCCTGCCGTTTTCTGTGAACGCCTGAAACCATTTGTCAACAACCTGATATATCCTTATCAGTTCGGTTTCAGGCCTGGAAGTCCACCATTGGCAGTATTGCCACTGGTCTTCATCACTCGATATCGAGATGATCTGGTTTGGCGCATGCACCAGCTCATATGGTCGCAGAAAAGCATGCCCGATGAGTGAAATCTCAGCGTCGTTTGCCCGGTCCAGAAAAAAGGAGACCCCCTTGACTGTACTAATTATAGAGGGATCAGCCTCCTCATTATCGCGTACAAGGTACCCCCTGCCGTTTTCTGTGAACGCCTGAAACCATTTGTCAACAACCTGATAGGTCCTCATCATTTCGGAGTCAGCCTTGAAGTCAACCGTCGTTCAAATATTAACACATTTCAGCTGATCCTGAGCTGCTATTGAAGCGTTTGCTGGTATTGAAGCGAAATCTAAAATGAGTGTAGCGGTCAGCCAGGAAAAAAACAAAGTACACGCTGTCATCATAAAAGAACGCACAACATCGACGACAGCCGCGACTCCCTAGTTGCAATCGGTTCGGGTTCGGGATCGAAAAGTCCATAGTAGGACACGTCCTAATACAGAAACCAAGATCAGGCAAATTACTGCTGCTGCTCAAGAACTGACTTACTTCTTTTTGTGAATTTCTTTATATACCTCCCCACTCTGTGTGCGAATTTTTGTTGCCACTCCAGACCATACACGGAAATCGGGAAAGAAAATCGGTTTTCCGTTTGGTCAACCAAAAATCGTATTTGCTTTTTGTTTGACCAACAATTTGCTCATATACAGTGAACTTCAGAAGTAAGTTTAAAGCACATAGCCTATTGTGTGTGTTCTTGAAAAATCAGATCCAATAGGGACTCCAAGGAAAATAATAACTTAAATGCAGTTTTCTCTAGTAATAAATAACCGTAGACGCAGTAGGCGATAACCTTAATATGTGGCGACATTTACGTCAGAAACAAAGTATCTTTCTAAGCTTCGCTTGCAAATGGTGTTGACGTGAGTTGATCTTGAAAAATTTGTGAAAGCTTATGAGAGAAAAAACTTGCGGTCATATTGTAGAACCCTCAGAAAAAAATGTTCGAAACGAAATTTTGTATGTCATGCACTAACTTGGCATTGTAGTGTCTTGACTTTTACCCATTAGCTTCTAAACAACAGAGTAGCTTCAAGCTCGGTGATACCACGATCGACAGAACTGTCTGCAGTGACTCCACTCTACTCTGAACATCTACTGTACTAAAAAAAGGGTATGACTATGCATTTGACGCTGCCACTGCATTTGGGAAGTTCATATCAGTGATATGCGACATCATGTAATCGGCTATAGTCGAACTAGAACAATGGACAAAACCTGCAATCTCAATATCAATCCGCAGAAAATAAACCCTGTCTTTAATCCCGACATTATGGTGATGAATTATGAAACTCAGTATCCAGGAGTGCGTCAAAAGGGCCCGCACGTTACAATCGTAGGTACAATCCGTAGGTACACTCTACCATTGTCACCAATTTCGGATCCCTGGCAGGCTATCAAGGAAGCTCTGTCCTCGCTTACTGCGTTTAACTGCAGCCTATCTTAACAAAATGTTCAAGTATTTCACCAAGGTCATGTGCGTTCCGGGACACAAAACAATCAGAGCCTACCCTTAATCCAAAAGGCTCACGCGAATAGATGTATTAAGTATGCGTGGGCTGAATCTGAAACTGCGTACTTGACAAATACTTCTCTGAATAAGACATTCCTCACAGCATTCCCCTCCTTCCTTCTGAAGAAACTGCAGAGATGAAGAGGTGCGATATACTTCAACAACTTGACAGGACTAAAACTGTTACCCTGTGGTAACACAACGTGCCTTCCCGGAAAATTAATCTTATTTTTCCTACTGCTTTACCATCTGCGGATAAGTACAAATGATGTAGACCATAAATCACCTACTCTGCAAAAGGGTATTAGGTACTCAGATATAAGAGTGCTCTCCGAGAAATCTATTACATAGTTGACATAGGCTAGGAAATTGACAAAGATAGTGACGAGCGACATCTCATTCTTGATCGTAACCACAGCCACTGCAGATGGCAAATAACATTGTGTTATCATGGTACTTTAGATTACTACGATGTCTTGATGATTTCAAAGTCAATTTTATTTTCTAGCAGAGTCACCGTCTAGCTTTCACGGCGTGTTGACTTTTCCCAGTTAGTGTCTTGCGACTGATATCTCTTTCGGATAACATATAGTCATCTCGCTTACGCTATATTCTTGCTCTCCTGTCATAACCTCGTGTTTCAGCCTTAGCACAAACCGCGCGTATAAATAAAAACTGGCCCCGGGGCCAAACAAACTAAAACCCGGGAATCGTTTTAGTGATCTTGCTGTTCTTTCTGATGTGCAAATCACAGAACCTCGTCCCAAGAGGTACAGATCTGCGGAAGATTTCCCTAGTTTACCCCAAACACAACCTCAAAAATCCCAGATTTGTTATTATAACTGCCAAGGATGCTAGCAATCCCCTTTCTTCTGTCAGCATATTTACCCTACGAAAAGTAATTGATGGAATTAGCACCGATTACGAAAGTATCTCGCAGTTGAGGGATGGGAGCATCCTGATCCTTACTAAATCCCAAACTCGTGCAGATAAATTCTTGCGTACTACCAATCTAGCTAACCAATACCCCGTGTTTGTTAACCTACACTCCCAACTCAACTCATCTAAGGGAATAGTTTATGCACCGTGTCTTATAAATATAAATGAAGAAGAAATAATAAATGAAATTAAATCGCAAGGTGTTACGGCCGTTTATAAATTCACAAAACAGGTCGACGGGAGTACACGTCCGACTGGGTTTATGCTATTTACTTTTGACCTTTACCAATTTGCAACAACTGTTGAAATTTTTTTGGTATAAATCTAAAGTGCAGGAGTATGTCCCTAATCCCATGAGATGCCAAAACTGCCAACTCCTCGGTCATACCAAAAAGAGGTGCAATAAAAGTAGTGCGTGCGAAACATGCAATCTACCCCCACACAACCCCTCCAAGTGTACACGTATTATGTGCGCAAATTGCTCACAGGCCCATCCCTCTTCATCAAGACAATGTCCAAAATACCTTCAAAACAAGGAAATCTTAAAAATCAAAACTCGAAATAAATGTACAATGGCCGAAGCCAAACGCATACACAACCAAACTCTTCCATCTTTTTCTACGTCTCATTCAAGCAAGTTAAAAAAACCACAAACTCAACAAAGTTCCGGCGTTACTACCGCAAGATCTTCACACTGACAAATCAATAATACACAAACAAAAACACTTACCACCACCGCAGCTTCCAAAATTCCAGCCACTAAGGACACCGCCACCAAAACCCCTCCAAGCCACTCACCATCAACACCAAGCACTAACATAACTACCTCCGAACCCAAAACACCTCAACCTCTAATAGCTTCTAAACATCTTATTAACTTACCTCTAACGAACACTAATAATACTTTTGTCCAAAACTCCCCAATAACTGCACTCACCAAAGATTTACTCAATTCAAACACATATTACATCCCTGATACAAGCAATGATGTACAGTAAAATAAATAACTTAGCCAACAATTCGTCGTGGACCTCATTGTCGAGGGTAGATGGGGGGAGTGCAAACTCCAGCCCTTCCCCCCCTATTGCCAGACTATGGAGTTCACGACCCATATCACATAACACCCACTAACCAAAAAGAAAAATTATCCAGTGGAACATAAAAGGTTACATAAACAATTACGACGAGCTTAATATCCTAATTAAAGAATATAACCCAGAGGTTATATCAATGCAAGAAACACAATGTGCCTTCGATGTTATACCAAACGTACCAAAGCAATGCACGTGTTATTTTTACAACTTTCCTCATAAAATTTCTTCAAAACAGGGAGGGGTTGTTATGATTAAAAACAACATTCCGCATAAACAGATTCATATCAACTCTAATTTCTTAGCTATAGCTATTGAACTTCAACATCCTCCTAAAATTCCAATAATATGTCTCTATATCCTCCCTGACCAACCATTTACAGTAACCGACTTATCAAATATTTTTCACCAAATCTCTACTCCCATCATCCTTACTGGGGATCTTAATTCTTGGGGTTAAGCAAACACCAACCCCAGGGGTGCTTATCTGATCTTAACACAATCTTACAATACTTAATGATGGCTCTCCCACTCACTTTTCCACACATGGCACCTTGACTCGTGTTGATGTCACCTGCTGCTCTCCAGAATTATGTGCAAAAACCTCTTGGCAAATATTAGATGATCTCTATAATAGCGATCATTTCCCTATTAAAGTTAAGATCACCAACGGCCCAGCTTACTATACAAAACCCGTAAGCCCAAAATTTAAAACTGATTTTTCTTTCCTGAAGCACATTGTAGATTATTTATCAGTTAACATTGCATCAACCAACACAAATAAAGAGGCTGCCACAGTTCTGGAAGCAATTCGCACAGCTGCGAACAAAACAATTCCACAGAGCTCTCCCAAAGTCATGGTGTCACCTTAGAGATGAAAAAGTATCAGCCTGGAAATATTTCAAAAGACATCCATCTCAAGATAACTTAATGTCGTTCAAGAAGAAGAATGCTTAATTCCGTAGCGAGCTAAAAATCAGCAAGGCTAAATGCCTTGATAGCTTTACTTCGTCAATAAACCCCAAATCATCTTGCGGAGAAATTTGGCATAAAATCCGTTGCCTAACCGGTAATTATGCTCCAAACAATATTAGGAGCCCCTAATGAAAACTTCTCCACCCAATTGGACATATCTAATCACTTTACCAAAATCTGGTCAACCCAATTCAAAAATTACAACTTCCATTCAAATTTCAACACCCGAAAATACGCTACGATTAGCAATCTAGTAAGCAGTTATTCAAACTTCAATCCAGCACATAAAATCTAAAAACCAATAACATCTCTAGAACTACAGTGCTGCCTTAACACATTAAAGGGCAAAACCCCTGGCAGGGATAGAATATCATATCCAATGATTAAAAACATCATCCAACAACATCCCATCATCAATAATTCCTAGAATTTTAGCCTTATAAAATAACGTCGTTAACACTGGTGTTATTCCACAGAGTTGGAAAACGGCCACAATAATTCCTATTCCTAAAGCGAATAAAACATAAACAGTGTGGATGGGTACCGTCCAATATCCCTTGTATATCTAAAGTCCTCGAGAAAATAATTGCGAAATGATTACTTTGGCTTATGGAATCAAAAAACCTCAGAATCAAGTGGCTTTGAAACCTGGAAAAGGTTGTACCGATGCCCTATTACAGCTTGACCATTACATATCAAACGCCATATCAGTTCGCAATCACGTCACAGTCCTAGTTCTTGAATTCGAAAAGGCATTTGACCGTATAGGCATTCACATTGTCTTAAATAAACTCAAAACGTGGGGCATAAGTCCCAAAATATACAATTACATACGATCCTTCCTCACCAATAGGAGGATAAGCGTTAAAGTCAACCACCGCTTTTCGTCCTCTTTCCCACTGATTAATAGCATCCCACAGGGCTCGCCATTATCAGTCATACTATTTATTATCGCTTTCGATGATATCAGTGCGATCATAAGTTAATATCCTTCTCTCGATCATTGCATTTATGCTGACGATATTTATATCATAAACGAACATAAAGATCTCGCCCACACTAAAAATGTGATATCTAAACTAATGGCAGACATAACAACTTGGTGTACCTTTTCTGGTGCTAAACTCTCCATACAGAAATGCAAAACCTTACACATCTGCCGCAAGACTTCTTGCCACAACATTAATTTAAGTTTTAACAATATTAATATTGAAAATGTTAACTTAAATATTCTAGGTATAGTATTTAATAATATATATAATTGGAAGTTGCACTGTATAGAAATAACAAAGAGCCTCGTTGCGAGAACCAACATTGTTAATTATTTAGCCAGTAAGAAATGTAGCGCTCATATAAATACCCTCTGTAAAATTACAAAAGCGTTAGTGTGAAGTAAAATCGATTACAGACTATTTTTATACGGCAACAGCCCCAAATCTACAATAAACATTATAAAGGCACCCTACCATCAAGCCGCGCGGAGGAGCATAAATGCATTTTCAACAAGCCCAATAAAGAACATACTAGTGGAAGCTGGTTTACCGTCTATAGAAGAGCGGATATTTGAAACAAAAATCAAACTGGTCGCCAAACTAATTTTTGCAAATAAGTCGGTTATTGACAAAGACATATCATCTTGCTTGAAAAATAAATCTCCCAAACGTCTCCAAAGTGCTATCTCATCATCTTTCGCTGCCGCCAGAGGGATGGAAATTCCCCCCTTTAAATATGCCCAAATACATCCACCTTGGTCAATCAAGCCTACTTCTGTACTAATCGAACTAACCCAACATTAAAAATTAAATACGACACCAGCAATGAATCGTAGCCTCTATACGGCAATCGCCTCTGAGCTTAAATCCAACAGCTGGAAATTTATTTTCACTGACGGATTCAAAACCAATGACAGTACATCTTTTGCATGCATATTCGAAAACGACGGCTTACTGGCCAAAGAAATTCTCCCGGAACAGGCTTAAATTTTTACAGCCGAATCGATAGCAATATTCAAAGCCACAGATATCGCTACAAGTATGAAAGGCAAGTTTATTATAGCGACGGATAGCCTCTCAGTTATAACTGCTATCTGTAACCCAAATTATAATGCCACAATCATCAACAAAATCAGAAACCGTGTGATTGATATGCCAAATAAAGCAAAACTTATGTGGGTACCAAGTAACGTGAGTATAATAGGGAATGAAAGAGCGGATTTAGCTGCCAACCTCGCACACCGGTCCCCAGTCTTTAAAACGATTGTATACACAAAGAAGACTATACCAGGATAATGAAGAACAGCTTAAAAATGAACCAACTTCAGTTTTGGGCCAACTATTCCCATCATTATTCAACAATTAACAACAACACACTGCACTCTTATATCCCACTTCAACGCCCAAATCTATGATAACTACCTTTGCGAGATTGCGATTAGGGAACGTCTCCTTAGTGTTATTTTAGAAGACTTTAACAGTACTGTTAAGAATTCCTATTCCTTGGATTCTCAGGATAATTTAGCACTTAAACGTCTGCATAGATTTTCCAGTTCAGCACATTACATTCCTACAGGTTGTTAGGAAAATACATTTATTTTGTATAAATAAAAATTTAATTCTATGAAATGTATTCCAAAATAATATAACAATCAGCAGGTATTAACTTATACGTTTTTATTTACTTGTAAGCAATTATTATTTAAGATTGCTGAAGTGTCATATTGATGATGTTCGATCATCAACTAAAAGCATAATTTGATCAGCTGTTTCCAAATGACTCCGACCACATTCTACCTGGTGTGAGTTCCAGTCTTTCCGCTGACAAAAAGTTGAACAATATGGGGTTCTCCTGCACAGTGAACATTCGGCCAACGCCTCACGATTGCAATTTGCACACTGTAATATAAAAATAATAAGTACATATTTGTGTAGGATTCCAATTAATTTTTAATGTTTACCTTTTTTGTTGATATTAAGTCATTACCTAATAAAGACCCTGTAACTTGCTGTTCTAATTCTGTGGACTGATTTTTTGAGCTCGATATCAGTGTATTTCTTTGCCTTGCAAGCACTTCAAGAGTTTTACTATAAGAGTTCTGCATTTCTACAATTATTCGTTTGAAGTCACTAGTTGCTTTCACCATTGTTGAATATACGGTTTCTAGATTTTTCATTACTTGTTCATTAAATTGCACACCTAAAATAAAATAAATATTTGAAAGAAAAACATGTTCGTAAGCTGAAAGTGTTAATTTAAGAAAGGAACATAATATGCAAGTGAATATACATTTTTTAATCGAATGATGATGTTGATGTTAGATTCGTGTTTTGTGTTTGAATGCATATAATACTGAACACAACTAGCGGGCTGTTTGCGTTTACATTTGAAAAACTTGCTCTGAATCATTAAGGTATCTGTTAAAAGCTCTAAAACTAGTTGAACATTTCTGATTCTTTATTTTACTTGTAAAGAAACAGTTTATTGTAGGCAGTTAGATCGAATAGTGCTGCAGTTTCTTTATCCGCTTAAATAATGTCTGCTCAATGAATTATTCCATAGCTTTTCGATTTGTTAGTCAGGTAGGCAATATGTGGTTTGAGGCTTAAATATATCTCTTGAAAGAGGGGAAGGGCACAGAGGATCAGATAGATTGCCGAAGTAAATTCTTATAACGATTTGGCTTTGGTTATTTTCATTTTTCTTCTAAACGTGGCGTTTGATTTTTTTTAGGCAATAAGCTTGGAAAGCGTAGGGTGTTTTTGAAGTATCTATTTTTTCCTCTCTCAAGTTCTTGAGAACTGGAAATATACCATCCGGAATAGAAATGTTGGCTACATAACGAATCGATTTTTTTAAGTATTCGATAGTTAAAGGTTGAAGGTGACCCCAATCGCCCAGATCTATTTTAAATTCTTAACAAGAAAATATGTTGGGTTAGGATTTGGATTAGCTTTTCTAATTCTAAGAACGACAATGCTTATCGACGTGAGTGGTTACTTTTCGTTTTCTGGCGATATTACAACGAAGAGCGGATTGTTGGAAGATGTTTTATTTTATGTTCCGGGAAATCATCAAATTGTGCAATGCAATTATATTTTCTTTTGGCACATGGTTCTGATAGCGAGACTTCAGAAAGCCCACCAAAACGGTTCCCAGGTTTCACTGATCAGTAGGTTAGGGACCGTGCAAGAGAGAGAAAGGAGATGTTGTTTGTTTGCGATTCTTCTTCTTCTTTGTGTGGCGCTACAGTCCGGGGTGGACCTGAGCCTCAACCAACATGCCTCTCCAACTAGCGCGATCCCTGGCTAGCTGTCTCCAGTTTCGCACACCACGTTGAGGTCCTTCTCCACTTGGGTGCGCCGCGGGCGTCCTCTGTTGCGTTGCCCGACAGGTTCGGATTCGAAGATTCTTCGGGCCGGAGCTGTGGTGTCCATACGCTCTACATGACCTAGCCACCGTAGGCGTTGGATCCGTAGACACCTAACTAGGCTCATGTCGCTGTACAGCCCGTACAGTTCGTGATTGAATCTTCTCCTCCAGAACCCGTCAACACAAACAGGACCAAAGATCGTGCGTAGAACTTTCCTCTCAAAGAGACCAAATACTTCTTCATCCGCTTTCGAGATTGTCCATGCCTCCGCGCCGTATAGCAGGACTGGGATGATCAGAGTCTTATATAGAGTCAACTTGGTTCTTCAAGAGAGGGCTCTATTACTCAATTGCCTCTTGAGCCCGAAGAAACAGCGGTTGGCAAGAGTTATCCTACGCTTGATCTCGGTACTGATGTTATTAGTACAGTTTACTCCGGAGCCGAGGTAAGTGAAGTCCTTGACTACCTCGAAGTTATAGCTGCCCATTGTGACGCTCTGTCCAAGACGTCGATGTTGTATGTCCTTTTTTGAGGACAGCATATACTTCGTTTTGCCCTCATTCACCGCCAGACCCATTTTAGCCGCTTCCGTCTCAATGTTAGCAAAAGCCTCACTGACGCTCGCTGAGTTCTGCCAATCACGTCAATGTCATCGGCGTATGCTAACAATTGCACGGACTTCTGGAAGATCGTGCCTCGGGTGTTTACGTTTGATTTTCGCACGATCTTCTCAAGTATGATGTTAAAGAAATCACAAGACAGCGTGTCGCCTTGCCTAAAACCTTTTTTCACATTGAAGGTCTCGGTGAGTTCGTTACCGACCTTGATGGAGCAGCGAGACTTCTCCATCGTCATCCTGCACAGCCTGACGAGTTTGGCAGGAATGTCAAAACTAGACATGGCGTTGTATAGCTCGTCTCTATGCACGCTGTCATATGCGGCCTTGAAATCGACGAACAGATGGTGAGTGTCGATTTGCATTTCTTGGGTCTTTTCCAGGATCTGCCGTAGTGTGAAAATTTGGTCTGTTGTGGACTTTCCTGGCCTGAAGCCACACTGATATGGACCTATCAGATTATTAATGAATGGCTTCAGGCGGGTACACAAAACGGCAGAGAAGATCTTATATGCGATGTTAAGAAGACTGATCCCTCGATAGTTGGCGCAGTTGAAGGGGTCTCCTTTCTTGTGGATCGGGCAAACGATACTGAGATTCCACTCGTCGGGCATGCTTTCCTCAGACCATATCTTGCAGATGAGCTGGTGCATGCGCCCAACCAGATCATCTCCAGCTGCCTTAAATATTTCACCGGGCAGACCGTCCGCTCCAGTAGCTTTGTTAGACTTCAGTCTTGATATTGCTACCTTGACCTCGTCTAAGTCTGGGGGACGGTATTCACGTCTGTCATCGTCCAGATTGAGTGGAACATTCTGCCTGACAGCGGTATTTTGGTCCTCATCGCCGTTTAACAGTATGCAGAAATGATCTTTCCAGATTCTCAGTATCGACTGCGACTCTACTACCAGATGGCCATTTCCATCCCGACAGGCTTCTGTCCGAGTTTTATATCCATTGGATAGTTGTTTTACCCTTTGATAAAACTTTCGGACGTCATTCCTGCCATAGCACCTCTCCATCTCCTCGACCGCGCGCTTCTCATGCTCTTTCTTTTTTCTTCTGAGAAGCCGGTGCTCTTCCCTTCTCTTCTGTTCGTAGAGCTCACGAACAGCCCTCGTTGTTCGATGGCCTTGTAGGCCTTGTAGGCCTCCTGTTTGGCTGCATGTGCCTGCCTGCACCCGTCGTCAAACCATGGGTTCCTCTAGGTGGTGTCGTAAAACCCAGCACATCAGTGGCAGCTTCTTTGATGGCTTCTTGACAACGACTCCATTCCTCTTCGATGGTTTGTGCAGGCGGCGTCGAACTAACAGAGAGTTTCTGGGAGACTCGGTCGGCAAAGATCCTGGCAGTCCGCTGCGATTGTAGCTTTGCGACGTCAAACCGTGGTGTTCGTTATCGACTCCGTTGTTCTCGTGATATCCTGATTCTTACCTTGGCTACAACAAGGAAATGGTCCGAGTCAACATTGGCTCCTCGGAAAGTTCGGACATCGAGAATACTGGAGGAGTGTCTGACGTCGATCGCAATGTGATCAATCTGGTTGACGGTTGATTGATCTGGGGACCGCCATGTCCCTTTATGGATGTTGAGGTGTGGGAATCGCGTGCTAGCAACAGAGAGGTTACGTCCCTTGACAAAGTCCACCAGCCTTAGTCCGTTACTGGACGTGGTGTCGTGTAGGCTGTGTTTCCCTATGACTTTATCAAAGATTTCTTCTTTACCCAGCTTAGCATTGAAATCTCCTAGAACGATCTTGGTGTCAAAGCTGGGGCATTGATCGTATGTTCTTTCTAGGAGATCATAGAAGTCATCTTTGCTACTATCATCTTTGTCCTCTGTCGGGGCGTGGGCGCATATCAGGCTGATGTTGCCGAATGTAGCCTTGATGCGGATTGTTATGAGGCGTTCGCTTTTACAGTCAAAGCTTAAGACTTTTTGCCTAAGTCTGCCTCGAACAACAAATCCACATCCAAATAAGCGCCTCTCTCTGCTGCAATCACCGTAGTAGATGTCGCAGTTTTTCATCCTCTTCTTGCCCGGCCCATTCCATCGCACTTCCTGGATGGCGGTGATATCTGCTTTATAGCAGTCAAGGGCCTCCGCGAGTTCTTCGGCTGCACGTGGCCTGTTAAGAGACCTCACATTCCACGTGCAGAACCGAAAAGCATGGTCATTTGTTCGTTTGCTGGGGTCGTCAACAGTAGATCGGTCAGTATCCGAGGCAAGTAGTTTGCGATTCAAACGGTGTTTATAGAGATAAGGAAATAAGCGCAACGAGAGCAGTCGAGTGAAAAACAGATGTGTGTGGCACAACAGCTAGTCGGCGACTGAAGAAATTTTAATTTTTAAATCTTTAATTTTTTTCGAATTTATGAGTGGATGGATTGAACTAATCCAAAATATTCCTGTAAATATTACATAGAATTACATTTTTATTCACCCATCCTAATTTAAAATCATGAACCAAAACACTCTTCGAACAAAAGTACATGGTTTTCGCCATTTTCACACAATTTTCCCACAAAATCCATGATTCGTGGTTTTTGTGATATACAGCGATTTCCACTACTCTCACATTTCTGATGGATATCTCCTTGCCGTCCTAATTCTGCTTTCATCCGACCAGATTTTACAGATAAGTTGGTGTATGCACCTTACCAAATCGTCATAAGCTACATTGAAGATCTCGGCAGGCAATCCATCGGCACCAGGAGCCTTTTTGGACTTCAGTTTGGCAATTGTTGCCGCCACTTCACTCGGGTCGGAAGGGCTGCTTGACAGCGGTTTTTTTTTGTAGTTCTCGCGGTTATAGTCTGTAGAAGTGGTCTTTCCAAATTTCCTGCACCGACTGTAATTCCACTACTAGGTTCCTATCCTTGTCCTTGCAGGCTTCCGTTCGTTTTTTTTTTACGAACTTGATATGTTCTTCGCAGTAACATTCCTCAATCTCCTCAATCGCGCGCTTCTCGTGATCTTTCTTTTTTTTTCTGAGAAGCCGGTACTCTTCTTCTTTTCTGCTCGAAGAGCTCATGATCAGTTCTCGTCTTTCTTTGCAGCTCCGCTTTGCATGCCTCCTGCTTAACTGCATGTGCTCGCTGACATGATGGGACTCTGGGAGAGATGAAGACAGACTGGATGGGCGAATTCTCTAGCGATCTACTGCGATTGTAGCCGTGCGACGCTCAATTTCTTGGTAGCATTTTGATAATTTTGTGGGGTCCGGGCTATACTCATAGTGATCCGAATCAATGTTAGCGCCTCGGAACGCCCGGACGTCCAAATGCTGCTAGAGTGTCTTGCGTCATTCACAATATGATCAATTTGGTTGTTTGTAGATTGATCTGAAGATGTCTGCCATGTTCCTTTGTGGATGTTAAGATGTGGGAACTGTGTGCTTTCCACATTGAAGTTGCGACACGTGGCAAGGTCGATTAGCCTAAATCCGTTATCGGAAGTGGTGTCGTGTAGGCTGTTTCGTTCGATTGCGCTACCAAAGATGGCCTGCTTGCCCAGCTTTGCGTTAAAGACACCATGGAAGATCTTGACGTCAAAGCTAGGACATTGCTCTTACGATTTTTCAAGAAGCTCGTAGAATCAGTCTTTGGTTCCTCCGTCGTGCGCACATATAAGGCTTATGCTGGCGACTTTAGCCTTAATTCGGATCGTCACCAAGCGTTCATTAAATACACCTAAAGCTCAAGACTTCTTGCGTAAGTCTGCTGCTGACTACAAATCCGCATCAGAATGTGCGTTGACCATGTTCTTTGTAACAGTCACCGTAGTAAATATCACGGGCCCATCCCATCGCATCTTTTGTATTGTCATAATGTCAGCAATATAGCGGTCCAGGGTCTTCGCAAGTTGTTCGGATGCACGTGGTCCTTAAGCGTCCTGACATTCCACGTACGATTCGAAAATCATTGTCAAGTTCGCACTGTATGTGAATATTTTTATATACATACTCATAAGACTAATTTTAATAAAATTTCGAACAATTGCTGAATACATGAACAAAATTATTTATTTGAAGAGAGGTGTTTTAACTGGGTACAATCCCTCATAGTGTCATGTTATGAACCAACTTGCTAACTAAGCAAATTCTTCGTTGTCTCTGTGCAACTCTATGTATTTCTAAAAAAATCTTGTAACCAAATCTACACAGAAGCCAGGGCTCACAGCCCTCGGACTTAAAACACTCGATTGTGGTCCGAACTCAACACTGGCCACTCAACCATTCTCAAGGAATTCAATTTCCTACCTAGCGACACCGACCGCCTACTACCCCAGGCCATCTTAGAAAAGAAATTCTCAATCAGCATTCCTTCCAGATCGGACTGGATGTCTGACAGGCAAACGCTGAAAGATCCTCTGCGCATTTTCACAGATGGGTCAGTGACAAAAGAAGGGGTGGGTGCGGGTGTCTATTCTCAAGACCTCAACATTGCTATCTCCGTGAAGCTCACTGACCACTGTAGCGTTTTTCAAGCAGAAACCATAGCTATTCAAGAGGCGCTGTCTTGGCTTAAGAATTGTTCCAATAGTCAGGCCGCCATAAATTCCCTGGACAATGTCATGTTCTACTCTAAAACATCCCTTAATTGCAGACTGTCTCTTAACGAGATGGCCGAGCATTTTAACATGTGGGTGCCGAGACACTGTGAGATACCAGGAAACTGCAAGGCCGACGAACTCGTTAGGTGTGGTACAACCTTATCCCTATCGATAGCATGGGTACCGCCTTCCATGCCGATCGCTGCAGCTTACCATCTTCTTAAGATCTACACAACTAAAACCACTAATAACAAATGGCTAGAAGGCACCAGCTGCCTTAAAACAAAAGAAATCTGGCCATCACTTAACCTAAAACGGTCACTCAGTCTACTTGGACTCAGCAAGCACTCATTAAGGACCCTCATTGGAGTCATAACCGGGCACTGTGTAATTGGCACTCGTGCTCGCAGGATGGGTGCTCCATATAATGATTTTTGCAGAGGCTGCATGGATGAAGAGTATGAAGATAACACTCATCACCTACTCTGCTCCTGCAGTGCTCTTGCCAGTCGTTGGTTCCTGCACCTAGGAGCCTACTACTTCAGCGGCCGTAACGAGCTAAAAAGTGCCAGCATTGGCCAACTAAATCGGTTAGGAGAAGTCAATCCGCGTGGTATCACAATAGGCCTACTCTGGGCTGAGTGTGACTGCTCTGCAGCAGTCTGCCACTACTACCTAACCTAACCTACACAGAAGCCAGTGCATGATCTATGTAAAATGAGCTTTACGCACATTTATATTATTTTTCAAACCCGACATAAGCAACATATTTAAAGCAAAGAATATAAAAAATTTAAATGAGGCCTTTAATTTAGCAATTGAAAAGGAAAATGCTCAATTACTTTTCTAAGTAAAGCAAAACAATTTCAAGGCTATTGAAGGTTCTGTTTGTTATAAAACAGGGCACTCAGCAAATCAATGTTTAAAAAAGCCAAGTACTGCTAAATGTATCCTACACAATGCTTCAATAGTATTATTAAATCTTGCAAATATTGTAAAAAGGAAGGACATAACATGCAATAGTGTAGGAAACTTAAGTTGAAAAAAGGATATGAAAAGTCCAACAAATCATATAATTCGGATAACATAAAGACCCTCGAAACAAGTGCTGTGGGGTTTCGGGCGGAAACAGTAACAGCAGTGATCATTCAGAACAATTTTATCAAATGGCAATACAATGTTTCTCATAGTTAAATCAAATAGATTCAAACTGGGCTTAGGTTGTAATTGACCATCATATAGTAAAAAAATGTATCAATAGCAAAAAAAAATAAACTCAAAGCAAATACAAAATTTATCTCTAATAAAGTAAAACTTAAAGGAATCAACGATCGTTAAAATCCTATTGAAAGAATAGGTTTTTTAAGTCTAAAGTTTTGTATCTAACCCGAAAATTCTGTCTTAAATTTTGAAAACATATTTAATATTATTGATTCCCCATTAAATATTCCCTACCATGGTATATTGGGAAGTATTCTCTTGTTTCTAAAAAAGCCAATCTAAACTATAAAAATAAAACACTAAGTCTAAAAAATTAAGATTTTATTCCATTCTTTATAAACAATTCCAAAAACGATACGTTTATGTTGCCAGCTGAAAACTTTAATAAAAATAAATATACTGGGCCCAGAAATTAAAGAATCAATTATTCAAGAACTTCGAATTATAGATGGAGTATATCTAAGCAAAGTAATTACTAAAATCGTTGATAACAATCAAGCAATAACTACAATACTTAATACACCTGAAAGTAAAAATTTGAAAGTAAATTCCAATTTAATTACTTCAAATTAGTGTTAAAGAGGCAGACTACCTTCACTACAGCCAATGAGCACTATGAATTTTTTCATTTGCCTTAAAAAATGCTCCCGTCACGTTCAACGTGCAATGAATCATGTTCTTGCAGGACTAGTTGTTTACTTTGAGCGTAGTGATATATGCATCGTCTCTAAATGACCACGAGATAAAATTCTATGAGCTTAATAACCTAAAACTTCAACCTGATAAATAAGAATTTCGTCGCAAAGAAGTCGCATATCTGGAACACCTAATTTCTGAGATAGGGATGAAGCCAAACCCATCGAAAGAAAGTAATCAGGTAATTTCCAAAACCGAAAAATCCCAATGAAATAAAATCATTTCTGGAATTAGTTGGTTATTACCGAGGATTCATTGAAAACTTCAGTATAATATTTAAACCTCTTACTTGTTTATTGAAAAAGAATGTTAAATTCGATTGAAGTAAAGCGCAAAAGAATGCATTTCAATACATCTATGGACGAAAGTTTACAATCATTACTGACCGTTCATTACAATGGCTTTTTTCCTGCAAAGATCCAGGTTCAAAACTCTTAAGATGGCGACTCAAGTTAAAGGAATATGAATACAGTATAGTTTGTAAGCAAGGCAAAGTTAACCTTAATGTACACTTTTTTACTTTTTTAAAAATTAAAGTTGCGACGATCCGGTTCGAAATAAAAAAACGCGTGCGTATCGTGTGACGATTCGTTAACAAGTGGAAGTTTTTATTTTTCCAGTTAATTTAGTGTTTCGATAAATGATACAATATTTCGTTAAACTATAAGTATGGCCGCTTAGGCGCAAAATTCAAATATTATACCATTTAATTATAATTCAATGTTTAATTCACAATAGTTGTACTTTAATTAAGGAATTCATTTTTATTTTATTATTTATTATATATATATATATATATAGATGCGTATGTTCTGGCGAAACACTGTTTGTCCAAATTTAATGAAAATCAAGCTATCCTTTTAATCACACAAGAAACTTACGACGATTATTTAAAGCTTTATTATTCTTCCTTAAAATAAAACATATTCGACTACTTACATGAAATGTTGTATTTACTAAATTCAAAATACCATATAGCTTATCTAACTAGCATCGATGATGACTAATATTTTAGAAATTGCTGACAACTATTGTCAACTAAAAAACAACCCTCATGAATTATATAGCGTCATTTTTTCCGCAAATATAAAAACACCAAAAAATGTCCCATTGCTTTATAAAAAGAAATAGTAAGGACAAAGCAAGCTATCAAGACTTATTTTACACAATTCTGAATCGAGGACAATATAGAGAGTATGTTACTGCCTGCTTTTGAGGATAAATTTGATCAGTTTAAATATGGAAAACTACCACACATAATTACATTTCTATTCAGAAATTCAAAAATTAAAATAGTTATATTTAAAGATGTTACGCCAATTAAAGATGAGATAGATAGACATTCAGGATTGCGGAGATCAAAAGTCGTTACCAATGGTATAATATGAAAAAAGAAATCTTTGTGATAAATTTATATTAAATCTTGTGACAGCTGTCAAAGAAATAAAGCAGTACGGAAATTTTATAAGGCTCCAATGGAAATAACTTCCACATCAAATTAACCATTTGATAGCCTAAGTTTGCATATAGTTGCTCCATTGCAAATAACATTACCGTTTCATACTTACTATGCAAGATGACCTCACGAAAATTACACAAGCATATGCTATTAAAGATCATACAGCCGAAACAGTGGCAGTAAATCTACTTAAAATTTATAATCGTGATGGCATCCCATAAACATTACTTACCTTGATCTGCTCGGACTTCATGTCAAACCTTCTTAAGGACTTTTCAAAATTCTTTCACATGAAACAAATTTGTACCACCGCATATCATCCGCAGAGTAATGGGGCCTTGGAACTTTACTTGCCATTCCAAAATTAAGGATTACTTAAAACATTATATAAATTATTACCAAGATAACAACTGCCATATTTTCATTAAAATAATTCTGTACACCGTACTACAAAATTTACTCCACATGAGTTAATATTCTGACATAAACAGATTCTTCCATCTTCTTTAACTCAAGATCCAAAATTTAAATACACGTACTATGACTATATAGATCAACTCAAGTATAGTGTTAAACAATGATTGGTTCGCGAAATAAAACAAAGCGGTTCAGTTCAATGACCTTTTATTTATTTCTCTCATATGTTAACGCGAGTTACGTACCACCTACCAAAAAGAATTGTAAAATTGCAAGCAGGCACTTTTGCATTAACAGAATGCGATGGAAAACAAAATACATAAAAGTGCTAAGTCAGCAAAATCACCTACCTCTGAATTGGAATATGAGAAGTGCTTGGCTAATCAATTTTATGGTATACAACCGATCGAATGTCTCCAATTTGGGGATTGTTTGTCGGATTGAAAGAGTGTGCGACCAAGCCATAGACAGCGGCACTCATAATAAAATAAAATAAATACTTGCGGTGCGGTAAAAAATAATCGTGTTTCATTTCTTTGCGACAAATAATTTAAGTCGCGCGGGCGGTGACCGAAACTGTCTGCGACGCGGGTTTTTATACCAACGTATATTTAACGTTACACCTCGGCCACCCTTACATCGATTTCGCCCTCGAGATCGGAGCCCCTCCCACGCTGCTGTCCTTGTGCAGTCCTTCGCTAGCTCCAGTGCTTCATCCCGACGTATGATGGTATATGGGCCCGATGGTATATGGGCCCAGACACCCCGTTTCCAACTTCCGCGTCTCGTCGGTGGCCGTTGACTCCCCTCTATGATTTCCGCTCTACCCGCATCACGTTGCCAGAATCTATTGATGGGAACCTCAAGTTGTTTCCTTTTTGCTCCGTTTGGTTTGCCATGCACCATAGGTATATCCGCCCTCCAGTCGGCGATCGATATACACTTGCTCGTCTTCACCACCTTTACGTGCGGTAGGTCCAGCAGCTTCCGACCAATTTGCATCGGGTACGGCGGGCTCTCGTCCGGCACAATCTTCATCAAAAAATCCATTATAAAGAATAAGAGTCTTTTGAAGATTTTTAAATGCAGCTAAATAGTAAGAGATAAAGAGTGCACAATCGTCAAACGAGAAATTTGCATTTTCTTGCACACTTAGTTCTCTGAGTGCCTCGAGTATGACTCCTCATTGATTGTGACCCACTATGCCACAGGATAAAGAAAATCTTATCCAAAGGTCCTTCGGTTCAAGGCTTCATAAAATATAAATAAGAGAACATAACACAAACATCAAACGAGGTGTTATAGTTAGTGAAAATAGGAAAGAATGGGCCCTAAAGACACTTTCCGTCCTTAGAAATCCCAGTCTTTATTCCCACAGCGGGTAAGTCGCGCCACTGCAGCAAAAGACTGTAGACCAATAAGCCTCACATCGTTCGTTCTAAATGCTTTCGAAAAGCTTGTCAAAACTCTATTCGCGGTAAGTTCAAATATGACACCATCTCATTTGATTCAACCGTTAAAGCTGTAACCTCAAGAAGTGTCCCACAGGGTGTTGTAAAATCGTCCATTCTGGGGGTACCAGTGATTAATGAAATATTAAGAAAACTCATATACTAGGGTTTTTGCATGTGAAGATGATGTAGTTTTGATAACCAGTGAGCCTCCTTTGCAATAAAATCTCCCTTGTAAATGGACAAAATCCTGCTATCGAAGCATAAGTGAAAACAAAATACGAATGGAGGAACATTCCATTCTTCACAATTTCAACAATTGAAGGTACAATCCTCAAATTAAAAACAAGAATCCCAAATATCTTGGATTAGTCCTAGACATGAAACTAAACTAGAAAGTAAATGTACAAGGATGAGTTAAAAAATAAGTCTTTATATATCTGAGCAACAGAATATTCAGTAAACAATAGAGAAATCGCTTACCACAACTTCGAAAGACCTATTTTTTCCGAAATTGGAGTAGCGGAATATATACGAACCCATCAATAACTCGATCCTCCAAGTCTATACGGAAAGCTTGTAAATAGGTACAGGAGCGGGGATCTACTCGGAATTGTGCAAGGGAGTGTAGGATCTAACTTAAACTTCACTCAAGAAGAATTCGTTTTCACACTCAATACTTAAGGGTGGTTTAGCCAAGCTACGAATTGAGTGGTATTGTATCCACCAACCAAGTAAAACATGAAGAAATATTGATTTTGATTTAAAATTAACAGCACCTAACTGAAGACATGAAATGAAACAAACCAACTCAACAAGCGAATATTCATGCATGTAAAGACATTTCAATAATATGTATGCGTCTATAAATTTGTATTTGCTCTGTTCTCTCCAGCAGCATTGCCAGACCAAAAATTTCGCTGCGTGTGTGAGTTTGCTTTACATTTGTTTGGATAGAAATAATTTTAATACATTAATGGCAATTGTATGTTCTCCCGACTGACAATTAAGCCAAGCCAAGCCATGACAACATAATACATATATGTGTGTAGCGCTGGCTACTCTGGCATACGGCTAGATGTTATTTAAGTTAATAGTTGGCATGAGACAATTTACATTTTCACTTATAGTACTTAAGAGTTCCATGATACTTTGGTTTAATTTAAGACGACAAATCGTTTTTATTTTTATTTTTTTAAGTCTAAAAGGTGTTTTACTGTCAAGGGTAAATTTTCCTCGCAGAGGAGGCAGAGTGCTTGTGTTTCTTTTGTAATAATATGTTTATAAATAAAGTTAGTGTGCCCCATTCGAAGTGTTATAAACATTATTTACATTTTCGCGGGTTCGTTCGCTGGAAAGATGGCCCTTTCAGCAGCTGGGTTAAGCTCTTTGTATAAGTGTTAGCAATTGGACCAACTAAGGTCCAGGGGAGGGGGGTTCCATTATGACTGATTTTGCAGCTGCATCTGCTTCATCGTTGCCTTTGATGCCCGCGTGAGCCGGGATTCAAGCGAGATTAATACGTTGATGGCCACGTGCAGATAAAAAAATATTACCAAAGTGCCAAATGTGTTTAAGTTGATGTTTATAGGTGTTTTATTGTTATTTAGTAAAATTTTGCGTTTTTTAGTGTTTTTGAAACATGACCACCGGTGGGTCATATGGCATCATGATAATACAATACTACATACAATACCACCACATACCACATGACCCCCCGGAGGTCATCTATATGCAGTAGGTCTGAGAATCGTTTACTATCTATTTGTCATACCCATAAGTGAAAAGGGTTGTTCACCCTTAATATTTTTGTTTATTTTTGGACGAAATATTTTGTTTTTATTTTTTTTATGTGACATTAAGAAATACACACAACCCTAAATATTTACTTTTTCAACACGAACGATAACTGATCAATTATATCGTTTTTAACTGTACTTTGATTAAAATTTTTCTTAGCTTATATGCTTAGCTATAATGTTTTTTATAAGAACATTTATTTTTATTATTGAAGTTTAATCCTGATATATGCTTAGTGTTACCAATCTTAGGGCCGTTTGCTCATTCGCAACATAAACCCAAAACATATGTTAGTATAACATATCCTTTATGTAATACTTAAGCTTAATTGCTTTGCACAAACAAAATTTATGTACAACGATAACTTTACAAACAGAGCTAACTTTACGTTGGTTATTTCATGGGCCAAGTGGCATAGTGACACAGTCGACGTCATGAAAACCAGATGGTATTTTTGTGTGAGAGAATACAAGAACCGATGATGTGCAACTTGGAAAGAAAAGGATATTGTCTCATAATGAATTCATCACAATTTCAACAGACATTCTGGGACATATGCATAATAAACACCGAAATCGATTGTTGTTTGAAAAACAAATTTGATAATGATAGTTTAATTTAACATTCATCCATTTATCCATAAATCTGTGTGAATCATGAATTTCGACAAATGAGTCAAAAACTACTCGATATGTACATAAGAGTTATGTATCGAACGAGTAAACGGCCCTTAGATTCTTAAAATTTGCAGCGCCTTTACTGGTGAGTGAAATGCCAATGTCACTTCTAAGTAAGCAGCACGGAGTAGGGATGAGACTTAATCCGGTCTCCTGTTTTATTCACACAATAAGATTTCTCTCACTCCCTACACAGGTATTTTTTTTTATTTTCAATTCATTTTTATTTCGTACTTCATGACATGCTTATATACAAGACAAAAATGCTTAAAACTAGTTGGACGTACAATTTTACTATTTCTAACTTACTGTCCCTCGGCGGGCACTCCAAACTAAAATTAATCTTATTCTATGTCTTCCGACTTTAGCCAACAAGGGTTATTTTTTAATTCATTTCGATGGATTTAATTGAAGGATTGTGAACGAAGAAAAGTTTAAAAAAAGAACTTTTTTTGTTTAAAACTTATCTCCTAACTAATAATAACTTAAGACTAACTTAATTTTAACATACATACACATATATATACACGTATTTATGCGAATACACGTGTATATACATATATGTAGCGGGAAAATGTTCTTCGAATCCGTGAAACCTCTGGTCCAAACCTTAGTCTCCCTCCGAACATCAGCAGGGTATTCGAGAAGGTGATAAATAGAGTTCTGATCAACCGGACAGAGGACAAACATATAATTCCGAATAACCAATTCCTCCGCACACTATTCATGCCGCGTCGAAACTGGTGTCGAATGTCCAATGGAACAAGAGCCAGAAACAATGAACGGGAGCCTGCTTGATTGACCTGGGGAAGGCCTTCGACACCGTATGGTTAGAAGGACTTTACTATAAGCTCAATCGGCTAGGCATTAGTAAACCACTACTGTGCCTGCTATATAATATGCTTACCGGTAGGCGGTTCGTAGTCAAGAATGGCAACGTGACCTCTACAGGTATTTTTGAAGTTAAAAATGGTCTCCAACAAGGTGCCGTTAATTCACCGATCCTGTTCAACATTTTCTTGAGCGACCTGATAAGTTCTCTTCCACACGCTTTTGCGTATGCCGACGATTTTATCGTGTACAGATCAGGCAAACAAATCGAGGACATCACTACGCTCGTGCAGGGTGACTTCGACTCATTCATGAGAGATTGCGATGACTGGAAGTTGAATATCAACTTTCAGAAGTCGGAAACCATTCTGTTCAGGACTCGGTTGTATAAAGCTTTGGCGGATACAAAAAAGAATTGGCGAAAGGTCTCAATGTTGGACGGCACAGGCAATCACTGGCGCAAAAGATTGTAGTCAGATACCTGGGGACCTTGCTAGATCAGTATCTATATTTTAACAAACATGTAGATGCTGCTCTGGCCAAGACCCGAGGCGCTTTCGCTCTTACAAAGAGACAACAACCACTCGATGCGAAAGTGAAGGTAATTTATTACTTGTGCTTCATTCTTTATCTAAGGACTTGAATTCGCCTTTACAGAACACCAGAGTCCCAGTACAGAAAATTCTATTCCAATGGGGTTTTATACAAAAGGGCGAAGCTGATACGAGTGAACAATTTCCTAGTGAAGTTGATTCGAGGCCACATTGCGAGAGCGATGAGCTCGGTTAATAACTTGATTTCTGGGGCTTACTGCCCCAATCCACAGTACCACGAAAGGGTAAGTTATAGTGGCTTCGTCCCCCATTTCTCCATTTAGACATATGCGGTCTGTTACAAGATATGGATGCGGTACCGCTCATTTTTTACATTGCCATATCAACTGTGGACGGGCTACTCAAACACGACCGTTCCGTTGCACAATGAGCTGAGGAGGATCTCCTCCGGTTCAGCACAGCGGTACCGAGTCGGGACGTGTGAGATGTTGCTATGCAACGTAGAAAGTTCTGGTGTTTAAGGAGCGAGAGAACTTCCTCCTCGAATCCTTTAGAGCCTGGGTAGTTCAGACCCCACCTGGGTATTAGTCGGTCCCTGTCTTGCAGTAGATGGAATGAATTTTTATCATCCGAAATCCATGCCTGCAACCTATGGCGGACGCAAAATGTGTAGGGTAGATTGTAAGTTAGGCTAAGACGCGTAAAGAAAAAAAAATTAAGCTACACATGGTTAGACTTGTATGGATTAGTGTGTATGCTAAATATATATATATATATTTAACATGTGTATATGTATTTATGTTTAGTTTTAGGTAGTCATAAGGTATTTTAAGTTAGTATTAAAGTTATAAAGGGGCATGGGCTTATGTACACAGGAGAAAGTTGCTGACTGCACAAAACCTGATAGGATGCCAGCTCGATCCCTGCTTGTGCATAAGTCAAGTTGACATACAGCCTCCTCGTGGCGCTCCTGGATAGCCATCACAACAACCGTTGTTTCGTGAACTAATGTATGCAGCGATCCCCATCTGCCTGAGGGTCAAATAACGGGTCTGGCCTACCAGTTGTTGAGGCTAACTCCCTCACCACATAAAAAATCGACGGTTACGAACCGACAGAAGGCCTCGGATATGGACGGATTCAAAGTTGACGACCCCAGCAAACGATTCGGTTATCTCTTAGAAAGAACATACGATCGATGCCCCAGCTATGACACCAAGATCGTTCTAGGCGATTTCAACGCACAGCTGGGCAAGGAAGAAATCTTTGCTAGAGCCCTCGGAAAACACAGCCTGCACGACAACAAATCCGGAAACGGACTCAGGTTGGTAAATTTCGTCTCGGGGCGTAACCTCTCTGTGATGAGCAGGCGGGTCCCACACCTCAACATCCATAAGGGGACCTGGCGGTCTCCTGATCAATCAACCGTCAACCAGATTGATCATATTGCGATCGACGTCAGACACTCCTCCAATATTCTGGATGTCCGAACGTTCCAACATCGACTCGGACCATTTCCTTGTTGTAGCCAAGGTAAGGATGAGGATATCGGGAGAAGTACGTAGTCGAGAAAGAACACTATGGTCTGACGTCGGAAAGCTACAATCGCAATCGACCGCTAGGAACTTTGCCGACCGATTCTCCCTGAAACTCTCTAAAAGTTCGATGCTGCCTGTACATTCAATAGAAGAAGAATGGAAACGTTGTCAAAAAGCCATCAAAGAAGCTGCCACTGATGTGCTGGGTTTTCCCGACACCACCCAGAAGCAACCCATGGTTTGACGACGAGTGCAGTCAGGTACATGCAGCCAAGCAGGAGGCCTACAAGGCAACGCCGCATCGAACAACGAGAGCTGTTCGTGGGCTCTACGAACAGAAGAGAAGGGAAGAGCACCGGCTTCTCAAAAAGAAAAAGAAAGAGCATGACAAACACGCGGTCGTAAAAAAAATAAAACAAGATGTAGACCTCGGGCCGAAGCCTGCATGGACAAAAATGGACAAATAGTAGTAGAATTGCAGTCGGTGCTGAGAATTTGGAAAAATCATTTCTGTAGACTGTTAAACGGCGATGACGACACAAATTCCGCTGTCAGGCAGAATGTTTCACTCAATTTGGACGATGATGAACAAGAATTTCGTCCCCCACACTTAGACGAAGTCAAGATAGCGATATCTAGACTGAAGTCGAACAAAGCTGCTGTAGCGGGACAATCCGTCCGCGGAAATATTAAGAGCAGCTGGAGATGACCTGGTTGAGCGCATGCACAAGCTCATCTGTAAGATATGGTCAGAGGAACGCATGTCCGATGAGTGGAATCTTAGCGTCGTTTGTCCGGTTCACAAGAAAGGAGACCCCTTTGATTGCGCCAACTATCGAGGGATCATCGCGTACATGATACTCTCTACCGTTTTGTGTGAACGCCTGACACCCTTTGTCAACAACCTGATAGATCCTTATCAGAGCGGTTTCAAGCCAGGAAAGTCCACAATAGATCAAATATTTACACTTCGGCAAATCCTGGAAAAGACTCAAGGTCGGTAACGACCTCAAGGCGACACGCTGTCATGTGACTTCTTTAACATCATACTTGAGAAGATCGTGCGAAACTCAAACGTAAACACCCGAGGCAAGATCTTCCAAGAGTCCGTTCAATTGCTAGCTTACGCGGACGACATTGGCGTGATTGGACGAAAACAGCGAGCCGTCAAAGTCGGCGTTTGATGGCATTGAAGCGGAAGCGGCTAAAATGAGTCTAGCGATAAACCAGGGCAAGACAAAATACATGCTGTCATCACGGGAGCACGCACAACATCGACGTCTCGGACAGAGCGTCATATTGGGCAGCAGAAACTTTGAGGTAGTCAAGGACTTCGTCTACCTAGGCTCAACAACACCAGTACCGAGATCAAGCGCAGAATTGCTCTTGTCAATCGCTGCTTCTTTGGGCTCCAGAGGCAATTGAGTAACAGAGCCATCTCTCGAAACACCAAATTGACCTTGTATAAAACCCTGATCATCCCAGCCCTGCTCTATGGCGCAAATACATGGACGCTATTGAAAGCGGATGAAGAAGCTCCTGGTTGTTTTAAGAGAAAAGTTCTGCGTACGATCTTTGGTTCTGTTTGCGTTGATGGCGTTTGGAGGAGAAGGTTCAACCACGAACTATACGGGCTGTACAGCGGCATGTACCTAGTTAAGCGTCTTCCGATCCAACGCTTAAGATGGCTAGGTCATATAGAGCGGATGGACACAAAGATAATTCCCTACCGCAACACTATTAACAAACAGGTTAATTCAAACTTAGCGCCAGAATGTGAACATATTACAATTGGGCGGACTATTTATACAAAAAAATGCAAGTGTTGCTAAGCAACGGAGATACTGGTAACTACGATTACAAAATAATATATATACTGAAATAAGAACAGTTGCTAGGCAACGGATAGATGAGAAATTAAAAAAACTTATTTTAACAAAAAAAAGATGACCGTTGCTAGGTAATGAGTTAACTAGGATTAAAATAGACAAATTTAAAGTACAGTAATAATAATGAAAAGTTGCCTAGATACGACCAAATGGATTACTTAAGTTTAAGTGGCTCGATGACAATCCCCGATCCGTCTGAACACTTAGGGTGAAGACTCTATATTCAAAACAGCGAGCCTTCTAATTGTCCTCCTTGATTTTATAGTTCAACCCGGTAAACGAACGTCTGCTATACGCACCACCTTATCAACGCCTGAATAAACTTTGACCACTCGGCCCAATTGCCAAGAACTTCGAATGCTGTTAGGTTCAATTAGAAGTACAATGTCGTTGACCTCTACCGGTTTAGTGTCGTTGTGCCACTTTGAGCGTCTTGTAATTTCGGGTAGATACTCGCGATACCAGCGTTTAAAAAATTCCGACATCAAATGCTGAGAGCGTCGACTGTACAATCGGCTATGTGCATCACTTTCGTGAAATATTCCAGGAGCCATGATGTTTATATCTTCTTCTCCAAAAAGCATTGTGTTAGGAGTGAGTGACCTTGGATCATCTGGGTCAACGGGAAGGTGAGTCAAAGGACGCCTGTTAATCTGCCACTGCGCTTCGAGCAAAGCGTTACGAAGAACATCCTCCCTTGGAACTACTCCTTTAAGGATGAATTCGATGCTGATTTTAATTGAACGTATGAGACGTTCCCAAGCACCACCCATCCAAGGTGAGTAAGCAGGAATGAAACGCCAAAGGATCCTTTCATAATTAGCGCAGTATTCGCCTAAAGCGTCTTTCATCTTCTTTGCATCCAGTTCTAACAATTTCTTGGCACCAACAAAATGACTGCCATTGTCACTGTACAGGAAACGGGTAACAACGCGATTAATGACGAAACGTCGAATACCCATAATACATTGGTCCAAGCTCAAATCGTTTAGCAGCTCTAATTGTACTGCCCTGAAAGTAAGACAAGTAAAAATCATTCCATTCCATACGGTGCCTCTTCCGCATTTTACGGATAAGGGACCAAAACAATCCACGCCGACGTGAGTAAATGGCTTGGACTCGAAAGCTTATTGAGCTTTTGGGAGTAATCCCATCTTTGGAATTACAGGACACGCATTCAGACGCTTACACATATGACATCTGTCCTTAATCTTTTGGACTACTCGTCGGATAGAATTAACCCATGCATATTCACGAATATCGGCAATAATTGAGGCTGTACCTTGGTGAAGGTTTCTATTGTGGTGAAACTGGATTAAGAGATCCACAAGATGATGGTCCTTTGGTAAGATAGCCGGATTACGAGATGAATAGGAAACCAACGCCTTTTGACATCTTGAACTTAGCCGTAATGTGCCTTCTTCATCCAAAAATGGAGACAAACTTAGAATGGAACTTGAGACTTGACTCCACCAGCCACTTGGATTGCTGCAATGTCATCTGGAAATGCATCTTGTTGTATCTTCCTGAAGATCCAATGTTCAGCACGACGAAATTCTTGCGGCGTAATGAATGCTTGCAACTCCATGGTAATGTTACGAAGTTTGTTCTTCAGACGGAGAAAATAAGCGATCACTCTAACTGAAGAGCCCCAGCTCGCTCGAAATCTTAGCGATAACTCCTCGAAGAAAGTATAAGACGCTTGAAGAAGTTCAGCATGCACCAAAATATTTGACTTCTGTTTATCGTAAAAATCTTTTGAAACTGCAGGCTTGATCGACAAAAATGGCCATTTAACGAAATCTTCTTGAAGGAAGTGAGGTCCTGAAAACCATCGTGAATTTTCAAGGATAGATGCATTAGACCATCGTGTGGCGTCGTCAGCTACATGATCGGTGGTGTTTACATAAAACCACTGCCGAGGTGAAGATGAATCCAGAATCTCTCCAACACGAACTGCAACGAAGGATGGGAATTTGTATGTCGTTGAGTTTATCCATGAAAGTACTGTCTTTGAATCCGAGAGAAAGACCACCTTGTGGATAGCGATGGAATGTGAACTTTTAATCGTTGATGCAAGACGTACTCCCAAAACGGCTGCTTGTAGCTCGAGGCGAGGAACTGTTAACTTCTTTACTGTGTTCTTATCCCTTTCGAAGCGTAGATAAGCAACAGCGGCGAAAGCTTTCTCTGAGGCATCAACAAAAACGACGAGGCTTATTTCCGACACGTCCAGACTCCAAGACACATAACGACGGGGAATTCTAAGCTTCTCAACGTTTCTTAACATTTTTACGAACTCCAACCAGTGCCACTTCAGCTGAACCGATACTGGCTCGTCCCAATTGAAACCTTCCCGCCAGACATCTTGAAGGACGATTCTTCCTCGTATAATGAGCAACGAAATCAGACCAAGCGGGTCGAAAATCCGCATGACCATTCTCAGAATCTCTCGCTTTGAAACATTGAATTCAGAACTAAGCATTATTCAAAAATTTGGTCATCAGAAAGCTTGTAGGTGAATTGATCGGAGGAAGGAATCCAATATATACCAAGGATTTTTGTAGTGATTCTTTCGCAATCGATTGGATTGACGCTGACCAGCTTAGAGTTGATTTGTTCTAAGGGCAATTTTCGCATTAATTCGAAATTGTTGGATTGAATTTCTACGAGATTAAAACCCATTGACTTGCAAATATGCACCGCATTTTCAGTTACAGAAAATGCTTCTTCGGTAGTATCATGGCTATTAAAGTAGTCGTCAACATCAGTTCTCTTCGTCAATCCGTCCACGGCATTAGGAAAATCGTTTTGAAATTTTATGGCATGATCATTTTGTAAAAACTGAGCACATGATGGAGAACACCTGGGACCAAACATCATAACTTCCATTATATAGATCCGAGGACTAGCAGAACTAACTCCGTTTCTCCATAAGAATCGCTGACAATTTTGATCTTCGGCACGAATCCGAATCTGGTGAAACATTTCTTTTACATCAGCATTCTCCGCAACTTGACGCTCTCGAAATTGAAATAATCCAGCATGAAGGGGAACAAGATTATCTGGTCCTTTTAACAAGAAAGTATTAAGAGACACACCACTTACTTTTGTAGCCACGTCTGCTACTACTCTTGGCTTGGGAGGAATCTTATTAGGATTTTCCACGTTGAAAATTGGAGCATACCAAACACGTGAGCATGCTGTAGCCAAGTCCTCTTCAGTAGCTATCCTTGCATATCGTTTGACAAATAATTCTGATACGTAGTTGTTCATCCAAACCAGAAGGTGCGGATTCTTCTTTAAGTTGTTCTCAAGTCCAATAAGACGTTTCAAAGCCATAGGGTAACTATTTGGAAGACTAATGCTGTCTTCTTTCCAAAGCAGACCAATTTCATAACGACCATTCATGAAATTCGTCCCATAATATTTAAGGCTCGGGTGTCTTCTTTGCTGACAAAATCGCCCTTAGGGGGCCATTACTCCAAGCTCTTCAGTCGTAAAATGCAGCGCAACAGATGACGTCCTCGCACTAGATGGCGCACACGAGTGGAAAAGTCTCAACCAACTTGGTGTGCGCAACTGGAGACAGCTGGCGAAAGATCGTGCTGACTGGAGAGGTATGTTGGTTGAGGCCCAGGTCCACCCCGGACTGTAGCGGCAATTAAAGAAGAAGAGTAGGTCCAGATCATCACCAATGGCCTCGATAGTTAGCTGGTGCCCGTTTGAGTTGCGTAACACACATTTGAGAATATTTCGGTCATCGAACTTGTCTGTCCCTAATGAGCATTCCCCTCTTTTGTGCGAGAGGAAGCGTTTCACACAGCGAAACTGCAGAGTGCAATTCGGCGCAGCGTGTCCTAATTACTGACATCGAGCGCATTGTAAAATGTGAATAGATTTTTCTAATTTTGCCCATTTTACTGCGAGAGTGCCTAAGTTGATTATTTTTTTGACACTCTCTAGGCGTGTGTCGGCCGTAACCTGAACCAGGAAGGTCGGCAGTTGCATGTTCTCCCTTCGTGACACCGCAGTGACAAACGGCTTGACGCTTTCGTATTTAACGTCCTCGCCCTGCGCCTGGCGCAGCATAGCGAAGAGTTCCTTCGGATCAGTGGAAGGATCCACGTCTTTCAGGAGGATAGTTTGGAGGCTGTCCCTTTTCGGGGTGTATGTGAAAAACTCCACTCCCGAATCCGTCAGCTCTCTAATTATATTTCTGTATGCTGCCATGTTATAGCACTTAATTGTCTTAATATTTGAAGTTGCCATAGTTTATCAGATAAGTACCTTCAATGTTTAATGAACTGACACCGTACTTACACAGTTTCACGATGTTGCCTGTCGGTATTTCCGTCATGTGTATGGGGGGATCTCCTCTTCCTCCATGTCGTCTGCTGCTGTTGTTGTTGCCGCTTCTGTTGTTGCTGGGGTTGTTGTTGCTTCTTCCGCTTCTCCGATTTCTGATACTGTGCTTGCTGTTTTGGCTGCTACTCTTGCGGCTGGTTAGGTTGTGGCTGCTGCTGTTTTTGCTGCAGCTTCTGTTGCTGTATCTACAGTTGCTGTATCTGTAGCTGCTGTTGCTGGGTGGCATTTATTTCCGCCTTCCTCGCTGCTAGTTTTAGGATCTCAGCGTCCAGCTCCACCCGTTGTTGGAGGCGCCTATTGAACTCCTCGATTTGCTCTTGGTCAACCTCCTCTTCCTGTGTAGCTTCGAACACAGAGGATGCAGGTTAGTTTAACTTCGTGCAGAGCTATATCGTGAGCTGTGGTCGGTAGACAGCTCGTCACCTTCTCCACAGTACAAGCCTTCTCGTTCGGAAGACATGTGCATAACATTTTCCACAATCGTAGCATTTTTTTCGGCCCCTAATGTTGTTGTCGCCAGTGCGGCTAGCGCCGCTGCGGACGTCGACGGCCTCCGCGACATTATTTCTGGTGCAGTTTTCCCAGCTGCGTTGGCTTTGGCCGCGGCTACTGCAATTGTTATTGCTGCTTCTCTAGCTGGAGAAGTAGTTGGCAGTGGCAATGCGGTGCTGTTGATGTCGCTGTTATTGTTGCTCCTGATGGCACTGGCACTGTCTGTACTGCTAATGCTGCAGACTCTGCTGTTGTTGTTGCTACTGCTAATGCACTTGTACTGTTGTCGCTGTTGCTGCTGGTTTGGTAGCTGCTCTCGCTCCACTTGGAGCGTTGATTGTTGTTGCTGGCTTTCCTTTGATGGAGCTCGACTTCAGATTCATGCGTTTAAATCGTCGCTTCCCCTCAGCCGTCACCCACTCGCTTTCTGATAGGGTACCGGCAACGCATGATAATTTTAGCGACGGTACTCTATCTTTTCCCCAGGCCTCGAACGGCCCCGCTTTCTTATTTGTTTTCCCCGGGACTTGAGCGCGGGATGTATCAGTCTATGTTATATAAACCGCAGCGCTTTGGCCCACACGGCTGTCACTGTTTCTTAATATCACTGAACGGCGACTAAATATTAAAATTCTGCCGCATCTCAAATTAATAATGATGACAACGATATAGACGAAACTGAAGAGGAGCTCAACATTTGTGTCCAGAGGATACAGGTGATTAACGACAGCTTAGCCACCATTAACAGAGACATAGCAGAAAAGGAGCTCATCACAACGGAAAACGCAGAAGCCGAAGCCATCAAAATAGCGGATTACGAAGATTCAGCCACAACTACCTTATCGTGCCTTCAGTGTCGTTTGAACAATTTGATGGAAAAACGCAACCAATGAATTCTTTCTCTTCAAAGCAAGAAATATCACCAGCGAAAGCTCGAGAATATAAAAGCTATGTCAAATTGCCAAAATTACAATTAAAACGATTCGATGGCCTGAAATCGTCTCTATACGGCAGCGCAAAAAATGGTGTAGTGGGTTTTACGGCTACGGACACACACTACAATGCAGCTGTGTCTTTGTTGCAAGAACAATACGGTAATCGACGATCACATACAGTAACTTGTTTCGCTTCGTCACGTTCAATCGCGGTCCGATGTATCAGGCCTAAGCTTTCTATACAATTTCAGCAATACATTTAGACGATCACTCACAGGTTTAAATGTCCCCTAGCAACAGTATGATGTTATGTTAAAACCAAAACTACGGCGTTGCTTACTTTACGATTTACGAGTTGACTTCCACCGAATAAGAGAAGAGAAGATTTCGTGCTCGACGACATAAAAATCGACACGTACAACGATAGTTTCGAAACGACATCGACAATAAATTCGACGAAATGCTAGACTCGCCAATTATTGAAATTTCTCAAGAGCGAAATAGAAGCTCTGGAAATGAGTAAAGTAGATTCGCAGAGTAAGTCAAAACCAATACACACAACTTCAACAACAGCTAATTTATCGGCATTCAATGAAAAAGAGAGGGTCTCCATGTACATATGTATATTTTGCCAGTCTCCTTCATACAGCACGAAAAATTGTGATCCTACTATAGTATGTCCATCACACAAAAGAGAGATGTGGATGATTACTTCGGAGTTAATTTGTGCAATACCACCCGCAATTTCATAAACGTCTTTTTGAAGACGGCCCGTTGCTCAATGTGGCACAAGAAAATTATTACAGCGAATGGTAATTGATGGAGGAAGTCAAAACAGCTACATTTGTGAATCCGCAGCAAAGAAATTAAGGTTTGTCGAATCTGGTAAGGTAACGATGTCATTGATTCCATTCGGGACAAATAATAAAGCATGCCCAAAAGTGTTGACAAAGGTAAAAGTAAGTCTGAAAAGTCAATTTAATGAGCAGAATGTTGAAGTAGAGATGCTTGTCGTGCCCACAATATGTATAGATGTTTTCACAGTTTCAAACAAAAGTTGTAAATTGATCGCAAACTTCAGATTGGCTGACAGTTGTTGTCAAACACAAATACCACCAGAGAACGGACACAGCATGTTAATCGGTTCAGATATTTATTGGAGTATTGTTACCAGCAAACAACGAAAAATCTCCAAGCAATTACGAGCTGTCCAAACGATATTGAAGTGGACATTTCAAGGACCTCATCTTCTTAAAACATCTGACACAACATCTTCATCAAATGTCATGTTCGCAGCAGCCTTTGGAGCAAGGGATATATCTCATTTATGGTCACTAGAATCCATCGGTATTCGACGCGAGAAAGCAGAGAAGATGTTCTGGACAGAAAAGCTAAGTAGTGAGTGTATTCGTTGGTCTGCAGGTCGTTTTGTAGGATCTTTACCCTGGAAGGACAAAAGCTTGCAATTTCTAAACTAAGCAACGGGGAGACAGTGAGCACTTAACCGCTGAAGAACTTGTTCACGCAGAACAATACTGGATAAGATATGTGCAAGTTAACTCCTTTTGTAACGAAATTTTCGATTTACAGAAAGGAAGGAGTATTTCAAATAAATCAAAATTAATCCAACTATCTCCTTTCTTGGACGATGAGCGTATATTGAGATAAGGATGTCGACTGCAACTTCTGAATGATGACTTCGATATAATGCAACCGATGATATTTCCACCGGATTCTTATATGACCAATGTGATAATTGACGACCACCATGATATTTCCACCGGATTCTTATATCACCAATATGATAATTGACGACCACCACTTGAAGACGTTGCACGGGGGTGTTAACATAGTGTTAACTTGCTTAAGGAAGCAATATTGGATTCTACGAGGAAGACAACTTGTCAAAAGAAGAATACAAAATTGCGTTGTCTGTAAGAGGCTTTGTGGTAAGGCCGCCTCACAACTTAACTACAGAAAGCTGTTTAATGGCAATAAGGCGATTCATTGCTCGACGAGGTGTTCCGTCGGCAATATTTTCGGATAACGCGAAAACCTCTCGAAGGGCGGCAGTGGAATTAACGAAAGCTGGACTATGGCTAGATGGCTAAGAAGAGAAAATGGAAATTCATTGTGGAAAGGGCTCCATGCTGGGGCGGATTTTGGGAATGACTGATTCGCGTCATCAAGAATACCTTGAAGGCAGTTATTGGTAAAGCAAAATTAACATTCGATCAGTTACGAACGCTGCTAGCGGAAGCAGAATCTATCGCAAATGATCGGCCATTGACTTATACATCGAGTGATCCATTAGATCTATCTCGTATTACCCCATTTAATTTCTTATTTGTTAATCTTTTCCTAAATTCAGAACAGGCATTGCGGGTTCAACGAACACTGATATTCAAGAACTTTGGAAAATGCGCTTAAAATATACCAACAAACTTTCAAGGCGATGGCGGGACGAATATCTCCAAATGTTACGACTATTCAATCAGCGGGACAATTCTAAGGCGGCGGTTATCATAAAAGAAGTTGATGTTGTACTTCTATATGATCCTTTTCTTCCCAGAGTTCATTGGAAGTTGGCACTAGTTTAAAGGACTTCCATCGACAGATGCCAAAGTGCGTTTCTGCGAAATTCGACTTAGCGATTGTTAAGTTTTTAAGAGAGCAATCCAGCTTTTATACCCACTGGAGATATCATCAAATTCCTCGCCGCCATACCTACATTCATACATTATATGGTATATATAGATATTCATTCATACACACATGTACATTCATTATTTAACAAAGATGTACTCATTTTCGTATTGCTCAGTTTTTTGTTCGTTAAATTCTTATTCGGTCTCATTGTGAAATGCGTAGAGACCATATTGTGTTAGCTTCAGTGAAAATAAAGTTATAACAATCGAAATTTAAGCGGTCCTTTACTTATTTAATTTACATCACTGTATCAAAGTGTATATTAATTATTAAAAGTGTATCAAATGTGTTTAAGTGAGTAGACGTGTTTTGTAGTCGCTCCAGTCAGTAAAGGCTTATTTTTCTAAATCTAAAAAAAAAAAGTACTAAATTAATATAAAGTATTTATTGAGTAGAAGCCGAGCCAGTTAAGCACCGCATAATCTCGATCTCCTCTATTAACTAGTCGGTATACTGGAATATAGATTCAAATTATCAAAATGTCATCGTCGTCCGGCATGTCAACTCGGAACATATTACACAAAGAGGCGCTCTCTTCTAATGCAAATACTCTCTCTCTTCACCAAAACCCTCTTCCAACGACAAAAGGAAATATTACTTCAAAAACACTTGAAGAGCAATTAATGAAACTGCAATGCAGCTTCATTGACTAAATTAAGAAGATGAGAGAGGAATTTATAAATAAGATCGACGAAATCAAGAAGAGCTGGTCAAAAAAGTTTGAAAGTCTCAACACTGCATTTCTGGACATAGACGCTCTGGTAAAGAAACTTGAAGATAACACCTCTTCTACCCTTCAGAGACTTAGTACAGAGGTCATTACTCTGAGACAACAAGTAAATGTCATTGAACGAAAAGAAGTCGCTCGTGATGCTGTGCTCGATGGTGTACCAGTCCTTCCCAACGAAAATCTCACACTACTCTTCAACAAACTTTGACATTAAAATGTGATGCGCCCTCACCTTTTTTTTTTTTTTTTTTTTATAATTTGCGCGTGCTCAAGGGGTTATTAATACCCTTAATTGTCCGGGGTCAAGACACAGCACGGGCCGAAGGTATAGAGGGAGAGAGAGAGAGGAGGTACCTGTGCACATTGGTCTTAAACATCTGCGGATTGTAATCTATTGGAAATATTGAGCTGGGAAGAGCATTCCATATTCGTGTAGTGCGGCTAAAAAACGAGTCTCTAAATTTCACTGTGCGTCCGAAAGCAGGCTTAAGGGTAAACTGATGAGCATTCCTGGCGAGACGTGTATTGCGGGTGAATTCAAGGAGAGGAGGAATGCAGTTGGCTAGCTCACTTGAGCATCGTTTGTTAAAGTAACGATAAAACACGGACAAAGAAGACACGGTTCGTCGATGTTCAAGGGAGTCTAATGAACCCGCGATATCATTGTCTCCTATAAGTTTTATCGCTCGCTTTTGAATTCTATCTAGTAGGTGCAAGGTGGTCTTGGGGGCACCAGACCAGATATGAGCGTTATACTCAAGCTTTGGGCGAATAAACGCCTTATAGATTAAAGCCAAATCAGAGGGGGTGAAGTATTTCTTGCATCGATTAAGGAAACCTAAACATTTCGCAGCATTTTTGGCGACCTCGAATATGTGATCGTTCCAACTAAGTGTTGTGTTGATGGACATACCGAGGATGGAAAGTTTTCCGGTTTCATCGATACAAGCGCCATTCATGGATAATGGCTGATTATCAGGGGTTCGCTTTAGAGACAGCAGACAGCATTGAGTTTTGGAAGCATTGAATTCCACTCTGTTGTTCTTACCCCAGTTAATTATGCTGTCCAGATCGGAATTCAATGTGCTTGACATACGCTGCCGTTCCAATATTACGTCCGAAGGGCAGGGTCGTGAATTTTGGAACGAATATGAAAAGCTGAGGGTGCTGTCATCAGCGAAGGAGTGGATTGGATTAGAAGTGGCAGACAGGAGGTCATTTATAAAAATGAGAAAGAGTGTCGGAGACAGAACAGAGCCTTGGGGGACACCAGCATTTATTTTGTGGATATCAGACTTGAACCCATCCAAAACAACTTGGATTGAACGGTTCGAAAGGTAGTTTCTAATCCATAGAAGCAGAGATTCATCAACACCATAAGCACGCATTTTCGACAAAAGAGCTTGATGCCAAACTCTGTCAAATGCTTTAGAAATATCAAGCGCAACTATCTTGCTTTCGCCTGCATTGTGCAAAGATTGGTTCCACTTTTCGGTGAGATAAGCTATCAAATCACCAGTGGACCTATTCATATTTTTCGTACGAAAGAGCGCAACGCCAACAACAAAAAATCTTCAGACATAAAACCACCTTTGATTGTCTTAAAATTTAACTCTTCGTATGAAAGAAATGGTATTCTCATCGCTGCTGCTAAATACAGCAGAGAAAAAAGAGTGTTGAAATTAAGTGATGTTGGCATTGCTCTAAATGGCAACTGTTACTTAAACGAGAGTCTCACCAAACTCTCTCGTTCTCTTCTACAATCTGCTCTTCCTTTAAAGAAAAAGAAAAAACTATATTCAGTGTATACCAAATCGGGTATCGTGTATGCTAAGGAGAGCATTGACGGACGAAGGTTTGTCATCAAGACCTCTGATGATCTACGTTCCTTTAATGTTGATGATACTGCTGATGCTGATCTATTCTCTATTGTATTCACTCACTATTTTATTGTTAGTGTTTAAATTCTCTTCTCTCTCCTCCTCCTATTCCTATCTCCTGTACTCTCTGTTGTCTGAAGCATTATTAATTTAATTTATACAGTATGGATGAAGAATTTGTGCACACTATGATAAATATTTTTTCCAATATTAGGGATGGTCTTAGAGTATGTTTTCTTAATGCTCGTAGCCTAAATCAATGCAAATTAGATTACTTGAAATATATTTTTTCTAGCTCCTGTGTAGATGTAATTCTAGTTTGTGAGACTTGGTTTAAGAGGAATATTGCTGTACAGTATAAATAATTTTACAATTTATAGAAACGACAGAGTAACCCTTACTAGAGGTGGAGGTATAGCTCTTTGTGGTAGGTCTTCACTAAAATGTAAGATCATTTGCAAATCGACTGATTCAGACTGTGAATTTTTAATTGCCGAGTTACACGATGGTTCAACTAAATGTCTAGTTGCTTGTGCTTACGCCCCTGACCGCAATTGCTCTATCCAACCCTTCTTTGTTAGTCTTGCTTAATTTTCTGCTCAGTATGAACACGTCATTATTTGTGGTGACTTTAATGCCGATTTACTTAAAGAAGATGCACGGGCTTTTCATATAAGAGATTCTGTCTATTCCCTTGGACTTCAAATCTACAACACTACGTACCCTACTCGTTTTGCTAAAGGTAACAACCCAAGTCTTCTCGATCTGACGTTAGTGTCTGACCCATCGTCGGTTCTTCTTTTCGATCAGATTTCTATTAACTATATTTCCGATCATGACCTCAGCTTCTGTACTTACAACTTAAAGCTCTACCATTTAGCTGTTCCTTTTACTTTTACCTACAGGGATTATAAATCTGTTAATATTGATGCCCTCCAATCAGCAGCTCTCCAAGCCCCTTGGATGTATTGTCGATCGCGTTCAGACATTGATGATAAGCTTAACAGTTTTCAAAATATAATAATAGATCTCATTGATCAATTTGTACCCTTAAAGACAGTCAAGATTCGGAACAATTGCTGTCCGTGGTTCACAGCTGAAGTTATGAACACTATAAAAGTACGTAACCGACTGTACAATAAATGGAAAAAAAGTTCTTCTGACGTAAATTGGCACGCCTACAAGGAAATGCGTAATAGATCGACTGTTGTACGAAATGCCAAAAAGAATTTTTATGCCCCCAAGTTGAACACCTCACTTCCACCAAAGAAACTATGGAATAATCTACGTAGCATTGGAGTTTTCGACAGCAAACTAAATGGTAAATGTGATGTTGACCCCGATATTCTGAACAATTTCTTTCTTGAAAGTCAATCGGAGGAGTGTGGTTTCAATTTTTATGAAGAACCTTCTTATTCGAGCCATAGACAATTTGTAGTGGAAACCGTCAGCGAAATTGAAGTAATAAATTCAATTAGAGAAATTAAATCAAACGCTATTGGGGAGGATGGAGTACCTATGAAATTTATTAAGTTTATCTTACCTTTCATAGTATCTCACCTAACCCATATCATAAACTATTGTGTTACCACATCTACATTTCCTAGATCATGGAAAGTGGGCCGTGTTACACCGGTCGCAAAACGATCGAAGCCAACTTCCCCTTCAGATTTCAGACCTGTCAGCATCATTCCGTGTTTATCAAAAGTCTTAGAGAACATCATTGCACAACCTGCTTTACGAAGCTCAGTCTGGTTTCAGAGCTAACCATAGTACTTCCACTGGCATGGTCAACATTTTGGAAGACATCAGGCAGAATTTTGATAAAAGACAGGTCACACTTCTATGTCTACTTGACTTCTCGAAGGCTTTTGACAAAGCGAATCACAAGATACTTTGCTGGAAGCTAAGAAATCTCTTCTTTTTTAGTGACACTGCAGTGAGGCTAGTTTACAGCTTCCTTTCTGACAGATTTCAAAGAGCTGTTGTTAACTCTGACAATTTTTCTTCACTCTTACCAGTTAACCAAGGCGTTCATTAATGATCGTCCTTCTGTGTGTAAGCATTCCACTGTCCATCTTTATGCTGATGATGTTCAACTGTACTCAGCCAAAATGCCTAGCAATATAGGAGATTTGATAAACCTTATGAATCATGAGCTCCCCAATATCTATAGTTGGGCTATAACCAATGGATTAAGTTTAAATCCAAAGAAGTCACAGGTAATTCCTATTTCAAGCTCCTTAATGTCACTCCACTCCCTGCCGCATATTATACTTTCTGGAGAAAAACTTGAAATAGAAAAACTCGTCTAGGTTATATTATTAACAGCAAATTTTTCGGATATGACCACAAAAATATTGTTATCAGACGTATCTATGGATGCCTGCGGAAATTGTGGTTAACCTTAAGTTTCACTCCTATGGATACTAGAAGGAAGCTTGTTACCACCCTCACCTTACCATTAATAACTTATGCTGAAGTTGTCTATAGTAGGATTGACTCTTTATCCCAACGAAAGCTACAGGTAGCGTTTAATGATGCTATCAGGTATGTTCACGGCTTACGCAAATTTGATCATGCTCACTCTCAATATACAAAGAGCTTACTCGGAACTTCTCTAATCTACTACATGGATGATAGAAACCTAATATTCTTGCATAATATTATAGTAAATAAGACTCCCGTGTATCTGTTCAAGAAAATTAATTTTGCTCGATCTGTCAGAATACGTGCTCTAATACCATCTCGTCATCGCTTTACAAATTCATCACGTCTTTTTTACATACATGCTATCAAACTTTGGAACTCTCTACCGTTAACGATACGAGATATCATTAACGCCAAACGCTTTAAACTTACTGTTCTTTCCTACTTTTCATCCCTTTGCTAGATCCCCATCCCCTTCTTTCTTTTTCCTTTTTTTCTCTCTCATTAGACTACTTAACTTTTTAATTACATAAATTCCTTCTGAATTGTTATAACTTAGTACTATAAAAGACGTATGTCTTATTATACCATGTAAACTTTGATAATTATAAATTGAATTGAATTGAACTTGTCTTCAGGTGAACAATTGGCTTTCACGCACAATTTAAAACACATCTACTCGCGGTGGTGGTCTGTGAGAGACTGTCAAGCTAAAGTCATATCTTGTGAAGTATGTTAAGTTATTTGATTATTTTGAATTATTAATTGTATTAAATACACAATACAATATCAGATATTTCTAAACTAAATGTTGTTAGAATTTAAATTGAATCAATTCAAGAAATCTGTTTGTGATTTGGATCTACTGGACAAATGTGTGTTTCGAGTACTATAAAAACAACCTTTATGTCTTTTACATCACATTTGACTAGGCCAAACCAATGGAATTATCACTCTCGACGCTGATTTGATATGGCCGAAAAGCACTTTTGTACATATGTAACCACCATGCTGTAGCAAGCTTAATGACGTTTGGTAACGATGTGGTTCTAATTGCTGGCTTTACTTTTGTTTTATTTCATGCAACAAATATGAAAATGCTGAATTCGATAAAAGAGCATTTTTGACAAAACTGGAAAAGGATTACCCATAGAACTGATCTCGAATGCGAAATTGCATACGTACATACAAATAAACGTTGGAAAAATTCCTTAACTGTCTTCTTCTTCTGAGAGTTTTCATCATCGTCGACCCACAAACCAGCTGAACTCATTTTTATTTTATTGTTTTACTTAAAATGTTCTAGTTTCATAAATTAAGTTGAAAAAGACAACACATCATATATGATATCGTTAATTTTTGACACTTGCAATAGAAGTGTTAAATATGATGTTCATTCACAGCAGTCAATTCATTCACAATTGTCAAACATTTTATCAACTGAGTTACAAAATACGGAAAATCGTATTGATTGACAAATTTATCTATAATTAACTGATTGATATTCCACAATCGCAATAGCGGTGTCAGTTACCAAGCAAAATAAGCCTCGGATATGGATGTTTTTACCGTTGACGATTTAAGCAAATTCAAAAAAGACAACGATCTTCGGATCTGCCCTTAGAATGTACGCACCATGAAAAGATGGAGCCCTGGACCGCTATAAAGAAGACATTACAGCGATCTAAGAAAAGCGGTGGGACGAGCCGGCAAAACACTAACTACTATTCGGATGCGGATTTGAAATTGGCAGCAGATTAAGGCAAGAAGCCTTGAGCTTTTGGTGTATAAGCGAACGTTTGGTAACGAAGAAAGATTAGCCAACATAAGCCTGTTATTACACACGCCCCGTACAGAGAAGGATGACGCAACGAAAGAAGGCTTTTACGAACTCCTTGACAAAGCTTGCGAACAATGTCCTAGCTTTGACGTCAAGATCGGCCTTGGTGACTTTAACTTAGGCAGGGAAGCAATCTTTGGTAGTACAGTCGGAAAACAGCTACACTGCACTTTTTTTTTATATAATTTGCGCGTGCTCAAGGGGTTATTAATACCCTTAATTTTCCGGACGAGACACAGCACGGGCCGAAGGTATAGAGGGAGAGAAGGTACCTGTGCACATTGGTCTTAAATATCTGCGGATTATAGTCTATGGGAAATATTGAGCTGGGAAGAGCATTCCATATTCGTGTAGTGCGGGTGAATTCAAGGAGAGGAGGAATGCAGTTGGCTGGCTCACTTGAGCATCGTTTGTTGAAATACAAACAATACAAAACAATAAAACACGGTACGTCGATGTTCAAGCGAATCTAATGAACCAACGATATCGTTGTCTCCTATAAGTTTTATAGCTCGCTTTTGAATTCTATCGAGTATCATGATTATATGGGGCTCGCTTTAGAGACTGCAGAAAGCATTGCGTTTTGGAAGCATTGAATTCCACTCTGTTGTTCTTACCCCAGTTAATTATGCGGTCCAGATCGGAATTCAATGTGCTTGATATACGCTGCCGTTCCAATATTACGTCCGAAGGGGAGGGTCGTGAATTGGAACGAATATGAAAAGCTGAGGGTGCTGTCATCAGCGAAGGAGTGGATTGGATTAGAAGTGGCAGACAGGAGGTCATTTATAAAATTGAGAAAGAGTGTCGAATACAGAACAGGTGGAGACAAATTACTATCTGGCAGTGATGAGCTGGCTGCAAAATGCGCCGCAAGCAGATTGGCTTTGTCCAAAGAGCTGACAGCTGTCTCGAGTACAGGTGGGGACAAATTACTATCTGGCAGTGTTGAGCTGGCTGCAAAATGCGCCGAAAGCAGATTGGCTTTGTCTAAAGAGCTGACAGCTGGAATGTCATTGTAAATGACCGTGGGAATTGAGGACGAGGCGGAATTCTTTATGTTTTTCACAAATGACCAAAAGTGTTTGCTACCCTTGGGACATTGTAGCACTTTTTGCCTCAGCTTTTGTTCATGGGAGAATTTCACACGTCGGATTATTGCATTGCAGTCATTTCCGGCCCGTTTAAACTTATTCCGGTTTTCCTCAGTAGGGTTGTCTTTGTATAACCGGAAAGACACCTCTCTTATTCTGATAGCCTTTTTGCAGCTCCAGTCATACCATGCATTTGGTCTGGGTTTGATACACTTCACTCTATGCGGAATGAAGGATCTCATGCCCAGCAGAAGAATGTTCGTGATCATATCAGCAGCGACATCCACATCACTATCGAGGAAGCATAGTGACCAGTTAAAACTCCCAAAGAAGTTGTTGAGTCCGCTCCAATTGGCTTTTTAATATAGCCATACTGTTCTTTTCGGAATTTGTTCTCTAACTGTTTGTGGCGAAAACGAGAAATTAGCTGATACGACACAGTGGTCTGACAAGCCTAGAAGCGACGATATGTCAACAGAATATTTATCAGGATAAGAGGTGAGAAACAGGTCCAATGTGTTGGCGGAATGATCTGCAATGTCAGGTATTCGTGTGAGCTCATTTACAAGCTGGGTCAGATTGTTTACCTCAGCAAAGATTTCAACGTACCTTCCTTCGGGTGCTGTCTGGCCTGAATGTCGAAGCCAATTAGAATTGTGTACATTGAAATCGCCCGCAATGGCAATTTCAGTGTGAGGATATAGGGAAACAATTCTTGAGATAGAATCGGATAGCGCATCAAATTCGTTACAAGTTGAATTGCTATCCAAGTTTGGACTTCTATAAATAAACTAGTAGTGGAGTAAATGCTTACGGACATGTAATTTTAGCCACAGAAAATAGAATTCCGGATTGGAACAGAGGCCGTATTGTGGTTGAAGTTGGTAAGCAGCAGTGACATGTGAAGATAAGGGGCGAGAGGGAGCGGGCCGGACGTACTCGACACCGAGACACTTCACTGCACAGCACTTGTTTTTTTATTTTTGCTGTTATTATTTTTTATTGTTTAGGGGCACTCGCGATGTGTTTGTGGGTGGTATGGACCGCGGCAGTTTGTGGTTGTTTTTTTCTCTACACGCACACGCATAATGCACCGGGAAAGCAAGTGCACTCGTCGGAGGTTGGCACAGAACCCCAACCTTTTTGATTGATTTCGAAAAGGCATTTGACAGAATTGGAAGGCACGTTGTAATGAAACAACTAATCAATTGGAAATTTGTACGCAAAATACTAAACTACATCAAGTCTTTCCTAAGTAATAGATATTTTCTCATCAAGGTGAATGGCACTTATTCATCTACAAATAGTTTAAAAAACGGCATTCCACAAGGTTCCTCTTTATCGGTGGTCCTTTTTATAATTGCATTTAATGAAATCAGTTCTATTGTTGATCGTCACATAGTTGGTCTCTATGCCGACGACTTGATTATTTCTTTGCTTCTTTTTTCTTGCTACAATCTTCGAAAATATCTTTCAAAGCCTTTCGGAATGGAGAAAGTATTCAGGTGTAAAAATTTCATTACTGAAATGTGAGCTTCTTCATATATGTTCACGGCTTACGCAAATTTGATCATGCTCACTCTCAATATACAAAGAGCTTACTCGGAACTTCTCTAATCTACTACATGGATGATAGAAACCTAATATTCTTGCATAATATTATAGTAAATAAGACTCCCGTGTATCTGTTCAAGAAAATTAATTTTGCTCGATCTGTCAGAATACGTGCTCTAATACCATCTCGTCATCGCTTTACAAATTCATCACGTCTTTTTTACATACATGCTATCAAACTTTGGAACTCTCTACCGTTAACGATACGAGATATCATTAACGCCAAACGCTTTAAACTTACTGTTCTTTCCTACTTTTCATCCCTTTGCTAGATCCCCATCCCCTTCTTTCTTTTTCCTTTTTTTCTCTCTCATTAGACTACTTAACTTTTTAATTACATAAATTCCTTCTGAATTGTTATAACTTAGTACTATAAAAGACGTATGTCTTATTATACCATGTAAACTTTGATAATTATAAATTGAATTGAATTGAACTTGTCTTCAGGTGAACAATTGGCTTTCACGCACAATTTAAAACACATCTACTCGCGGTGGTGGTCTGTGAGAGACTGTCAAGCTAAAGTCATATCTTGTGAAGTATGTTAAGTTATTTGATTATTTTGAATTATTAATTGTATTAAATACACAATACAATATCAGATATTTCTAAACTAAATGTTGTTAGAATTTAAATTGAATCAATTCAAGAAATCTGTTTGTGATTTGGATCTACTGGACAAATGTGTGTTTCGAGTACTATAAAAACAACCTTTATGTCTTTTACATCACATTTGACTAGGCCAAACCAATGGAATTATCACTCTCGACGCTGATTTGATATGGCCGAAAAGCACTTTTGTACATATGTAACCACCATGCTGTAGCAAGCTTAATGACGTTTGGTAACGATGTGGTTCTAATTGCTGGCTTTACTTTTGTTTTATTTCATGCAACAAATATGAAAATGCTGAATTCGATAAAAGAGCATTTTTGACAAAACTGGAAAAGGATTACCCATAGAACTGATCTCGAATGCGAAATTGCATACGTACATACAAATAAACGTTGGAAAAATTCCTTAACTGTCTTCTTCTTCTGAGAGTTTTCATCATCGTCGACCCACAAACCAGCTGAACTCATTTTTATTTTATTGTTTTACTTAAAATGTTCTAGTTTCATAAATTAAGTTGAAAAAGACAACACATCATATATGATATCGTTAATTTTTGACACTTGCAATAGAAGTGTTAAATATGATGTTCATTCACAGCAGTCAATTCATTCACAATTGTCAAACATTTTATCAACTGAGTTACAAAATACGGAAAATCGTATTGATTGACAAATTTATCTATAATTAACTGATTGATATTCCACAATCGCAATAGCGGTGTCAGTTACCAAGCAAAATAAGCCTCGGATATGGATGTTTTTACCGTTGACGATTTAAGCAAATTCAAAAAAGACAACGATCTTCGGATCTGCCCTTAGAATGTACGCACCATGAAAAGATGGAGCCCTGGACCGCTATAAAGAAGACATTACAGCGATCTAAGAAAAGCGGTGGGACGAGCCGGCAAAACACTAACTACTATTCGGATGCGGATTTGAAATTGGCAGCAGATTAAGGCAAGAAGCCTTGAGCTTTTGGTGTATAAGCGAACGTTTGGTAACGAAGAAAGATTAGCCAACATAAGCCTGTTATTACACACGCCCCGTACAGAGAAGGATGACGCAACGAAAGAAGGCTTTTACGAACTCCTTGACAAAGCTTGCGAACAATGTCCTAGCTTTGACGTCAAGATCGGCCTTGGTGACTTTAACTTAGGCAGGGAAGCAATCTTTGGTAGTACAGTCGGAAAACAGCTACACTGCACTTTTTTTTTATATAATTTGCGCGTGCTCAAGGGGTTATTAATACCCTTAATTTTCCGGACGAGACACAGCACGGGCCGAAGGTATAGAGGGAGAGAAGGTACCTGTGCACATTGGTCTTAAATATCTGCGGATTATAGTCTATGGGAAATATTGAGCTGGGAAGAGCATTCCATATTCGTGTAGTGCGGGTGAATTCAAGGAGAGGAGGAATGCAGTTGGCTGGCTCACTTGAGCATCGTTTGTTGAAATACAAACAATACAAAACAATAAAACACGGTACGTCGATGTTCAAGCGAATCTAATGAACCAACGATATCGTTGTCTCCTATAAGTTTTATAGCTCGCTTTTGAATTCTATCGAGTATCATGATTATATGGGGCTCGCTTTAGAGACTGCAGAAAGCATTGCGTTTTGGAAGCATTGAATTCCACTCTGTTGTTCTTACCCCAGTTAATTATGCGGTCCAGATCGGAATTCAATGTGCTTGATATACGCTGCCGTTCCAATATTACGTCCGAAGGGGAGGGTCGTGAATTGGAACGAATATGAAAAGCTGAGGGTGCTGTCATCAGCGAAGGAGTGGATTGGATTAGAAGTGGCAGACAGGAGGTCATTTATAAAATTGAGAAAGAGTGTCGAATACAGAACAGGTGGAGACAAATTACTATCTGGCAGTGATGAGCTGGCTGCAAAATGCGCCGCAAGCAGATTGGCTTTGTCCAAAGAGCTGACAGCTGTCTCGAGTACAGGTGGGGACAAATTACTATCTGGCAGTGTTGAGCTGGCTGCAAAATGCGCCGAAAGCAGATTGGCTTTGTCTAAAGAGCTGACAGCTGGAATGTCATTGTAAATGACCGTGGGAATTGAGGACGAGGCGGAATTCTTTATGTTTTTCACAAATGACCAAAAGTGTTTGCTACCCTTGGGACATTGTAGCACTTTTTGCCTCAGCTTTTGTTCATGGGAGAATTTCACACGTCGGATTATTGCATTGCAGTCATTTCCGGCCCGTTTAAACTTATTCCGGTTTTCCTCAGTAGGGTTGTCTTTGTATAACCGGAAAGACACCTCTCTTATTCTGATAGCCTTTTTGCAGCTCCAGTCATACCATGCATTTGGTCTGGGTTTGATACACTTCACTCTATGCGGAATGAAGGATCTCATGCCCAGCAGAAGAATGTTCGTGATCATATCAGCAGCGACATCCACATCACTATCGAGGAAGCATAGTGACCAGTTAAAACTCCCAAAGAAGTTGTTGAGTCCGCTCCAATTGGCTTTTTAATATAGCCATACTGTTCTTTTCGGAATTTGTTCTCTAACTGTTTGTGGCGAAAACGAGAAATTAGCTGATACGACACAGTGGTCTGACAAGCCTAGAAGCGACGATATGTCAACAGAATATTTATCAGGATAAGAGGTGAGAAACAGGTCCAATGTGTTGGCGGAATGATCTGCAATGTCAGGTATTCGTGTGAGCTCATTTACAAGCTGGGTCAGATTGTTTACCTCAGCAAAGATTTCAACGTACCTTCCTTCGGGTGCTGTCTGGCCTGAATGTCGAAGCCAATTAGAATTGTGTACATTGAAATCGCCCGCAATGGCAATTTCAGTGTGAGGATATAGGGAAACAATTCTTGAGATAGAATCGGATAGCGCATCAAATTCGTTACAAGTTGAATTGCTATCCAAGTTTGGACTTCTATAAATAAACTAGTAGTGGAGTAAATGCTTACGGACATGTAATTTTAGCCACAGAAAATAGAATTCCGGATTGGAACAGAGGCCGTATTGTGGTTGAAGTTGGTAAGCAGCAGTGACATGTGAAGATAAGGGGCGAGAGGGAGCGGGCCGGACGTACTCGACACCGAGACACTTCACTGCACAGCACTTGTTTTTTTATTTTTGCTGTTATTATTTTTTATTGTTTAGGGGCACTCGCGATGTGTTTGTGGGTGGTATGGACCGCGGCAGTTTGTGGTTGTTTTTTTCTCTACACGCACACGCATAATGCACCGGGAAAGCAAGTGCACTCGTCGGAGGTTGGCACAGAACCCCAACCTTTTTGATTGATTTCGAAAAGGCATTTGACAGAATTGGAAGGCACGTTGTAATGAAACAACTAATCAATTGGAAATTTGTACGCAAAATACTAAACTACATCAAGTCTTTCCTAAGTAATAGATATTTTCTCATCAAGGTGAATGGCACTTATTCATCTACAAATAGTTTAAAAAACGGCATTCCACAAGGTTCCTCTTTATCGGTGGTCCTTTTTATAATTGCATTTAATGAAATCAGTTCTATTGTTGATCGTCACATAGTTGGTCTCTATGCCGACGACTTGATTATTTCTTTGCTTCTTTTTTCTTGCTACAATCTTCGAAAATATCTTTCAAAGCCTTTCGGAATGGAGAAAGTATTCAGGTGTAAAAATTTCATTACTGAAATGTGAGCTTCTTCATATATGCAGAAAATACAGTTTCAACAAAAAAATTGTAGTACAATTAGATAATATTAACATTAGTAACGTTAACTCCGCATAAAATTCTCGGTATTGTATTCGATTCAAAATTTACATTTAGGAACCATTGTTCCAACATAAAAAAGAGTATTACTACCAGGGTTAACATAATAATATATCTCTCTAGTAAAAAACAGCTACTGTAATGTTAAAACTGTCATAAATATAATCAGATCTGTTATTATGTCAAAGATCGACTATGGTTTAGCGATTTATGGTAAATGTTCGAAGTCTTCCACTCAACTCATCACATCACCATACCATGCAGTCATCGGAAGCGGTTTAAGGGCACTACTCAAATTCAAAAACTTCTCACATAATCTACCATCTTACTGCAGGTATGATTAAAAAAATAACTGCTCCAGAAGGTCACCAACCACAACGACTCCCAAAAAAATTTTAAAACGGAAGAAGAACCCAAGGCTTCTAGCAACGATCCCTGTAAATGCACAGGTCAAGTTGACATACAGCCTCCCCGCGGCGCCCTCTGGATAACCTCTACTGCAGCCGCTTAGAGGTGAACCAATGTACGCAGCGACCCCTTGTCCGGGGGTTTAAACCAGGACCCGGTCCTCCAGGTTCGGGGTTTTCGCGTGGGGTTAACTTCCCCACCGTGTAAAACTCGCAATCGTTCAGAGACGGCAACAAGCCTCGGATACGGATGACCCTACTGCTGACGACCATGGACAAAGAAATAAGGACAACGATTTTCGGTTCTTCACGTGGAATGTGAGGTCACTTAACAGACCACGTGCAGCCGATGAACTTGCGGAGGCCCTAGAAGCCTATAAGGCTGACATCACCGCCATCCAAGAGGTGCGATGGGATGGGCCGGGCAAAAAGAGGATGAAAAACTGCGACATATATAACGGCGATTGCTACAAAGAGCGAAGGCAGCGCTTGTTTGGATGCGGTTTTGTTGTTCGAGGCAGACTTAGGCAAGAAGTCTTAAGCTTTAGATACATAAGCGAACGCCTCACAACATCCCGCATTAAGGCAACATTCGGCAACATCAGCCTAATTTGCGCCCACGCCCCAACGAAGGACAAAGACGATGATAGCAAGGATGACTTCTATGATCTCCTAGAAAGAACATACGATCAATGCCCCAGCTACGACACCAAGATCGTTCTAGGAGATTTTAATGCAAAGCTGGGCAAGGAAGAAATCTTTGCTAGAGTCGTCGGTAAACACAGCCTACACGACAACACATCCGACAATGGACTCAGGCTGTTGGACTTCGTGACGGGGCGAAACCTCACTGTAGCCAGCACGCGGTTCCTTCACCTCAACATTCACAAAGGGACCTGGCGGTCCCCTGATCAATCAACCGTCAACCAGATTGATCACATTGCGATCGACGTCAGACACTCCTCCTGTGTCCTCGATGTCCGAACGTTTCGAGGTGCCAACATCGACTCGGATCATTACCTTGTTATAGCCAAGGTCAGAACTCGGATATCGATTGTACAACGGAGTAGAGCAAGACCAAAACAGTTTGACGTTGGAAAGCTACAATCGCAATCGACCGCTGGGAACTTCTCCGATCGAGTCTCCCTGAAGCTCTCAGAGAGTCCAACCCTGCCAGGCGAAACAATCGACGAACAGTGGAACCGTTGTCAAAACGCCATTAGAGAAGCTGCCTCTAATGTGTTGGGTTTTAAAATGCCACCTAGAAAAAACCCATGGTTTGACAACGAGTGTCGGCAGGCGCATTCAGCGAAGCTTGCAGCATATAAGGCGACGCTGGATAGAAGGACGAGAGCGGTTCGTGAGCTCTACGAACTTAAAAGAAGGGAAGAGCACCGGCTTCTCAAAAAGAAAAAGAAGGAGCATGAGAAGAGCGCGATCGAGGACATGGAGAGGTAGTACGGCAGAAATAATGTCTGAAAGTTTTACCAGCGGGTGAAACAACTATCCAAAGGGTACAAACATCGGACAGAAGCCTGTCGGAACGAAGAGGGGCAACTCGTAGTAGAGTCGCAGTCGATACTGAGAATCTGGAAGGATCACTTTTGCAGACTGTGTACCGCTGTCAGGCAGAATGTTCCACTCCACGCAATGGACGACGATAGAAGAGAATACCGTCCCCCTGATCTAGACGAAGTCAAGGTAGCGATATCGAGACTGAAGTCGAACAAAGCTGCTGGTGCGGACGTATTGTCCGCGGAAATGTTTAAAGCAGCTGGAGATGATCTGGTTGGGCGCATGCACCAGCTCATCTGTAAGATATGGTCTAAGGAAAGCATGCCCGACGAGTGGAATCTTAGTATCGTTTGCCCGATCCACAAGAAAGGAGACCCCTTTGACTGCGCCAACTATCGGGAGATAAGTCTCCTTAACATCGCCTACAAAATCTTCTCTGCCGTTCTGTGTGAGCGCCGGAAACCATTCGTCAACAACCTGATAGGTCCTTATCAGTGCGGTTTCAGGCCTGGGAAGTCCACTATCGATCAAATTTTCACATTACGGCAGATCCTCGAAAAAACCCAAGAGATGCAGATCGACACCCACCACCTATTTGTCGACTTTAAGGCTGCATATGACAGTGTGCATAGAGACGAGCTATACAACGCCAGTTTTGACATCCCTGCCAAACTCGTCAGATTGTGCAGGATGACGATGGAGAACTCTCGCTGCTCCATCAAGGTCGGTAACGAACTCACCGAGACCTTCAATGTCAAAAAAGGTTTTAGGCAAGGCGACGCGCTGTCATGTGACTCCTTCAACATCGTGTTGGATAAGATTGTGCGAAACTCACACGCCAACACTAGAGGCACGATCTTCCAGAAGTCCGTTCAACTGCTAGCATACGCGGACGATATTGACGTGATTGGCCGAACTCAGCGAGCCGTCAATGAAGCGTTTGCTTGTATTGAGACGGAGGCGGCAAAAATGGGTCTGGCTGTGAATGAGGGCAAAACAAAGTATATGCTGTCATCAAGAAAGGACACACAACATCGACGACTCGGTCAGAACGTCACCATAGGCAGCTACAACTTCGAGGTAGTGAAGGACTTCGTCTACCTTGGCTCCCAAGTAAATAGTACGAACAACATCAGTACTGAGATTAAACGCAGAATAACTCTTGCCAACCGCTGTTTCTTTGGGCACAAGAGGCAATTGAGTAGTCGAGCCCTCTCTCGAAAGACCAAGCTCTTATTATATAACACCTTGATCATCCCTATCCTGTTGTATAGCGCGGAAGCTTGGACTATCAAGAGCGGACGAAGATGCACTTGGTCTCTTCGAGAGAAAAGTTCTGCGTTCAATCTTCAGTCCTGTTTGCGTTGAAGGTTCTTGGAGAAGGAGATTCAACCACGAACTATACGGGCTGTACAGCGACATGAGTCTAGTCAGGCGTCTACGGATTCAACGCCTAAGATGGCTAGGCCACGTACAGCGCATGGACAACACTGCTCCAGCCCGAAGAGTCTTCGGCTCCAAGCCAGTGGGACAACGCAATAGAGGACGACCACGAACCCGATGGCGCACTCAAGTGGTTGAAGGACCTCAACCAAGTTGGAGTGCGAAATTTGAGGCAGCTGGCTAAAAAACGTGCCAGCTGGAGAGGATTGTTGACCGAGGCCCAGGTTCACCCCGGACTGCAGCGCCACAAGAAGAAGAAGAAGACTGCGAATGAGCCACACGAACTTAACACACAAGCACGTCATCACGAAAGAAAATCCTCCGCTTTGTTACTTCTGCCACGAAAAACAAATGCTGACCATAAAACATCTTATCGCATGTTATCAAATTAATTCAAAAAGTAAGACTATTACTCGTACTAATTTATCGGATCTTTTAAAACATAAGTGTAGAAGAATATAAAACACGCGGTATGATTCTTGTACAACACACTGTGGATCTGATACACTTGCAGTACAGTCCGTTAGCTATTGTTTTGTTTTAGAAAGATCCAACCATCTGATCAGGTGAATGACCCAATACTCCACATAACAAAAGCATAAATACACTAGTCGTGGTATTGAGTGTACGCCAGTATACGGAATTTCAATAAACTAAATTGTTCTTTGCATACAGCTGTTTTTTTTCATTTTGCCGATTATTTTCCTCCTACAATCTCAGAAGTGGGATTGTAATAACCGAAACAAAGAAATGTTCCGCAAATATCGGTGTTGGAATTAGTGTACAGTGCGAGTGTACGTTTGTGCCTAAATCGCGTTTTTTCATAGTTCGAAATTTAATTAATTTGGTGCGTTTTTGATAATGTCAGAAGAGTGTATTAATTTCTTGGAGTCTGCCACGGTACCGAGACTCAAGAGTATACTCAGACTCTTAAAGTGTCAAACAACCGGCACCAAAGCAGAATAAAAATTCGGGCGTAAGAAGCGGTTGCTGGATAGTCAGATTCGGTTCTCCCGCGTGATCGTGCATCCAGTATTGCACCCAGTAGCGAAGACGAAGTCTGTCTGCAACTTTAAAGATGTCGCGGATTCGGTATCATATTTTAGTGGAGAAAATTTTAACGTTCGTTTCTGGATCGAACAGTTTGAGGAGTGTTCCGAGGCCTTGGGTTTAGACGAGAGGAATAAGTTCATTTACGACAAAAGGCTTCTGAAGGGCACGGCAAAATTATTTATAAGGACAGTGAATGTTCGAACATGGACACAGTTAAAAAGTGCTTTGCGAAGTGAATTTGTGAGAGTTGTGACAAGGGCTGACGTGTACGATAAGCAATATGTTCTACACATGCAGCAGATAGCATCGCACGACAAAATTGAACAGGAGGATTTAATACAGTTCATCATAAGAGGTATTCCTGACTTCGAAGTAAATAAACGTCTTTTGTACAGCGCAGAAAGTCTCGACGAATTAAAATCAGCACTTCGGAAATACACAAAACTGAAGAGCAACGAACGTGATTCCACCGAGTGAGCGACCAGATCTAAATCACTCACACCAAACACCCGTCGTTTACAATCAGGCAAAAAAGGACATCCGCCGATAACATATCGATGCCTAACCCAATAAGCAAAACAAAGTTCCAGAAGAAGGAGGTGACATGCTACAAATGCGGACAACCTGGCCACATTTCAACGAAATGCGAAAGCAGAACTCATGTCATGGCATTGCAACATAACCAAATGTTGGAAAAAATGATTTCGAACGCAAAATACGATGCAAATGGACAAATCGTGAAATGGAAGCTTCGGTTGTGCTGCTGTCGCTTTTGGACTCCGGAAATCCCATCAGTTTTCTCCAAAAACGGTTCCTGCCACCTGCTTTGTTGTCAACGTTGGAGATGTCGAAACACACATATTGCGGAGTCAACAATAGCCCATTGGACGTGATTGGGAGCATCGACACCAACATATATTTTGAAAGTTTAGTAATCAATGTACAATTATTAATTGTAAAGAATTTCTCAATTACTTATCCACTCATTCTAGGTAGAGACATCATAAGGAAAACGGGCTTGGCGTTCGAAATAACCATCAGCTGCAATCAAGATCCAGGAACAGCAGGCAACATCGGTTTTCACTCGTCCGCACTCTTCAAAACAAAAGGCAATCAAGGCAATCTAGCTGACGTCATCGAACAGATCCTGAATATCGATACCGTAGAACAGGGTGAGTTAGATTTGAGTATTAATCCTAGTTTATGTGACGAGATTAAGAATATGGTTATAGTACTGATAAATCACGCATCGTCTCGTTCTAAATTTCAATTTCATGAAATTGATTTCGAAATGAAGATATCTTTATCGAAAGATATCCAATTTCGCTGTGCTCCTAGAAGGCTCCCTCATGCACATAAACTTTCGCTTCAAAAGATTCTTGATGATCTAATGGTTAAAGGAATTATCCGTGAATCTAACGTGTCACCCATAGTGCTCGTTCAGAAAAAGAACAAGGAACTAAGATTTTGCGTTGACTTTAGAGAGCTCAACAAGATTCCTTTGAGTGATAATTATCCTTTGTCACTTATCGAAGATCATCTTGATCGTTTAAGAAATAAAAAATTTTTCAGTACATTCGATTTGAAAAATGGTTTTCACCATGTAAAACTTTCAGATGATTCTATGAAGTATATATCGTTCATTACGCCAATGGGACAGTTCGAGTATACAAGAATGCCATTTAGGTTATAAAATCTTCCATCTGTGTTTGAGCGTTTAAAGATTCTTACGTATTTAGACGATATCCTTATCGCGACAGGTTCAATCGAGGAACATTTAGAAGTTCTAGAGTCTGTAGTTAAGTTGATTATAGAAAATAATTTGCAACTTGGGTTGGACAAGTGCATGTTTATGCAAACAGAAATTGTCTATCTGGGATATAGGGTCACGGAAGATGGTGTTAGGCCTAATGAAAACAATTTAGAGTCTATTAAAAGCTTTCCCATACCAACTTGTACTAAGAGTGTACAGAGATTCCTAGGACTTTGTTCCTATTTCCGAAAATTTATAAAGCATTTTGCTTACATAGCTAAACCGCTTTACGACTTGATGAAAAGGGACACACCCTTGGTTTTTGTTTGAACGAAATGGAAGCATTCAATTCGTTGAAGGATAAACTTGTCGCATCCCCTGTTCTTGCTATATACAGTCCTAATAGTCCAACAGAATTACATTGCGATGCAAGTACAATCGGCTTTGAAGCTGTTTTAATGCAAAGACAGGCAGATGGAAAGTTTCATCCAATATTTTATTTTTCGAAGCGAGCATCTGAAGCAGTGAGTAAGTACCACAGCTATGTGCTTGAGACACTCTCAATTATATATGCTCTCAGAAGATTTCGAATTTATTTGATCGGAATGTCTTTTGAAGTCGTAACAGATTGTCAAGCCTTGACTTTGACTTTAAAGAAAAAATCATTGAATCCTCGGATTTCCAGATGGGCCTTAGAACTTCAAGGTTTTGATTTCATTGTCGAACATAGGAAAGGTGGTCGAATGCCTCATGTTGATGCGTTGAGTAGGTCATATAGTATACTACACAGGAGTGAGTTTGTCCGCGTAAAAGCAGAAAAGTGAGAGTTCCTTATATGAGATGATTGATGGATTAATGTATAGGAAATGCAAGGGCAAAGTACGTTTCTACGTCCCATCTCATATGGAGGAGCAAGTGATCCGCACCCATTATGAAGCGATGTGTCACCTCGGTGTAGAAAAATGCTACCAGCTCTTATCTGGTTGTTATTGGGTCCCTAAGATGAAGGACAAAATAAAATCATATATTCAAACGTGTGTTTAATGTATATGTATATGTGTATGTATATGTATATGTATATGTATATGTATATGTGTATGTATATGTATATGTATATGTATATGTATATGTATATGTATATGTATATGTATATGTATATGTATATGTATATGTATATGTATATGTATATGTATATGTATATGTATATGTATATGTATATGTATATGTATATGTATATGTATATGTATATGTATATGTATATGTATATGTATATGTATATGTATATGTATATGTATATGTATATGTATATGTATATGTATATGTATATGTATATGTATATGTATATGTATATGTATATGTATATGTATATGTATATGTATATGTATATGTATATGTATATGTATATGTATATGTATATGTATATTTTCACCTTATTCTGGCAAAGTGGCAGCAACTTTGCATTCAATCCCAAAAAAAAATCTTCCCTTTTGCACGTTGCACATTGACCATCTTGGTCCCTTGCCGAACTCGCAGGCAAACAGAAAACATGTTCTTCAGATAATTGACGCGTTCACAAAGTTCGTCAAGCTTTATCCTGTAAGAACGACTCAGAACAAAGAAGCTATTAAGTGTCTGATATCTTTCTTTGAAAATTATTCCAGACCTTCACGCTTAATTTCTGATCGTGGAACGTGTTTTACTTCAAAATAGTTCTCCGATTTTAAGGTGGAGAATAAAGTCACACACGTCAAAATAGCAACCCATTCACCGAAGTCGAATGGACAAGTTGAACGGATGAACAGAATTCTCGTTCCAATGCTTGCTAAAGATTGTCAGTCAAATACTACTAGTGACTGGGATAGACATTTGGCGAAGATAGAGTTTGCGCTCAACAACACTGTTAACAGGAGCACTGGCTTTGCTCCGAGTGTTTTACTTTTTGGCGTTGAGCAGAAAGGGCAATTTTCTGATGACTTGAAAGAATTCCTAGACACTAAATACAAAGAAGAACGAGTTAGTTTAGATGACATAAGGAATAAAGCGCTTCAAAACATAGAGAGTTCACAAATGAAAAACAAACTTTATAATGATAACAGTCACAAAAGACCGAAAAAATATAGTTTAGGAGATTTTGTTATGATAAAAAATACAGTAACAACACCAAGTGTAAGCAAAAAACGTTTAGCTAAATTTCGTGGCCCGTACATTATAAAAAGGGTTCTACCTAACGACAGATATCTCGTTACCGATATTGAGGGACTGCAGCTGACTCGACTGCCGTATAAAGGTGTGTTCTCGCCTGACAATATAAGGCCGTATAAAGTGGAGACAGTGGATGCCGGTGAAGACTTGGAAGTTCCTGAAAGTTCGAAAGATCTTGATTCTAGCGCTGAAACGTGATATAGTCGTTTCATATTTACGTTCCTATATACAAGCTCTGTTTTCTCATGTATAGTGTCATTATAGTCAGTTTCAGTTGTTTCTTTTCCAAATAAATGTAATATTTGAATTTTTATTTGTATTTGTATATTGTAATATTTTGAATAATTCCTTCTGAATTAATTATCATGAACTCATATTTTGTAAAAAAAAAAAGAAAAAGAAATATTTTTATAGCTATTGCAAGCAACATAATTAAATGTGATCGGATCGATGACTTGATCAGGATGGCCGAGCTGTAGAAGAATAAAAAACACGCGGTATGATTTTTGTGCAACACATTGTGGATCTGGTACACTGGCAGTACAGTCCGTTAGTTTATTGTATTTGTTTTGTTTTAGAAAGAGCCAACCATCTGATCAGGTGAATGACCCGAAGTCTCCACATAACAAAATCATATATAGGCTGATATCAGCTCTCAATTTAGAAAGTCTTATATAGACTGTATTTCAAGTTGAAAGCTCTAACAGCTCCAGCTTTATATTTATAATTATTAGCAATGTAATTTCATTCTTTGTTAATAAACTTATAAAAAAAAGCAAGATAGTTTGCTAACATAATCTTATCTCGAAGAAACTACTTTAGTTACCTAAGGAATTTGTGTGGACAAGATCGGGTGATACTTCCGGATTCCATGTTGCATCTGATACAAAATTATTCGAAGCACCGACCTCACTTGACTTGGAAGAGTGCTCAGCTCTAATGTAATCTCCAGCATCGTCTACTTGATTTCTTTTTCTTCTTTTGTATGGCGTAAATAATCGCACTGGCCCTGTACCTGGAGAGAAGAAATGCACTGCGTTATATAACAAATTTAACAAATTGAAAAGGTAATAAAAGTCTGAATAAACTAATCATAAAATTAATGAGAAATTTTGTTTACTCCTGCAGATGAGCCAGGGTGATATGGGAATCGGATAGTCACTGATTGGCATGAACAAGGCAATGGCTATTGTCCCGTCAACAGATTTTGCGATTATCATACCGAAAGACCCCGCAAAATGATGTCTTGAAAAGCAGATACTGGAACAAATTATAAAATACAATCGACGGATACTTTTGGACCTCTACCAGCCGCTCAAGTTATAAAAACACACAATTTTGTATTACCTTATAACATTTTTCTCATTTTTTTTTAACATTTTATGTACATTTAACATATTAGCATTACATATTTATTATAGATTTGCAATGCTAACACATATTTAACCAGCAAAGCCCTTAAATGTTTTATAAAAACCCACAATGTTTGTAATTTAGCATAGTGTGTTTTATTTTAAAAATGGATAAAAGCGTAGTGCCGCTGTAAGAAATTGTCTTTTTATTTGGCGTCCACTTTTTTTACTGTACAATTTAACAATGAACTTTATAAACGGTGCAAAATGTATTAGATAATGTAATATATGTGCCTCTTTCGCCCTTCGCTAGTGGTGCCAGTATCAATTGGAGTGTTCAGAAATATAAATCCTGTACAAGTTTGGCAGCAATAGCTATTCTATCATAAATTTCTGATGACTTCAGTATCAGTATTTTATCATCTTAGTTCCTTAGAGAATCGGTACAAAGTAAAAGAGTTCAAGTCTCTATAAATAAAAATCAATGTTTGTTTGTCCTTTATAAACTCTTATATAGATAGATATTTATTGTTTCATAGATGAATATACATATTTCTTTTTTTAAAAAAAAAACTTGCACGGAGATATGATAGCACAATGTTATCTTACTAATAGAGATTCATGTAAATATAAATCTACATACATACATTTATATATACGTAAATATATAAATAATTAAATAAATGAATAAAGACGAGAATAAATAAATAAATTAATTAATTCATTAATTAATTCATAAACAAGTAAATAAATAAATAGATAAGTAAGTAAATCTTAACTAAAAATAAAGCAGAAAGTTTGTGTGTCTGACCGACAAAGGCTCCGAAACTGCACGTCGCAGAAATGAAAATTTCAACAAAAATCATTCTAAAAATTAGGCGCTGAATGTGACAACGATTCTGAAGTTACGAGCACTTTTTAAACGTGAACATCGAACATCATGAAGTGAACATCGCGCGCAGGTACATAGATGGGATTTCCAAGAACATTTTTTATGAATCGCTTGATATCCCTCCACGTTGTGTGTAAATGGTTGAGAAAAAACCGTTACTCATTATGAGTAGGGATGTGAATGAGAGATTGGGATATGCATCAATGACAAAAGAAAATTCAAATTCTTCTGAGTTCTGGTTCGGAAAGTCTTATTGTTGGTTTAAATTAAGTACGTAGTAAACATTTATTCAAAATCGTCTTCAGTGCATCTACACCGTAATACAGGCTTCCAGAAGAATTAATGAAACACAATTTAAAAGAGAAAAACAGGACGTAATGATTGGCTTGATGCAACCGTTTATTGATTGAGACTTCTCCAATTCACAGTGGTCAAAGTGTACCATAATTATTGTCAAGCAATGAAGTTTGAAGGAGAGACTCCTTGTTTGTGTTGCGATACAGGTCAAGTACTGGTTGAAGAAAAAACCCGGGCAAGGCCGGGTACGAAATCTAGTAAATAAATAAATAAGCAAATAAATAAGTTAGAGTGGTCTAAGCTAAGTAACTAGTGTATTGTTGAAAAACTTCTTATTGAGAGTTTCGATTCTTCGGTCAACTTGAATAACGCTAGCTTTTTCATGTAAAATGGTTGTTGAAAAGTCCCAGGGTGAATTCAACAGAATTTTGTTTTGTGCTATTTGCAGTTTTTTAATGTGTGCTTTGGCACAGTTACTCCATACATGAGATCCATAAGTAACCAATGCTTGGAAAATTACCTTAAACATTATCATTTTGTTTTTATGACTCAACATAGGCTGGCTATGTTTAACTTATTAAGGGTATTTTTAATATATATACCAAAGGCTAGTTTCGGATCCAAGTAAGCCCCGAGTTACAAGGTTATTCAAAGTCAGCTGTGAATATATTAAATAGTGGTGGTGCCAGAACAGAGCCTTGAGGAACACCAGCAGGTACTACTTTAGAGGAAGAGACTGAACCGACTAAGGAAACTGATAACGTTCTATCACTTATAACATTTTGGATAATTTTTGTAAGAAACACGGGACAGCCGAAATTAATGAGTTTAAAGATTAGACAGTCATGCCAAACAGAGTCAAAAGTAATAATACAATACGAGTCGATTTTTGCCCTTAAGCTTTGGTTTATTTCCCTGAAAGTTCTTAATCCCTGAAGAGAAATACTATGACTTTCACGGAAACTAATTTGCATTTAAGGCAGGATGCTACCATTTTTCAGAAAAAACGTCTGGCTTAAGTTTTATAAGTTTTTCTAATATCTTGCTTACATCTGTTAAGCAAGTTAATAGGCCTGTGTCTCTCCGGGTCCTCTCCGGTCTTGAACAACGGAATTACTTTAGTTGTTTTCCCAATTTATGGGAAAATAACTTAATTTAAAACAAGCATTATAGATGGGTTAGATATATTTTATTACACACGAGGGGATATTTTCAATGATTAAGTTATTTATGCCATCGAAACCAGGAGATTTCTTGAGCTTCAAATTGGAAATGAGAAACTCAATATTACTTATGCTAACAAGCCCGTTGGTGGTTAGCACTTGCGTTACTAAGTGATTTTTTAGAAAGAAGAAGAGAAGAGAAAGAAATTGGTTTATGTTTTTTTATTTTCTGATTTAATTCATATTCCAGAAGGGTTTGGTTTCTATTCCAACTGCTGTTTCTAAACTCTCTAATTTTCAATGTTATTAATCGTCTTTGAACCTTCATTTGTCTGAAATCATCACCCAATCTATGTATCTTCTATTTTCTTCTATAATGGTTTCTGATTTTAATTAAACTCAATATAGATCGCGGGATAATGGTAGATCTTTGACGCTTTTGGGACAAGAGAGTATATCACAGGTGACTGGAAAATGGTCAGAACTTAAGGCATAAGACGTTGCGCAATGAGTTAGCTCTTAAACAGCCCCAATTGCGATGTCTACCGTTTAGGTCACCGCCAATGACGAAGTGGTCATTTCTGATCAAATGTCTTAAATAATTTTTCAAACATATGACTTTGTGAGCGTCAGATGATCCTCCAGGAAAGTATAAGTATTCTCAATGACTTTTGTATTTACCCTAGGGAGTAAGGAGTTAACAATACCTTTTTTAACTAATATGGCAGCTCCACCACCGGTATTGTTAATACGATCAAGTTTATAACATACATAATTGTACCCGCAACATAAGAGCTTTACTTTGTTACTGAGCCTAGTTTCATTTAATTTCCAATTGTGAAACTGAGTTAAGTCGTTGTGTTGGGCACGCGCTGAAATTCCTATCTTTCTTGTGTGCGGAATATTCCTTTTACATAGTCGAATAGATTTATTTTCGAAACAAACAAAAATAAAAATTATCTTTCTTGATAATTTTGACTAAGAGAAATTAGTTCATTTTTAAGAAAGATTACGGGAATCTCATCTAAACCGAAAATAACCACTTTAAATGACTTTTCACTTTTGAGGTAATGAGATAAGAATTGACACTTTTTTAGATTTTAATCCACTGTACGCGGTATGGAAGGAGTCGATTGATTCACAGAATAGTTTAATTCCTAGTAAAATTTTCCGGATGGAGTAATCGTTTTTTTCAATTGTTTCAACAATTGATGCACATATTCACTTGTTTTGTGTAAAATTTTGATGGGAGGAATAACATTTTTTTAAGGCAACTGATTACACTCGAAGACATTTCGTCTTGATTGTCCGTGTCAGTATGGGACTCCAGAATGTTGAAACGGTTTTTCACTTCACTGGCCCGTGGCGTTGTGGGTATGTGCGTCGACCCCAACCCGACGTCTTAGGTTCGATTCCTGCTCTGTGCGACAAAAACAATTTTCACGGCCCCACCTCTTTCGAGTCACTGACAATGCTCAAAAGGTATTTCCTGTCTAGAAAAAGCTTCTCAAACTTGGCCGTTCGGAGTCGGCGTAAAACTGTGGGTCCCTTCCACTCGTGAGAGAACAATAGCACGCACAACACGAGTGGTTGCTGAGAAGCTAGGCCATAGCCCCCTACGGGCTGTAGCGCCATATATATATATATTTTTTTTATTTTTTTTTTTCGTTGAGGACAACCAATCCCCGAACGTCTTAAAGCCGCGCTTAGCTATCTTGATAATTAATACTGTGGGTTTAAATATAGGAAAAATTGAGAGAACGAGTACGACTGGCTTGTTTAAGAGTACTCACGCGACTGAGAAAACATTTAGTATTTTTTTATATGTTGTCCTTATCAAAAACATATTCAGAATCTACTCGTAACACGCAACTTTTGATAACTCTTTGGATACAAAAAAAAGCATTCTTTCTTCATATACAAGTCTCGAAAAGTCATTTAAGGTCCCTTTATAGGTCACGTGCACCAAACAATTAGTGGAAGCATTAGTCTGTGCTAAAGCAAATACAACCGCCATCCAAAAAATGCGTTGGAATAGACCGTGCAAAAAAAGGATGAATAACGGAAACCTATCAATAGCAGGGGTACCACCTTCCATGCCGATCGCTACAGCCTACCATCTTCTTAAGATTCGCACAGTTAAAGCCAATAATGACAAATCGCTGGAAGGTACCACCTGCCTTAGACTCTCATATACTATAACCTAACCTAACCTAGTTCCTAAATAGTCCTGCGATGTCATCGACCATATTAGTCCTTAATGTCCAATTTTGCACAATTTCATTATATGCTTCACTGTTTAAGTGCTGGCTTAACAACAACTTCCGTTTTTCGAGCGAAGTGTTATTTCCTTTGCGGCCTATTTTATTTTGCTTTGCACTTGAGGGTGGTATTTTCGGACTATTAACAAATAATAGTGTGGGAATGATATTTTCAAATTATCATAAGAATCTTACCATGGGATCTGTGATTTTAGCCGCAAATAGAAATGCAGATAAAAAATTAATATTAATGAAGGTATTTTTTTTTCATAGTTTTACAGTATATTGAGTATCTCGTGGTAATGGTAAGTGATTTTTATTCAAAAATTGCTTATTTCGAAAATAATCAAAAAAGAATGGGTTGAAAACCATTTGGTGTTGGCCTGTAACTGCAATTTTTCACCAATTCGAGAAACAAAAACCAAATGACTCGAATGACTACTAATCACTCGAATGATTGAATGACTAAGTTTGCACAATTTCATTATATGCTTCACTGTTTAAGTTCTGGCTTAACACCAACTTCCGTTTTTCAAGCGAAGTGTTATTTCCTTTGCGGCCTATTTTATTTTGTTTGGCACTTGAGGATGGTATTTTCGGACTGTTAATGGTGTAGGAATGATATTTTCAAATATCAAATTTTCAATCATAAGAATCTGACCATGGGATCTTTGAATTTAGCCGCAAATAGAAATGCAGATAAAAAAGGCGAGTATTAATGAAGGTATTTTTTATAGTTTTTCGATTAAATTGTGTATCTTGTGGTAATGGGGTGATTTTTATTTAAAAAATTGTTAATTTCGAAGAAAATTAAGCAATATTCCAAGCTGAAATAAAAAAACATTTCTGTAACTGAAATTTTTTACACATTCGAGAAAAAAACGAAATACACAGGCGTCAGGTGAGCATCTGAGATATCAATATGTAGCTATACGACTTCCCAATCACTGCATTGTTTTCCAAGCAGAAATAAGTAGCAGCTATTTGTAGTACTGATGTTTCATATTATTTTTTAAAGAAACAGCGGAAATCGATAAAACATGTGTTGTTTAAATACAACAAACTGACTCATTGTCCAACCCGCGCCCCCAAATAAATATTCAAAACAATCACTCATGTTTAAATACAATATTATCTTGAACTGTGTAGAGTATATTTAATTTATTTCTAATATAAAAATTAGTGAAAACGCTCAGGCTGCTTCATAATTAAGTGAACAGGTAAAATTGCAAGGTTGTTCCTCATCTGCTTATTGTAATAAGTAAGGTCGGTCATAAAAAATGAAAGAGCTGCGTTGAATTTTATGGTATGATAAAAGTTTTATCCCAGTAGCTTCTCTGTTGTTTACTGGGTGTGATTGTCAAAGTCAACTGATATTTCTGGATTGATTGCAATTTGTTGTCGTTGCTAATTATTATTATGGTTATCATTGTTAGAAAGTTTAGCGTCAATCTCTGGTGATGAATATCTTGTTTTGCTTTTATTTCCAAGTTCTCTTAAAATGTTTGATTCATTGCTTTGTTGACTTCTGTAGAAATATTTGAAATACGAAGAATTTTTTACCAGTATTTTATCTCGTTCTCCTCTTCTTGCCCAGATTTGGGAACCGGTGATTTTAATGATATTCATCGGCACATGATTAAACGCTAGAGATAACTTGTTAACGGCATTTTGCTTACAGAGAACTTCATCTATTTTAAACTCCTTCTCACCCAATTAGTGAGAGGATTGTACTCTCACTGTCATAAGTGTACAGATTAAATTTTAGTAGTGAAACGAAATGAAAAAAAGATGGGAAATTGCGAGAATCAGCGAATACACACAATCTAACAATCGCTCTCTAACTTGAAGAATCGGCGAATACACACATTCATTGGCGATTGGAATCGGTCCTACAAGAATCGAAAATCAACAATCGACTCCGCTCAATTTGAATTCGAATAATTGCGATTGCTCATCGCTAATTGAAACCTTTTCGAACCAATGGTGTTGATGTTGGTTCAACTATGGCAAATGTATCGCTATTATTTTGGTTTGTAACAACTTGGCATATGTAACATTGCGACATGATTTCTTCTACTCGCCTGTGCATATTCGGGAACAAATTTTCATCTTAGGAGCTGTTTTGGTTTTTACTATACCCATGTGAGAAGTATGTGCAAGGGCAATAGCTGTGTCTACAATCTTTTCGGGAAGTAACAGTTCTGTTCCTTTTAGAATACATCCTTCTGTTATCAATAGTTCTTGATGCACTCCTCGATATAGTTCCAAATGCTTTTGTTGTTTTTGTCGGGAAAAATAATCTGTAACTACCTTGTTGATATTTGATATTGAAATAAAAATGTTTTGTTTTTAGCAGTAGGTCTATTCTGCTTGTTTGCCTTGATAGCGGAGTATGGAGCGTTCCAAACATAGATTTTGAAATATTCCATTGACCATGTTGCGGCAAACATTTCTTTCTCTATCTGACAATATCGTTTTTCGACTGAGCTGAGCGCATGATTTTCATATGATACGGTTTCGTACCTCTTCTTGTGATATTGAGACAATATATCAGATAGACCTTCAGGACCTGCATCGACATGTAGGTGTGTTGGTTTGTTAACATCGTGATATGCTTAAAGCCATCTCCCATCAATTTTTAAGGAATGTTAGTGCGTCTACAAGCTTCTTTTTCCATATGAATTCTTTGTTCTATTGAATGAGTTCTATCAACGGTAGGGTATGTATTGATAGTTGTGGTAGAAAAGGTAAAACAAAATTTAAAATACAAACAATGATGCAAACTTCAGACACTTTGTGGGGTTTTTCAAGTTTCTTAAAAGCTGCAACCTTCTCCGGTTCTGTTTGGATGCTATCTTTTGAGAACAAGAAACCAAAAAACTTCACTTGGGGTTGGCTGAAAAAGCATTTCATTGGCGTTGGCGGTGAAATTGTTTGCACGAAGTAGTTGAAATACTTCTTCTAATGCCGCACCATGTTCAGCTAGTGTTTTTCTTAAATATAAAGATGTAATTTTTGATGTTTGTCGAATAATGTCCTGAAACTTTTCTGTGGCTATATTGACACCTAAGTTCATTCTTTTATGCCTGTAAATGTGGTTGTTAATTGTAGAACTGTGTGCATCATTTAAATTGCTTTTCTGTGGCTATATTGACACCTAAGTTCAATCTTTTATGCCTGTAAATGTGGTTGTTGATTGTAGAACTGTGTGCATCAAAAATAATATTGTTGGTACGGTGTTCTTCGTATTATTTACGTTTAATGCTGTTCTCAATGCTTTCTGTTTGTTGTAATTTGTAGGTCCGGTAAGTGTTACTGTTTTGTTTGGATTTTGTTTTGCCTGCCGAAAGGAATATATATTAAGTTCCACATTTGTCTTGCCATGTTTACTGTTTTTGAAACAGTATTACCTTTTTGTTGTAGGTTCTGGCAAATTGTTAACAATTTCAAAGACATCCTCACCTGCATAGTGTAGTAATAATGCTTTTTGTCTTTCGATGTTGTTGATCTTGCTGGCAAATTTTCAAACCATTTCCATTTCTTCCAGATGTCACCAGCGGTTGTTGCATCTTTATTGTAGTTGAAAAACGGAATGTTGAATTGTGTGTTTTTTTTCTTTCATTCTCGTCGCCAAATGTAGTGTTGATATTTGTTAGTGTTTTTGAAGAAAAACAGCGGTGACCAATAAAACACGCCGTAAATTAGAACATTCTATTGAAGGGTATGGAGTATAATAATATAATATTGGTGGCGCTACAGCCCATTGAGGTCCAGGGCCTAGCTTCTCAGCAACCTCTTGTGTTGTGCATGCGAGTGAAAGGAATCCCCAGTTTTATGCTGAATCCGAACTCCCAAGTTTTTTTAAGCATTGTCAGTGACTCGAAAAGCTGGGACCGTGAAAATTATTTCTATGGCTTAGACCAGGGAAAGCACCTGCGACGTCGAGGTTGGTGTCGAGGCACACTGTGTAGATTGTAGGGTATATATAGTATGAAATGCTCGGATTTCCTCATAATTAAATGAACAGGTACTACTATTCAACAGGCAGGCTTCCGGCTGTCAATGACCGCTGATAGACGGGAAATATATTGTTACATATAGAGTATATAACGTCCAAAAGGGCTTTGAAAACACCATCGACTAACTCCAAGATGTTAAACGTAGCGCCCATCCCTAAGGGACATGCTGCCTGGCTATTCCGGGCAAGGAAAGAGAAGACGAATTAGCAGGAAGGCGAACGAGTCGACCACCAGTACGAATTCAGGAGACCCCATCACCTTTAAAAAACTAAACTCGTCTAGAATTTGATAGGGGGGCAGCAAAACTAAAACAGTATTTGCTTTCATTGCCAAGCCAGAAGACTATGAGCCTGAACTACAATGACTTCTATTTTTAGAAGTTGCAGAAATATCTTTTTGAGGAATGTGGGAAAAAATAAATTCACGATATTGTACACTTTTCATAACAAATTTTACGTTTATATCGTAGCATAGAAACATGGCGTATGTAAATAGGCTATTTGAACTACCCAGTTGAATATTTATAAAGCATTGGGGATGTTGTATTCATATCGGTCGATGGTATTTTACCCACGAACTTTTAAAATATAACTATGTGTGTGTACAAGATCACTTACCAGACATATCATCGCAGCATATATAACAACTGCAGTTCGTTGCATGTGGTGTTAAAATCCCATCATCTATTAATGACTGAAGGCTGCGACCACCGTACTTTATAGATCGTTTCCAATCTTTACTTGAACCACGGCCGCAAAAGTGTTCAAATTCACTTGGTGTAAACCATTGGTCTTTGTATTTTATGCATCGTCCACGACCTCCAGATCCTAGCTTATTTCGATATAACTCTGCATCTGTTGTTTTACATCGTATTGGAATAACATCCAGATTAATAAAATCGTTGGCACTGTTTTCGTTATTCCCTATACAAGATGTTTCGTTGGAAACAGATTTAATACTTTCATCGAGGTTTACATTAAGATTTTCTGTTTCGAAAGCGTTGTCCACACATAGCATTTGCTTAAAATTTGGAAGGTGGTCAGATGATAATTCACGGAAGGAAGGTTTAGTCACAATATTTTCCATGTGTAAAGTAGAAATAGAGCACTTTTCCTCACTGGAGGGCACGACCATTCTGTTTTTCTTAAATAGAGCAAAATAACAATCATAAGCAACTTTGAAAATTGAGATTGAGAAAAACATTTAATTTTATATTCATATACACATCTATTACCTGGTCCCTATTTACTATCTGATGAATGTTTTTTAGTTTACCTGACTTTTCAGATAGATATGGCAGTTTCTTGTCATTCACAATTTTTAATTGTATATCTATTGATTCCATTCCATGAAGACAAACTAAATCATACAATTATTTGCACATTATTGGAACTCTTTTGTTTATGATTTCTATTCAAAATGAACAGAATCCTTAAAAATATTTAGTAATAAGACACTCATGACCATATATAAGAGAACATAGAGATATTCGTCTTTTCAGACATTTCTGATTGGAAAACCCCTATCCCACCACAAAAACTGTCGTTATGGACCTGAACTCACGCATATTTCTTTATTTTCACGCACATTGTTACAACGTTTGGGTGCGCGCCATGTATTTTTTACAAATTTGCCCCCAATAGTGTCAAATGTGCAGCCGATTGGAATTTTCCAGAGATATGTTTGCGAAGTGAACATGGTTGAGAACAAATTCATGACATTAAAATATTAGGAATTAAAGCAATGTATTACTAAAATTTATTTTAAACAATAAATCTTACTCTAATGGTTTTTCTTTACAATTTATATGTATGGGTGACTTTTAAGAAAAGAAATACATTTTTTCTGATGGCAGTCCGTCGAATAACAATTTTAAACTTGTATTTAAACTTGTACTTGAACAATTTTAAAGCGTTTATTAACTTGACCCTACAAATATAAACTAGGTCGATTAGACATGTGTAGGGAAATTCGGGAGGGATTTTTTTTTCATTATTGACAGCTTATACGAAACGGTTCGAGTGCACAGTAGGAATTGCGGATGGATCATTCGATCATTTAGGCCAATAGCAATTGTTATAGCAAACGGTTTCTCCATTTATGAAGTAAAAGGAATACCCAATATACAGTCGACACCATAAGTAGAAGGACTGATTTAAATTAAAAGTGACTACACATGATTGTTCGTTGGTATATGATATTTTGATTCATGTCTGTTGAACAAAATACTTGAATATACAAATTCGCTTGTTAATGCATTAACAGATAATATTTTTGGTGATACATATACTCATTTGCACATACATGTATACGTATATGTTAAAAGCGTTACATTATGCGCTACATATTAGATTGAAACCAACATTTTCATTTGTCTGAGTTTGCTTAGTTTTATCTTATATTACTTTCAATCGTCCACAACTGCAAAATATGTTCAAATTTTCAAACTCAACTGACAATTATACTAGTTTCCAATGCGTTTTTCCAGTATGGTGTAACCTTTATTAACCGGTGCACACTTACTGAACATATTTTTACTTCATTTTGCCCGCTGTTTTGTGGGGAAATTATGTTTGAATGTGAATTTGAACTTTCATTCATCATAGTTATCATAATTCGTTATCAAATTGCAAGTGTTTCAAGATAAATAAAGTTATCAATTGAAGTGTGAATAGAATTACAGTGTAGTGCAGTGTAAATCAATGAGCAAACATTGAAGATTTTAAGTCTATAAGAAAAGTGGGTATTGCAGTGGTTGCATTTTTGCGGAAAGTTCGAAGTAAGTTGAAACATCTACATTAGAACATATTCATATACTAACTTTCATATTACATTTAATTTAGTATTGCCAGAAACAACAAATGACATGGACAAATAAATAATTTGAAGTGTCAGATGATTCACCTAATCAGCTGTTCGCATATTATTTCGTATTCACCGACTCTATCTGTGAAACAGATAAGAAACAGCTGTGAAATGTTCCAAAAAACGCTGTCAAACGAAATCAAGGGGAAAGACACGAGGAAGTCGGGTATCTCTATCATACCTTATCTCTGCTCATGACCTGTCCATGACATTTGTTTGGTTGTAAACAGAGATAATGGAATGAAAGAGATGTTCATCTTTCCATTGGAAAACCCCTAGTCAACCACAAATCCACCACCGACTTTTAAGCGTTTCCGCCAGAGATAAGGTATGATAGAGATACCCGACTTCCTCGTGTCTTTCCCATTGATTTCGTTTGACAGGGTTTTTTATAACATTTCACAGCTGTTTCTTATCTGTTTCACAGATAGAGTCGGTGAATACGTGTGAGGTTTGTAAACATCTGATACCGTGCAAGTGAATATTTGTAAGTGTATGCGAACAGCTGATTAGGTGAATTATGTGACACTTCAAATTATTTACTTATTTCGAATTTGTTTACATTATAAAACGAAACCTTTCTTACCTTGTTACAGCATATTACACCGAAGACAACAAATTAAAAGCAAATTCAATTTAGTATAATTCATCTGGTGTGTGTGGCCTTTTCGTCAATCAGGGCGATACGCAGTGAGTCAAAAAAAAAAAAAAAAAACGAAGGCATGGCAGAGGTGCCCAATATCATCCATGAGAACAGATTCTATTCATCCCATAGAATCTTTTAAGCAGTTAATGTGAGTTTAATGCGCTTTTCTTTTATCACATTCACATGTTTTTCATTCACAGGTAGCAATATTCTTCATCGGATCGACGCGGAAGATGTTGTCGAGCTAAGTTACTATGTAAACATTTCTGTTTTGTTGATGTTATGTAATGCAAAATGTTTTCTTTTAGTGTGACGATTGCTCGTTATGTCAGTGGCAACTGCAGAACTGCTATCCTTATTGGTATCTATGCCACCATGCAGCTGCAAAGACGAAACAAACCCCCAGAATTAGGAAAAACTATTTAATATTTATTTTATTGAAAATTTATGAAAGCATTTCCACACCACCCTTGAGGTATGCTTATGGTGCGTTAACCGATTTTTTTTTACCGGGTGTTCGGTGTCCCCAAGAGGCCTATTGCACCCGAACTAGAACGAAATAATATATTAATATATTTTGTAAATAAATGCAAAAGTAAATAGAATAGAAGAAATAGAAATAAAATTAAAATGGAAGACAAAATGTATAATATGCATTTTTTTCATATATGCGAATGGCGGAGAATTTTATTCCTGAAGCTGGGATCACTTAAGTCCCTATACCAAAACTTCAACAAAAAAAAAAATGCGAACCCTAATAAAATAATTTAAAATGAAGTCCTGTTGCAAGTTTTTGTAACAAACAGATTTCTTTTGTGCAATTAAGAGTTCGGCAAGTTGCTTTGCTTCACCCTTCTGATGGTAACATTCGTAGAACACTTTCAAGACCATGTCTTCCAGTTCTTGAATGTGTTGTAGCAAATCTGGAGATGGGGCAGCCACATTGCATCCACATTGTAAATGTAAAGCTTGTGGAGTGGTTTCATGTAGATATTGTAGGCAGAGGCTGACTTTCACGCACTTTCTGATACAGACAACCGCAAACATAAACAAAACTATTTTCTTTTAGAAATTCATTCGCATTTATGTCCACAGTCATTTTGACAGAAAATGTTGGTTTTGGTCTATCATGTAGCCTGCTTTGCAACCAATCTGGCTGCTTTCACGACTTTAATATTTTATTCTGAACCAAAATGTTCATACTATAATAATTTTAATCTTATTTCACACGTACATGTATATATGTACATCTTAACATATGTTCGTTACATCTTAACATATCACCAAATCACCACCAAAAATTATGAACGAAAAACTTACATGGAATCATCCTATATGCATGCTTGAAGTCTAAATTAAATGTAATATGAAAGTTAGTATATGAATATGTTCTAATGTAGATGTTTCAACTTACTTCGAACTTTCCGCACAAATGCAACCACGGCAAGACCCACTTTTCTTCTAGATTTGAAATCTTTAATGTCTGCTCATTGATTTACACTATACTAGTTTTTTTTTTTTTTTTTTTTGCTATATTTGTGTTTTATTGTCTTTAACTATTTCTAAATTCTAGACAAAAATACTTAAAACTAGCTTAGCTATCTTAACATCGTTCTTACATCTAACCTACTGACCCTATACGGGTACTCTAAGTTAATACTATCTTAATCTTACTTTGCCTTTCAGCATAAGCAAATTTTATTTTATTTTGTTTGTGTCTTATGGACAATTTGGTTTTGATTAGCCAAGAAAAGTATTAGGAAAAACTTGGCTGATCTGAACTACTATCTTAAACAACCTTAACCTAGCATTAAAAACTTAAGATACTACCTTAACTATGTCCGTGCTGTACGGACGCGTGCACCCGGGCGTATATGTTATGTATATGCCAAACATATAGAATTTATACGCCACGGTGCACCTTTTTTTTTTTTTTTTTTTTTTTTTTTTTTTTCTTATCGACTAGCTTAAAACTATGTAAGTTGACCACTATGATCAACTACCGGGTCATTTTGAAAAGCTTGCGGCAGCGGGGTCTGGTTTTGGTGTAACCACCAGTAAAATTGTCGTTCTTTGGCAGCCTCTCTCCGGTCTCGAGCCGGGATCGCTCTACTGCACCGGAGGAGATCCTCGTGACTACGAACGACATCCCCATCGTATTGGAGCCTCCTGTCCACTGTTCGGCGTACGACGTGGAAGATTACAGGACATCCGTATGGATCCTGTATTAGGCCAATTGTGTGAGATAGAGGAACGCCTCGGGAGGAATAAAACCTGTAAGGCGCACTCTCTCATGGTACATTACGCTGGGGTAGTAAGCCCCAAAGATCAGACTGTTGGTTGAAGTCATAGCTCGTGCGATGTGCCTTCTGATCAGCTTAATAATAAAATTATCTATCCTGTTCAGGTTTGCCTCGTTGTACAGGACCTCGTTGGGATAGTACTTCTTGTACTCAGACTCGGGTGTACGATACAACTGGAGACATGTCCGGAGACATTGTCTCTCGAACAACCTCATCTTTTCCATCTGGGAAGGACTCACGTTGAACCACAATGGACAACCGTACGCCATAATTGGCCGGATGAGGGCCATGTAGCAGATTACCTTCACCCTGGTATCAAGTTGGCTGCTGTAAAACAACCTCCTTGCCACAGCAAAGGCCTTTTTAGCTTTGGTCAGAGCAATATCTATATGTTTGTCAAAATACAGATATTGATCCAACCAAATGCCAAGATACCTCACTACATTTTTCACATCTAACAATCGTCCCTGTGGGTCAACAATGCCGAACTTACGCCAGTTTGTGCGCGTATCCCTTGATGCCATGTACAACGGGGTCCTGAAGATGATAGTTTCACACTTCAGGAAATTGATAATCAACTTCCAGTCGTCGCAAAATCGCTGAATTTGTTCGAAGTCACGTTGCAACAATATGTTTATTACCTCTACCTTCGGACCTGATCTGTACGCCACTAAATCGTCGGCATACGCAATTAAATGCGGCATGGAACCTATAAGATCTGCAGTGAATATTGAAAACAGGAGTTACACTATACTACACTGCAATTCTATTCACACTTCAATTGGTAACTTTATTTATATTGGAACACTTGCAATTCGATAACGAATTATGATAACTATGATGAATGAAAGTTCAAATTCACATTCAAACATAATTTTCCCACAAAACGGCGGACAAAATGAAGTAAAAATATGTTCAGTAAGTGTGCCCCGGTTAATAAAAGTTACACCATACTGGAAAAACGCATTGAAAACTAGTATAAATTAACAAGTGAATTTGTATATTCAAGTATTTTGTTCAACAGACATGAATCAAAATGTCATATACCAATGTATAAACAATTTTTTCATCAATCATGTGTAGTCACTTTTAATTTATATCAGTCCGTCTACGTATGGTGTCGACTGTATCTTGGGTATTCTTTTTACTTCATAAATGGAGAAACCGTTTGCTATAACAATTGCTATTGGCCTAAATGATCGAATGATCCATCCGCAATTCCTACTGTGCACTCGAACCGTTTTCCTGACCAATATGTTAAAGAAATGCGAAATGTATAAGCTGTCAATAATGAAAAAAAAATCCCTCCCGAATTTCCCTACACATGTCTAATCGACCTAGTTTGCCTTTGTAGGGTTAAGTTAATAAACGCTTTAAAATTGTTCAATTATATTCCCTTAATTACAAAAATTATTCGACGGACTGCCATCAGAAAAAATGTATTTCTTTTCTTAAAAGTCACCCATACATATAAATTGTAAAGAAAAACCATTCGAGTAAGATTTATTGTTTAAAATGAATTTTAGTAATACATTGCTTTAATTCCTAATGTTTATGAGTGAGTTCAGGTCCAAAACGACAGTTTTTGTGGTGGGATAGGGGTTTTCTAATCAGAAATGTCTGAAAAGACGAATTTCTCTATGTTCTCTTATCTTTGGTTTCCGCTCTCAAGTCACTCATACACCTCAGATTCTTACCGTTTCCGCTCTCAAGTCACTCATACTACTTATATACAGAGCACCGCCATCTTGCTTTTAATAACTGCCCTCAATAGTGTCTAACATTTGAGAGATTGCCATAATAATGTCAGAAATGGGCCCGATTGGAAAGTATTCCAAGACACTGTTCGCTAAGCTCAAACTTTTTTAAAAAGAATTATTGTAGCTGTTTATTAATTATTGATTATAAAAAGTCGTCAAAAAATGCAAGTCAACAAAATAATTCTTATAATTATATTGACGAACATTACGATCAGAAAAATGTGAAAACATTTGCCTAAATATTACAATTTATTTTCTGATATTTCTTTGATTTTTGATTTTTCTTGAATTTTTTTATTTCTGATTTATATTATATTATGGTATGCATTGTGGATTAAGGTAAGACTAAAAGTTATGTATATACGAAAGTAGAATAATTTATGTCAAAAGAGCGCTGTCACGGAGGAGTAAAAAATGTCCCTACCCTTTCCATTTTAACAAAAGAAATTTGTATAGGTAGTTTTGGTTATTTTGTTGGTTTTCTGTCAGATAAATTGATGTGTCAATCTAAAATATAGTATTGGCGGCTATTTGAATTAGTTTAAGTTTATTTAAACAAGTAGTTAGGAAGAATAGAAGCCGAATGAAATGCCAAAAACCCGATATTTGAATTTCCATGTTTTGCTGTAACTTTTGACATATATCGTCTCTCACATACAGAAACCAACAAGCTCTTAAATATAGCATAATTTACACAGGTTCTTACCTTCACTCCTTAAAAATGACAGTCTTCAACATTTGGTGCAGAAACTAGATGAACAAACCCATTATGTTTATAATGAACTTGTTAGTTTTCAAATTTAACGTCTTTTTCAATGAAATATTCCAGCCTCATAATAAGAACATAATTGAATGCATTTTTTGAACATGCATTTGTCTCACATTTTCCCTCTTATTTTTGATGGTGAATATTTTGCGCTCAAATTTAAATCGAAGTGGTACGGCAATAGTCGAAGTAATAATCGAATAATTAATCCACTTTTAAATAAAAATATGTATCAAGTGATGGGGGATGTACAAATTATGTTCATACATATAGTATGAGAGACGATAACATGTGAGTCTACATCCGTACATACATAATTTTGTTTATTTATCTTATATTTTGTATTTATTTATTGAATTACACATTTATAAATAGTAATTACATATACAAACCCCATAAGCTAAGCCCCTGCAACTAGTGTATTTGATAAGCTTAGATATATAATAAATTAATTTTTAGTTTATTGTTTCAGTTAAAAGAAATTTATTGTAAATTCTTACAGAAATTATATGGTATATATATTGAGAGCTACATCACATTGCAATAGGTAAACGCACCAAACCCACACACGCAGTCACACATATGTAACGACTATTTGCTCAAATATCTCCAATTGATATATGATCATTTGATACATTATATTTTCGATAGTAGGGAGGTCTGGCGGCAACGTCTAGAATAAGGACGCCTAAGACGGTACGTCAAGGTGTGCTACAAACATTTAAAAAAAAAAAATGTTTGAAAGCCCTTTCGGTAAACGTTTGTTGGGGACTGCTATTCCGGACGTGGTAGGCATTCCCGAATAACGGACAAGTGAAAAACAGGTAAAGGACTTCAAGAGTGAAGATGGGGTAGAATTCGATGATACTATTATCGTCGAGACTACCAACCAATCTGTCCAGACAGATGTGGAAGGATTCGATGATACTGTTATCGTTGAGACTAGCGACAATCTGTCCAGACAACTTCAACGCTTAGGAGTGGAACGGCAATGAAGACTAATCTTCGTAAAAGATTAGTTGAAGTTGCAAATCTGCATAAAATGGAAGAAAAATGTCGCGAATTTCAAAATATTATGATAAAGACAAATATATCTCATTTCTCGAAGTGCATGTAAAGGAATTAGGAAAAAATATAAGAGTTGCCATTTGCCAAAATGCTCCTAAGGATATAAATACAATTATATCCAATATCCAAAAAATAGTATTATTCTTAGCAAGGGAAATAGATTTTAAAATTAATTGATACTCTTGCCACTTTCAATTAATATTACTTCACTGGTAGCAATAGATTACTTAGGCGTCCCTAAATCTCCCAGCACTAAACACATTGCGTAGATACATTCCATCCTGGCAAAAAATCTCCAGGTAACATTCACTTCTATGTTAAGGCTCTTGAGATTAAAACAAACCAGCTCCCCAGTATATACAAATACTGTTCTGTGTCGGCTGATGAGATGTCTCTTAAAGCACACCTGGATTACTGTAGGAAAAAAAGACACCATAGTAGGTGTAATAGAATGTCAATTAATTTCGACGAATGAAAAGAAAACGAAAGAGAAATAAAGAAATTGAACATGAAACTTTATTACATAAATCACTTATTAACAAATTGTTTGCAACGAACTATCGACTTCGATCTCCCAACGACTAATGCCCCACAATATTCATCATCGATCCACAGAAGCCCATCAGCATTGACTTCTAGAAACACACACACACGTGACGACAATTTCCGAACACGCACACCTATATTCCCCAACAGTGTGTGTAGTTGTTTGTGTACCCGCTGCGATAGCCACTGCAGCAATTGTTCTTGCAGACGATGGTCCGATTCTCGATGATGGTCTGGTGTACGGATGGTACGATGTGCGGATGGAGCTGGTGTACTGATGGTACGATGTGCGGATGGTGCTGGTGTACTGATGGTTCGATGTGCGGATGGTGTTAGTGTACTGATAGTACGATGTGCGGACGGTGCTAGTGTACTGATGGTTCGATGCTGTTAGTACTGTTGGGCTGGGAGTGGGCTGAGATTTCTGTTCTTTGAATAATATTAAAGTTCCTATGGGTGCTTTACATCAACTCTTAACTTTACACATAATTATTTATTTTATAGTGAATTTAAACACAAACATCCCGGGCCCCCTGGAACGAGTTTCAGGACAATGGCAGTGCTGCTAGTTTGGTAATTGGAGGAACCACTTGTCCTCGCTTTGTCCGAACAGTAACCACTCTCGTTCGCTTATCAGACCCAGGGTGCACAGCTTCCACACGACCAAGAAGCCACTTTGATGGTGGTAAATTGGGTTCTTGAACAACCACCAAATCCACCAAATCACCCACATGCTCGGTTCGACTGTCTTCCACTTAGGGCGCTCCTGTAGACTGGTTATGTATTCGGTTTGCCACCGTTTCCAAAATCCTTGCACCATACTTTGCAAATGATTCCAACGTGACAGCCGGTTTGTGGAAACATCCAGGTAATTAGGTTCTGGAATGGATGTATGTGGCTCTCCTATGAGAAAGTGTGAAGGAGTAAGCGGGTCTAAATCTGCATCTGAAATTGCACAGAGAGGACGTGAATTTAAAACCGCTTCAATTTGCGTAAGAACCGTATACAGCTCCTCAAAGGTGAGGATTGAGTCTCCAATTACTCTTCGTAGGTGTAATTTCACTGACTTCACCCCAGATTCCCACAAACCACCAAAATGTGGTGCGGAAGGTGGAATGAAATGCCAGGTGATTCCCTCCATCGCCAAAGAACTCTTGATGTCCTCGTTGTAGGGTTTGGACAACACCAACTGCTGCATTTCAATTGTCCTTATATATGTTTGAACATCGCCCGACTTAAATTATTTGTCGCAAAGAAATGAAACACGATTATTTTGTACCGCACCACAAGTATTTATTTTATTTTATTATGAGTGCCGCTGTCTATGGCTTGGCCGCACACTCTTTCAATCCGACAAATAATCCCCCGATTTGGAGACATTCGATCGGTCTTATACCATAAAATTGATTAGCGAAGCACTTCTCATATTCAAATTCAGAGGTAGGTGATTTTGCTGACTTAGCACTTTTATGTATTTTGTTTTCCACCGCATTCTGTTAATGCAAAAGTGCCGTCTTGCAATTTTACAATTCTCTTTGGTAGGTGGTACGTAACTTCACCCCGCTTAGATTGGAAATTCTCCTGAATTTCTTGGGAAGTGCTAGGTTTTACATTTTCTTGAATATTTTTTACTACAATTTTTAGTTTTTTGTTCTTAGTTTTAACATTATAAGTATAATAGTTGATATAGTTACTAAAGCTATTACAATTGTTGAACTTATTATATAATTCGTGGATTTATGGTATTTCAATTCCTTAATTTCTTTTATATTTTCAAAATGTTTTAATATTATACTATCGAAAGAAATGGATTTTGTAAAATTGTAATTTACATCCTCAAAATAATTGTATTTGGCTTTAATTTCAAAGTTTTGATTCGAAAAGGTTTTATTAAATACTTTAACTGAACAATTGTTAAAATTGATTAATATATGTCCACTTAAATTTAACTTCCTATCGTCACAATTGTTTAAAATTTCATTATTATTCATATTTATACATATTATTGTTTCTTCATCAATTATTTTTATTTGTTTCTTATAATTTTCTTTAAGCTTACAATTACTCAGAGTAACACAATTACTAACTAATTTTAAATCGTTTACATATACTTCATCATTAAATTCGAAATCTACATTTTTATCCTCTACAATTTTTTGATCATTTTGAATTATTTCAAGGCCTTCCTTGTTTGGTAAGCTTGTTAGAAATTTTAATTTTATATCTACAACCGCCATAGGTATCTTAATTGCCATGATCAGGACATTTTTCCTATAGCTCATCATACCTAATTTAGAATGTTTTATCTTAATTGAATCTATTTATTTCTTCTGGGGTTAGTATCCCTGAATGCAAGATATTATGTTTAGTTGAGGCAACGTTGTCTATTATTTGGTCTATTTTATCTTCTAATAATTTTAGTTTAAAAAGTTGGTCTAATTTTATTTGTTGGTATTATCTGTTTTTGTGTATTGTCTGATTGATCTCATTAATCATCTCTATTGAACCCATATTTAATTTGATTTATCCATTATACGTTTCCACTTTCGTTATGATTAGTTTCGCTTGGACTGTCGGGATGGGTATGACCAGTAGGAATGTTAGGAGTATTAACATCTGTAAATTTACGTTTTCTTTTAATATTTGTATTATGTTCATTAGATATTTGTTTTATTCTAAATCTTGGTTCATATTTATGTCTAAGTCGCTTATAATTTTTAATTGGTGCTGTAATTCGATCTTCCGTGTAATTTTCCCTATTTTTATTTGCCTTACTAATATATTTTTGCTTATTCAAAATAATTGTTTCCCTCAGTTTTCGGTGATCTGCATTCATAGCTTGTTCTGGGGTCATTTTAATGCTGCTATGATATCTATTATTGTAATTACTTATTACTTTATGTAATTTAGCAATTAGTGTGAGTGATGTGTCTCTTAAACTGACCAATTTCTCTTGAATTGTTGAATGCAGTCTTTCAATGTCAGCATTTCCAGTGTGGTTGTTGGGTTTGGTTAAATGAAGTTCTATTCCTTGATTATTTAAATATTCTATTAGCTGATGTGCCTTAAACTCATTATCAGTTATTATTTTCTTTGGCTTATTAAATTTGGAAAAATGTTCTTCTAATATTTCTATTCTTTTTACCCAATTTTTGTTTGGCAAATGATAAGCATATGCTTTTTTTGTTAATTTATCAATTAATGTTACGAACGATTGTCCTTGGAATGTAAATACGTCCATATGTAGAGTGTCGTTTGGAAACTCGGGAGTTTCTGTTAGACAGAATTTTGGCTTTATGGGGTTTCTTTCATATTTAGTTTCCAAACAAGTTCTACAATTGTTTATAATTATTTGAATTTCTTTTATTAAATTGGGATAATAGATCTTCTTTTTTAGTGTATTATATGTTTCCACTATGCCACTATGTATACTCTCTGTAATGTGATACTTGGAAATTTGATGGTGTAATTCTTCCTGACTTCTTACTTCTTTTGCTCTTAGTGTGCATTTTATAAATGTTATGTGTCTATTATGACTAAAGAGACTTATTAAAATTTGCTGTATTTTGTTATATTCCCGATATGATAATTCCGTGTATATACCAATTTTTCCAGGCTTCATGGTTCTCATAAACAAGTTCTTCCAATATGACTGATTTTTAGTCATATCAACTTGAATTATCGTTCTTCCATGTAATAACTCGACCTCTTCGTTAATTGTGTTCGTTAAAATTAGCTGCGTTTTGTACTTATTGACAATTTCTTCTTTTATTGGGAAGTGGTCGAGTAATTGTTCCGGAGCAGAATGAATCGTAGCTACATCGGACATTACTTCGTCTTCTAAGTGGTCTACATGTTCTATTCTACTCAGGAAGTCAGCTACTTTATTTTCTTTTCCCTTGAGATACTCTATGTCATAATTGAATTCAGCCAATTTCAACAGCCACCTTTGATTTCTCTGTGAGAATTCTTTCCCATTATATTTTTTGTTGAGGTATTTAATTGGTTGGTGATCGGTAATTATCTTAAATTTATTTCCCCAAAGATAAGGTCGGAAATAAGACACTGACCAAACTATGGCCAAAAATTCCTTATCTGTTGCTGAGTATTGCTTTTCATGGTCGTTCAGAGTTCTTGACGCATAGCATACAGGCTGTCCATCTTGAGTTAGTACTGCACCTATTGCATAATTGGAAGCGTCAGTAAATAATGTGAAAGGTTTATCAAACCTTGGAAACTTGAGTATGGGATGGTTGACGATACAAAGCTTAAGTGTTTCGAAGGCTTGTATGTACTCTGGATCTCTCAAATTGATTTTTGTATTCTTTTTCAAGTATTTGATCATAGGGTACGCTATTTTAGAATAATCCCTTACGAATTTTCTATAATAACCCGTCGTCCCCAAGAAACCTTTCAGCTGTTTCTCTGTCTGTGGTAATTTATAGTCCAGTATGCACTTTATTTTATTGGGATTGGGCTTCATCCCATCTTTAGTTAAAACGTGTCCCAAAAATTCGGTGTCTTTCTTTAAAAATGAACACTTATTAAGCTGGACCTTCAGATTGTGATCATTTAACACATCGAAAATAGTTTTAATAGCGCTAAGATGTTCTGCCAGACTTGTAGAAAATATGAGAATGTCATCAATGTAGACTACACAAATCTTATTTATGTGTTCTCTCAATATATCATTCATAAACCTCTGGAACGTAGCTGGGGCATTTTTAAGACCAAAAGGCATCCGAGTGAATTCAAATAAACCGTTTGGTGAAACAAATGCAGTTTTTTGTATATCTCTGGGATGCATTTTAATCTGGTAATACCCTTTTGCCAAATCCAGTGTTGTGAAATATTGAGCGCGACCCAACTTGTCTAATACAGCTTCTATATAAGGGAGTGGATATTTATCGTCTACAGTGATTTCGTTCAATTTCCGATAGTCAACACAAAGTCTGAGCTTCTCTTCGCCAGAACTGTCCATTTTCTTTTTAACGACCACTATTGGTGATGCATACCGACTATTTGATTTTCTCACAATTCCTTGTCGTTCCATGTCCTCTATCTGTTTCCTCACCTCCTCTTCATGCTTTGGTGGTAATCTGTATAAACGGGCATTTATCTGTTGATCCGTTGTTGTTTTTATTTCATGCATCACGGTTTCCGTATTGGTCAATTGATCCCCATCTTTATACAACAAATGTGTATATTGCTTGATTAGCTTGTCCAGTTTTTGCCTTTCATCCGTATTTAAATGTGTCATGTCTATACTTTTGTGTTTTTCCTCATTCAACTCGAAACACTGAATTGTTTCGTAGTCTTCCGAAAATAGGCTCAATTTGACGGTGTTGTTCAGTTGCATGAATCGTTTATTAATGTTTAATTCAGTTACGGACTTACTAATAAAGTCCATTCCTATCAGTAAATCATATGTTTTATTGTTCAATGGCATCTTGTACCATTTGATTTTGTTTACATTATCCATGCGGAACTCTTTCGGAGCGTCAGTTATGACAATTTGGACTCGCTCTCGTGTAATGTTGTTTATAGTACTTAGGGATATGTCTTTCTCTTCAAGAACCTTAAACTTCTCACAATTTACCGTGCTTGAATTAATAATACTAATAGTCGATCCCGTATCTATTAGAGTTCTGTATTTGTATTTGTTAATCGTAAGATGACAATAAAGTTTATTTCCGAGGCTTAATTGTGAAAAACCGTCGGTTCTATACTATTAATTTCTTGCTGAACTGACCTGTTACTTTGCCTACTTTGGTCAAAATTCCTCTGTTGCCTATCTGACCGTGAACTGGATTGTTCGGGGAGTCTGTAATTATTGTTGCCCTGAACTGTTCTGCTATTTATTTGGCTTTCTGTCCCTGAATTAGGCGATCGCAAATTTGCATTTCTAAACGGTACGGTTGTAGTGGTAGGTTTATAATTTTTTTTTAAATTCCAGTCACTATCTGGAATATATGATCTTAATATATTCATAATTGTATCTAAATTGTACACATTTCTTATTTCCCTAGCAAGTTGGCCAATTGAAAGTTCTTTTATCTTTGCAATTATCAACTGCTCACTCGAATTTACTATTTCTTTATTTCTGGCTTCGTAAAGCGCATATTCGTGAACATCTTTAATTATATAATCTATTTTATTACACAGTTCTAAAATATTATTTACCTTGATGTGTTGTATGTTGGAAAGAGTTTCGTTGATATTTTTGATGGGCCGGAAATGTTGAATCAGCTGGTCCCTGGCTGCTTCCCACGATGCAAGAGACATCATGTACAAAATATTTTTGGCTTTCCCCACGATCTTGATGTTGAAAATGCATCTGAAGACTTCTGTTCGCTTCTCCTCGGGAACGGCTGCTAAATGGTTGTCCACACAGGATATAAATTGTGTCAGCTCCTGTTTTTCTCCAGAAAATGGCTTTATATAACCAATCGTCTCTTCAATTTTCGGTTCTAGTCGAACTGGCACTATTTGTTCTTGCACCTGCTGCTGCTGCCTCTGAATAGCGGCTATATTGTTGAGTGCATCAACCATGTTCTGCATTAGTTGTTCCATTTTTTCTGTGTCACCAATGTTCCGGTTCGCGTTAAATAAAGTTATGCGTTTATCTCGACTCGACGCAATTTTGAATATATGTCTACGATCACTTTTACACTATTCGGGTGGAGGAGGGGTTCGTGGAGGGTAACTCAAACGCTTAGTTTTTATTTTTTTTAAATACAATTCCGCACCTATACTCGGGTGGTGGTGGGGTTCGTGGATGGATTTTCAAAAGTTCACTTTACTATTCACTCACTTTTATACTTTATGTTCGTTTTTTCTTTCCCGTTTGGAAAGAAAACTACCGACTGCGCCACTTAAATTATTTGTCGCAAAGAAATGAAACACGATTATTTTGTACCGCACCACAAGTATTTATTTTATTTTATTATGAGTGCCGCTGTCTATGGCTTGGCCGCACACTCTTTCAATCCGACAAATAATCCCCCGATTTGGAGACATTCGATCGGTCTTATACCATAAAATTGATTAGCGAAGCACTTCTCATATTCAAATTCAGAGGTAGGTGATTTTGCTGACTTAGCACTTTTATGTATTTTGTTTTCCACCGCATTCTGTTAATGCAAAAGTGCCGTCTTGCAATTTTACAATTCTCTTTGGTAGGTGGTACGTAACTCCCGCGACGCGCAATGAATCGCCTCAATGCTGCAAGAAAGGCGTCGGATGTCAAATCGCTTACCAATTCTAAGTGGATAGCCTTCGTACTCATGCATACAAATAAAGCGAGATATGCTTTCGAAAACTTAGGGTTTCTGCCGCGGGATAGTCTGATTGTGAAGGGACCTGCGTAGTCACAGCCTGAGTTTAGAAATGGTCGACTTTGGCGGACTCGCTCTGGTGGTAGATCGCCCATAAGTTGCTTACTGCTTAGATTCCGTTGTCGAAAGCACATTCTGCATTGATGGACAATTCTGCGAATTAGGTTGCGACTGCCCAGTATCCAATATCGCTGGCGCACTATTGAAAACGTCTCGGACACACCAGGATGGAGATATTTTGCGTGGAGATACTGGACTAATAGTAGGGAAATCCGGTTATTAGGTAATATTATGGGGTGTTTTATTTCAAACGATAAGATCGCGTGTTTAATACGACCACCAACACGAAGTATTCCATCCTTGTCAAGGAATGGAGTATATTTTAATAGTTTTGATTTAATGTTTATGACACGATTGTTCTCAAGATCACGAATTACATTCACAAATGTGTCCCTTTGAACCGATTTAACGAGAAAAATTCTGAGTAACGAATTTCCGAGTAGGTTAAACCGCGAGTTTGTCTATCGAACCGAGTGGGTCTACAATTGTTTGTGAAACGAAAGCAATAGGCTAAGCTTCGTATTAACCGCGTCCAAGAAGATATCTTCGATGATAAATCATTGATTAGATTATTGTCAGCCGTAGTGACAAGAATATGTCTAGGTGTAGGTTTTTCTTCCAGCTTTATTCCTTCCTCGTCCGGAGGTGTCACAGAAAATCTTGGTGTCGGCCAATGTTCTTGTGGCAACGATAAGAATGGAGGACCACACCACCATAGAGGATGAGATTTGAGCTCGGAGGGGAGAACACCTCTCGACGCACAGTCAGCGGGATTATATTCCGATGCGATATGATGCCATGCATATCGTGGAATCGTCTCGAGAATTGCTGATGTGCGATTGGCGACAAATGTAGTCCAGCGACGAGGTGAAGAAGACAGCCAATGGAGCACGATTTGAGAGTCGCTCCATGCGAATACTCTAAATTGCACCGGAATCGACGATTTGATTAACGCTAGCAAGCGGCTAAGTAGTAAGGCTGCACATAGTTCCAACCTAGGAACCGACACGGGTTTTATTGGTGCTACCTTTGTCTTGGCTGCAATTAACACGACTCGAAACTGATTAGAAGAAAGCTTACAGCGAGCATACACAACAGCTGAGTAGGCCAAAGTTGACGCATCTGCAAAGCCATGAAGTTCAACGTCATCGCATGAATTGAAGATGATGCGTGGCACCTGTATCTGCTCCAGACAGTGCAGCTCTTCCTGGTAACGCTTCCACTTGCTAGCTAGTTGCGACGGCAGTGAATCATCCCAGCCCAGATTGAGCTCAGCAGACCACATCTCCTGGAAAAGCATCTTGAATAAAACAACCGATGGTGCCAGAAATCCTAGAGGATCAAAAATACGAGAGATTTCTGACAACAGAGAGCGTCTCGTTGGATTCTGGTTTAAATTGCAGTTGGACAAGCGAAAAAAGTATTTGTCAGCCATGGGGTTCCAAAACATACCCAACACTTTGGTTATTAGTTGTTCATGCGGCGTATTACAATTTGCAAGGTTCAATTCACTCATAGACAAGCGCATCCGCAGAGGCCAGCAATTCGTGTTCCACTTACCAAGCTCCAGGCCTGCATTCGAGAGTAGAGACACAAGTTCCGACTGTAATTTTATAAGCTCTTCGGGTGAGTTTGCTCCAGTCATTACATCGTCCACATATACGTCATTCAATAAGATCCGCGAAGCATTGGGAAACTGCGTTTTATAGTCCATCGCGATTTGTTTCATCACACGTACGGCCAAGAAGGGAGCGGAAGAAGTTCCGTAGGTCACTGTACATAGACGGAAGTAACTAATATCATCGGATGGTTTATTACGCCAAACAATCCGCTGGAAATCCTGATGAGCGACGTCAACCCAGATTTGGCGAAACATCTTTACAACATCTGCCGTAAAAACGTACGCGTGTTGTCGAAAACGTAGGTGAACGCCAATTAAATCGCGTTGAATAGGAGGTCCCACCAATAATCGGCTGTTTAACGAGTTTCTTATGGAGTCTCGTGCAGAACCATCGAAAACAACTCGTAACTTGGTTGAAGGACTATCCGACAATACTGCGTGGTGCGGTAGGTAGAAGAGCTGTCCTGAATTGAGTCTCAACTCGGCATCGGGAATAGGAACCATATGACCCAGGTTTTGATATTCACGCATGAACTGAACGTACATTTCATGCAGCTTTGGATCCTTTGCGAAACGTCGTTCCATAGAACGTAAGCGGTTTACAGCGTTGTTCAGACTATTACCGAAGTCAAGGACGGGAGTAGTAAATGGTAATTTGACAACATACCTTCCGTCCGCTGCACGTGAAAATGTCTTTCGGAAATGTGTTTCGGCTTCGTCTTCTAATGCCTCGTCGCGCGAGGGTGTGACATCATCTACCTCCCAAAACCGCTGCATCAAAATGTCGACATCAATTGTCGAGAACCTCTCCCGATATCACCCATCCAAACGACGTTTCTGTGCTACCGGTAGATCGTCTTGCCCTCGAATCTGGCTTCCTTTCAGGATACACCACAGTTTGTCAGCTCCAAGCAGCATGTCAATAGGGCCTTGAGTGTTAAAATTAGGGTCGGCGAGTTCTAGATTTCGAAGATGTGACCAATCCGCAACATCGAAGGATTGTGATGGCAGGTTCGACGTTAGCTTGGCGATAACAAAGGCGTCGACCATTAGTTGTGATTCATTGTACTGCGAACGCAATTCAATGGATATACAGCCACGAGTTTGTCCAGCCTTAGTAGACGATAGCCCAAGAACTGGAACTCGCGCATGCCTACGAGGGAGACCAAGTCGTTGAGCGAATGATTCAACACGAAAGAGAGTTGAGACCCGGAATCAAGCAGTACCCGACAATTAATTGAGTTACCCGAATAGTCCTGAACCTTTGCAATAACCGTGGGAAGGATTGTTTGTCGGCGTAGACAAACATTCGGAAGCGACGAATGGTTGATTACAGGTGGAGGAACTGGCGATGAATGGTACTGATTGGGTCGACGAGGTTGAATTGGCGATGACTTGGTTGAAATTGCGGTATTACTGGTTGTTTCTGAGGAATGCACCATCGAATGGTGTCGCGACTTACAAACCCGACAGCGAAACGACGAACGGCATTTGTTTGCAGAATGCCCAATACGAAGACAATTGAAACACAATGAGTTTGTTTTAAAGAATGAACGGCGTGAGTCTATATCGAGAGATGCGAACGACGGACACTGTGGTAGCAAATGATTGTTTTTACATTTGGGACACTGAGCTACGGTTTGTGATTCGACGAAATGTGTCCGAACGGTGGATTGAGGTTTATTTCTTGATACACTGGTACGGATTAGAGATTGACACGATTCCAAAGCGTCACATCTGGATTCGAGGAAAGTTAGTAATTCACCGAATTCACAATCACCTCGCGAACCGACATGATTAGCCCAGGCTTGCTTGGTGTCGTTATCTAGCTTTTCCAAAAGCAAATAAATGAGCCAAGGACTACGGCCATTTGCTTGAAGAGCATTCAGTCCTCGTATGACTTCATCTGCCCCATCTGCAATCCTACGCAAATTTTGCACACTACCATTTCCCGCACTCGGCAGTGACAAAAATGTCTGAATGTAAGACTGCACTATTAAATGTGCTCGGTCGTACCGATGTTCTAATCGATCCCATGCTTCGACATAATTCGATTCGGAAACTGGTAGGTGTTTTATTAGATTTGCCGCTTCATCGCGAAGAAAAGATTTCAAATAATGGAACTTTTGCGTTGCCGATAGTTTCTTCTGAGCTTCAACGGTACCCAAGTACGAATCCCGAAATGAGGGCCAATCTTTGTAGTCACCCGAAAACACTGGAACTGTTAACTTAGGCAACTGTAATAATTCCACTGTAACATCTGAACCGATATTGTCTGCAAAGGCCGCAGCGCGCGTTAAGCGTCCCTTTGCATATCCGCGCTTGAGGTTGTTAGAATTCATAATTACGTTGCACAAAGTTCACTGGTTCACAATAAAACAAATATCCGGATGAAAAGGACCAACAAATTTATGTAATAGAATGTCAATTAATTTCGACGAATGAAAAGAAAACGAAAGAGAAATAAAGAAATTGAACATGAAACTTTATTACATAAATCACTTATTAACAAATTGTTTGCAACGAACTATCGACTTCGATCTCCCAACGACTAATGCCCCACAATATCCATCATCGATCCACAGAAGCCCATCAGCATTGACTTCTTGAAACAAACACACACACGCGACGACAATTTCCGAACACGCACACCTATATTCCCCAACAGTGTGTGGAGTTGTTTGTGTACCCGCTGCGATAGCCACTGCAGCAATTGTTCTTGCAGACGATGGTCCGATTCTCGATGATGGTCTGGTGTACGGATGGTACGATGTGCGGATGGAGCTGGTGTACTGATGGTTCGATGTGCGGATGGTGCTAGTGTACTGATAGTACGATGTGCGGATGGTGCTAGTGTACTGATGGTTCGATGCTGTTAGTACTGTTGGGCTGGGAGTGGGCTGAGATTTCTGTTCTTTGAATAATATTAAAGTTCCTATGGGTGCTTTACATCAACTCTTAACTTTACACATAATTATTTATTTTATAGTGAATTTAAACACAAACAGTAGGCTAAGAAGACTTTGGTTTTGATGAACACCAATCCAATTGGCCCGCGAATAATGTACTTGTACTGATGGCTCAAGGCATTGGGAAGAAATGGAAACATCCCATCGCATACCTGCACACCTTCGTATGAACAACCTGCACACCTTCCATGCTTAAGAAACTTATTTTCGAAGCAATTCGGGCTCTTCGAAAAAGTGGATTAATTCCGGTTCAATTTGTATGTGATCAAGGCTCAAATTTCCGTGGTTTAGCTAAATTATTAGAAATAGGTCCCACTAAACCATATTTCCAGGTCGACAGCGACAAAATTTACTTTTTTTGACACTCCCTATCTTGTTAAAAGTACGCGCAATTGCTTGCTAAAATATGATATCGTATAAATTAATAAGCTTTACTTTTATTTACTTAAAAGAATAATTTTTATTGTCATTAATCAATCGGACATAGTCCGTACACTTATAACTTAAGACTAAAAAACACAAATTCCTTACCCTAGCTTAAATACTGTTTCGCCTGCACCACTGCATCGAGCTGCGCTGCGGTCCCACGGGTGTCATCATATTACGTCTGCCGCGCATGAGTGAATGTGTAGGTAATGCACCAGCCTAGACGTTATGACAGCAGTTTCGGGTGCTGGGAACGGCGGAGCGACATCTGAGTCGATGTGTGCTGCTGATCTAATTTAATGTTTCTTAACTTGGATATCTTGTTTGTTTTTTTACGTACCTACCGTCTTAAATTATGAGCGTAATGTTGAAACTGCAACATAACTTGCTCAAGTAAATGCTTGGCAAATGTTCGCTAAATGTTTGACGTGGTGGGGTGGGTAACACCAACCCCAACATCAACGTCGTAGGTTCGCTTAATGCTCTATGCAACAAATTTAATTTAACGGCCCCACCTCTTTCGAGTCAATGACTACTGTCTAGAAAAAGCGACTCCGTTCGGAGTCGGCAAAAAACTGTAGGTGCCTTTCAATCGTGAGAGAACAGTAGAACGCAAAACACGAGTGGTTGCTGAAAAGCTAGGCCCTTTCTGCAGCGCCACCCATGTTATTATTATTATTGTTAAGTTTGCTAAAAGAAAGAACAAAAAATTACACAAAAAACCGAATCTGCACGCTAAAGGAAAATGTTAATATGAGTACACAGTATAATAACAAAGTAATTAGTGCAGTCGATCCCGAAGAAGTAATGGGTATCAAAGGCATCTCCGAGAAGAACGAGGAGCCTTACTCTGACTATAAAGTGTCGATGCAGGATGTGTTGGTCAAATTAGAAGTATTAACAGAAAGTACGGTGAGATCAGCAGTAATAGTGATAAGCTAAGTATGCGCTTGCCAAAAGTAAATATACTGATTTGCACCGGAGAGTATTATTCTTCTTTCTCGTGTGGCGCTACAGTCCGGGATGGACCTGGGCCTCAACCAACATGCCTCCCCAACTAGCGCGATCTCTGGCTAGCTGTCTCCAGTTCGCACACCAAGTTGGTTGAGGTCCTTCTCCACTTGGGTGCGCCACATTAAACGCGGGCGTCCTCTGTTGCGTTGCCCGACAGGTTTCGATTCGAAGATTCTTCGGGCCGGAGCTGTGGTGTACATCCGCTCTACATGACCTAGCCACCGTAGGCGTTGGATCCGTAGACGCCTAACTAGGCTCATGTCACTGTACAGCCCGTACAGTTCGTGATTGAATCTTCTCCTCCAGAACCTGTCAACACAAACAGGACCAAAGATCGTGCATAGAAGTTTTCTGTCATCTTCTTCTTCATCCGCTTTCGAGATTGTCTATGCCTCCCCGCCGTATAGCAGGAGTGGGATGAGCAGTGTCTTGTATCGAGTCAGCTTGGGTCTTCGAGAGAGGGCTCTGTTACTCAATTGTCTCTTGAGCCCGAAGAAACAGCGGTTGGCAAGAGTTATCCTAAGCTTGATCTCGGAGAGAATACGACATGGAAATCGTGTCGTAATATATTTAATGCTCTGATCAACTTCAATAGGGAATTATCAGATGTGTTGAAAAATTGAATTCGACAAACCACAAACGAAAGACTTCAATGAAAGCTTAATTTTTATTGTTCCTTGCTGCCTGGTCACGATCAAAGTGACCGAGAATAGATTTGACGAAAAATATATAAGCGAAAGCGTTATACAAACTTGACAATTATGTAAGTGTTATACATCGATTGTAGTAAATGAGTAAGTTCAGGAAGCTAGCTCAAGTAAATTAAATTCAGGCTTACAATATTAATTTGATAAATGAAAACGAACACAATGCAATGTGTTCAGCGAGTATTCCTACACATCCCGCCACCCTTGGAACATAGTTTCAGCATGGGGGTAGAACTGACAACTTGTGTATCGGTCGAAAAAAAACTGCCACATGCTGTTCTTAGCGTAACCACTCTGATTCGTCCGTCCTTGCCAGGGTGAACTTCGGTGACGCGTCCCATCAACCATTTGCCGGTTGTTGTCCTTGGTTGGAGTTGATAAGAATCAGATTGTCAATGTCGATGTCCTTTTGATTTTGTTGCCACTTGGGACGCTTTTGCTAGGAGGTAAGGTACTCCATGTGCCATCTCCTCCAGTAGCCTTGAACTCTTGCTTGAATGGAATTCCATACAGATAAACGATCAGCTGGAATGTCTAATGATGGCTCTGGATTTGAAGAATATTGTTGAACTAGAAGAAAATGAGCTGGAGTTAGTATGTCGAAATCCTTGTCGGAAATTGAACATAATGGTTGCGAATTTAGAATCGCTTCCACTTGTACGAGGAATGTATATAGCTGCTCAAAATTGAGTTTATCCTCTCCGATAACCCTGCGGAAATGTAGTTTAACGGACTTAACGGCAGCCTCCCATAGTCCTACAAAATGTGGGGCTGAGGGTGGTATAAAATGCCATGTTATTCCATCTCTCGCGAGAGTCTCCTCTAATAACGAATTATTCAGTTCAGAAAGTACAACATTATGTAGTTCTGTCAATTTACGAGCAGCTCCATGAAAATTTGTCGCGTTATCGTAGTACATGTGCGAAGATTTCCCGCGTCGTGCAGAGAAGCGACGAAGTGCTGCTAAAAATGCATCCGTTGTAAGATCGCTCACTAATTCAAGATGTATGGCCTTCGTTACCATACACACAAACAGGGCTATATATCCGTTGGTGATCTGAGTTCTTCTTCCGAATTTGTTTTTTTTTTTAATTTCATTTTTATTTTTTTTTATCCTATAACAACTTACACTAGACAAATATGACTTAAATCTATCTTAATATCTAACAATTCTTAATTCTATCTTACTGACCCTTTGCGGGTACTTTAAAATAATCTAATCTATGTTACATATATATTTGCCTTTCGGGGACTAAACTAAATATTTTGTTTTTTTTTAGTCATTAGGACAAACTTTATTAAAACTATTGAATTTAATTCTCTTAAGGCTTTCCAAATTGCTTTCGGCAGTCGCCTGTACCAAGAACATAGGGAGACGCCTGTTCTCCCTGCGTGCCACCGCAGTGACAAATGGCTTAACGTCCACGATCTGGACATCATCGCTCTGCGTCTGGCGCAGTACCCCGAGGTTGTCCTCCGGATCCGTATTGGGATCCATGCTCTTAAGGAGCAGAGTTTGGAGTTTGGAGTTTTCTCTTCTTGGCGTATAGGAGTAGAACTCCATCCCTGCCTCCGCCAGCCCCTGCCTAATTGCTTTGTGCACTGCCATGTAGTTGCAGTACACATTGTGCCTTAAGGGCATTCTATATTTAATAGTGAAGGGTATTCCTAGACCCTTCATTCTTTTAACGGCACACTTACCTAGTGTTTCGAGGTCTTTTGTCTCGGCCCCGAAGACGTTGATTGGGGGACATCTCTCCCTCTTCTGCTTCTGCTGTTGTTGATTCTGTTGCTGCGGCATCGGCTGCTGTTGCTTCTGCTTCTGCTGCTTCGGTTTCTGTTGTTGTGCTGTTTGCTGCTGCTGTTGTTGTTGTTGTTGTTCTCGCTGCTTCTACTTCTCTTGTGACTGCACTGCTTGATGTTGTTGCATTGCAGATGTTTGAGCTGCTTTTTTCGCCGCTAGCTTATCGCGCATGAATTTGGCGATCGCGGCTAGTTCCCTCGATTGCTCCTCCAGCAATTTCTGCCTCTCCTCTACTTCGGAGTGCTCCCTCACATCCTCCTCCTCGTCATCCGCCTCGGAGGATGATAGGTCTCGGTACCTGTTACCAGCGCCGAAGTACCGTCCTTCTCCTCCAGCCGACTCATACATAATTGCATCGTATGATTCGACTGAAGCTGTGTTTGTTGATGTTGTTGCTTTGCTGATAGCTGCCGAAGTGCAGGCTAACAGTTCTGCTGCTGTTGCTGTTTTTTTGGCTGCGGAGTTATGAGCCGCTGTCGTTTTTGTTGTAATTGCAGCTGCTGATGGTGCTGCATTTGTTGTTGTAGAGGCTGCGGTATGTTTGGCCGCTGCCGTGGTTGTAGCTGTTGTTGCTGCTGCTGACGACTTCGCAGCTGGAGCCAGTGGTGTGATTTTAACCGCTGTCCGCTTAACTAGATTTGGCTGCAGTTGTAGCCTCATCCTTCTCTTCCCCGTCGCCACTTGTTGGAGTAATCTGCTGCTAGCTTGGTGACCTGATGTGCCGGCGTGGTGGCTCGATGCGTTATCCGCCGGTACTTTACTCATACCCACGAGTCTTTCTTCTTTCTAAGTCTCCCTTCACACACAATGTCTCTCACAGATGTTAATTTATAATAAATTTTATTTTTTACTATAAAAAAGTGTCACAATTGTCACCCTCGAGATCGAACCCGGGATGTTCCGCGCCGGAGTCTCGTACACTACGCACTAGGCTACTTCTGTTTTGATAAGATCGCTATCAAAACTTTTTCTGTGCTCGCGTGCTACTTTCACTCGGAGGAAAAAAGAAACACGTCAGTCCGTTTTGAAAGCCGGAGAGCGACTGGATTCCGAATTTGGTTTTGATAGCGATTGGACCAGCGTAATCACAGCCGCTTTGTGCAAATTGTCGACACTGTTGAATTCGTTGGGGAGGTAGATTACCCATTATCTGATTGGCGGTAGCTTTCCTTTGCTTGAAAAAAGGTATACATTCGTGCGTTATCTTCCGCAAAAGGTTCCTGCAGACTAGAACCCAATATTCCTTACGAATGAGTGCGAATAAAGTTGATACTCCAGCATGTAAGAATCGTTGATGTGCGTCGATTAAATTTAGCTTTGTGATACGGTGATCTTTGGGAATTATGATTGGGTGCTTGGCGTTATAGCTTATATGCGATTCCTCAATTCCTCCGCCCACGCGAAGTATTTTCTCTCCATTTAAAAATGGGTTAAGGCTTAGAATTTTACATGATTTAGGAAATGACAATTTTTCCAGGTGCTGTAATGATGTCTCAAAATATGTCTGCTGCAGTCATCGGATGATGCTCATTTTTGCCTTGCGAAGCTCTTCTGCTTGGAGGTGATTGGAAAAAATCCGAGTAGTTTTCCGGGCATTTGAAATAAATCGAAACACAAATGCAATACTGCGCAGAAGCTTGTACCAAGACGAGTCTACCGTTGAAAGTTGCTCAAAAGGATGATCCAAAGTTACGGTGAGTAGCGATTGCTGTGAACGTTTCCTCTCCTCCTTAATGCAATCGGGATGTTCTTCAAATTCCGTAGTTATGGGCCAAGTTTTTGCATCTTGAGAAAGCTCACCGGGACCATGCCACCAAAGTGAGTGATGTATAAGTTTTGAAGGTGATACTCCGCGTGATGCGCAAATAGCGGGATTGTATTCTGACCGAATGTGAAACCAACATCTTCTGGGAATTGTATCTAATATTTCGGACGTACGATTACCCACAAAAGTATCCCACCGACGTGATGGAGAGGACAGCCAAGACAGAGAATCACTCCACGCGACACATTTGCGAATGTGACTTGAAGCGATTATTGAACAGCGTCCAGCAGTCTGGCCAATAACAATGCGGCGCATAGTTCCTGCCGAGGGATGCTTAATCTCTTCAGTGGGGCTACACGAGTTTTTGCAGCCCCAAATCTAGTTTCAAACTGCCCATTCGAACCTTGAAAAGAAGAATAAATGGCGGCAGCGTATGCAGAATCCGTGGATCCCGATAATCCAATGGACTGTGGAATGACTAGATCAGTCAGTGTACTTAACTCCTCTTGATATCGAAGCCATTTTGTTGCGATACTGTCTGGAATTTTAGCATTCCATTCTATTTTTAGATGCCACAGTTCCTGAATTTTTTAGTGAAATGACAGAAGGTGCGAGAAACCCTATTGGATCGAAAATACTTGCAACATCTCTTAAGATTTGACGCTTTGTTCCGATTTGGAGTTCCAGAACAATCCTAAGACCTTGATCCAGGGCTCACCATCAGTGTGCATTGATCTCCAAGTAGTTTCGCCCATTATATCTGCAGTAAAAACAAATTTGAATTTCCGAAATCTCAAGCTCACCGAAAATAAATTCCTTTGAATAGGAGGTCCTGTCACCAAGGCATCGTTTAGAGACTGTCCGTCAAAATCCTTGAACGACGCATCGAATACAACACGTATCTTTGTGGAGGTGCTATCGGGCTTGAGTACCGCATGATGCGGTAGATAAAACACGTTTTCTTTATCTAATTCCGATGGGGATAGCTTTCGCATGTGTCCAAGAGACATATAATCTTCCAGGAACTTAGTATAACTCTGACGAAGGTTCTCATCCCTTTGGAATTTCTTCTTCTTCTCTTTTAATCGATTAATTGCACTATTTAAGGTGCCTGAAAAATGTGGTAAGCTCTTAAGGGGAAGTTTTACCATATATCTCCCATTTACATCACTCTTATGAGTTTCCAAAAAAATGTTTCTCCATTTATTCTTCTTCTTGGGTCAACATTGATTTAGTATGGACTATATCAATTGCCCAAGATGCTTGTAAGATTGTGTCAATGCTTACAAGACTATGGTGTGATTTGACCTCGAACATTTTCTGATCACAAGACAATGGTCCTGCGAGAACCCATCCAAAAATTGTTTTTTGGGTGATAGGAAATCCCTTCTCGCTAAATTTAAACGCGCCCTGCAAGATATCCCAAACTCGGTCAGCTCTTAACAACATGTGAACAGAATTCGATTCGTTGAAGGATGTATCTGCTAAATTTAACGTTTTTAGAAGTTCATTGATTTCGAACGAAAATGATGGCAGGTTTGCAGTAACCTTTGGTAAGAAAAATTCATCAACTGATACAGAAGTTGGTTCAAACCGACAAGATATGCGCATCGAAACTGGACCCCTTGCCTTTTCTGCATTCGATGTTCCAATTCCGTTGATAAGCACATCTGCCTTCCGCAGCCTCAATCCAAGCCGCTGTGCATACTTTTCCGAAGCGAAGGAAACTTGAGAGCCAAGATCTAATAAGAACCTTACTGGTTGATATTAACTTCTGCTATCTAACACTTTCCCAATGGCGGTTGTTATGTGTATGGTAGATGACGTTCCTTGCTCAACGAGTGGTTATTCATTACACCATGCGTTGTACTTCGTAAATACTGAGAGAAATTGCCTTGTGCAAGATGGGTATCCCTCGCACCCAGCAAGATGGGTATCCCAAAAGCATTGAAGTTGTGGGTTTTGAGTTTCTCGAATCGTTGCCTATCGAATCAAGATGAACTAAACTGTGATGTCGCATGTTGCATATCTTACATCGAGACTTGGATTGACATCTAGCCGATGGATGACCAGTATGAAGACAGTTGAAACACAGTTTTTTGATTTTGACGAAGTCTCTTCTGTACTAAATGGATAACCCAAGAAATTCGGCATATTGGTATAAATTATGAGTAGCGGAACACTTGAAACAGTGCGATGAAGACGAAACGTGATGACTTTTAATAACAGAGCTTCGGGTCTTAGAATCTCGTAAATTGTTCCTACAAGATTCCAATGCTTCGCATCGTCGTTCCAAGAACGTAAGAAAGTACTTAATAGACGGCAATTCTTCCTCGACACTGTATTCAGTATTCAGCCCATGCCTGACGCGTTTCTGGATCTATCTTGTTGTGCAAAAGATATATTAGCCACGCATCTCTATTCTCAGAATTGATCGACGAAAGACCTCTTACGGCTGCTCAGCACCGTTGGATATTTTACGCAAAATAGCGACATTTGGTGCATTTAAAGTCGGTAAATCCATGAACGACCGAATAAAATTATTTATGACATGACGTGGTCTATCATATCGCTTTTGAAGACGTTGCCACGCTTGAGGATATGTAGCATCTGTTATGGGAATATGGCTCAATAAACTCACTCATAGGCCTCTCCACGAAGATGTGACATAAGAAGATGCAATTTTTGCGTGAGATTTTTACGGTTATTAACCATCCCGACAAACATATCTCGAAAAGTGGACCACTCGCGATAGTTGCCCGAAAATGGTTCAATTCTTATAGTTGGTAAACACGTGTCTTGATTTTGTGAAGAAGAAGTAATTGAAGAATTCAGACGATCGGTTAAAATAGCATGTTGCTTAGTCAAGCGGTCTACAGCTGCAATATGAGCATCGGATTGCTTTGGGTATGAACGATCCCTCATGGCTGCAATTAGACTTGTCTTAACTACGAGATACTTAGCTTCAAACTCTTTACTTTTTTGTATACAATATTGTCCTTACTATAGGTTTTGTTTTCATGCATTTTACAGATATTTGATATATTGTACATTTCTTTCATCTGAAATATTATTTGATGTCTTAATAAGTGCCGTTTTTTTATATATGTTACTAGATTTTCGAAGGAAAAAGACATAAGTAAATGAAATTAATAAATAAATAAATATATGAATACGTGAGTAACTAACTAAATAAATAAATATATATGTATAATAAAGAATTAAATAAATAAATTAATTGATTAAAAAATGAACAAATAGAAAGTAATAAAATATAAATAAATATACATAAATAATTAATAAGTAAATACATTTATAAGAAAAAAGAACAAATAAGCAACATAAATTAGGACGTTAGTTGCATTAAAATATTCACAAGAGGGTTCTCAACACAAACACAGCTATCAAGAAAACGCGTGTTAAGTTTTTATGTGAAGCTTTTATGTGAAGATGTAGGGTCGTGTGGTGAAAAGGTAAGTTGAGCATCATCTCAAGAAGCTTCTTTTGTGGAATCTGTAATTTCTTAATGTGGTACATAGCACAATTTTACCATACTTGGCATCCATACAACAAAATAGCTTGGAAAATTACTTTATGTACCATGATTTTATTCTCAATACACAATTGCGAATTCCTGTTAATGAACGGATACAACATTTCGGTTACAATTGATACTTTATTTAAAGTTTCCTTTTTATGAGAACCGAAAGTAATACAGATACAAACCTAAGTACTTAACTGAAGGTGACCAATTAATAAGTGTTACATTGTTCTGAAGATCCCCATTAGGAAGAAGGCAGGCGTTTCCTTTCCCAGTGAAGAAGATGGCTTGAATTTTGTCTTCATTCAATTTTACCTTCCACCTATTGCAGTATTCACAGAATATACTCATCATATACGAAGCTGAAGACTCTGTCAAAGAGGATTTTTACGACCTCTTGGAAGGTGCCTCTGGAGCCTGTCCGGAGTACGATGTCAAAATCGTACTCGGAGACTTCAATGCTAAAATCGGTAAGGAAAACATCTTTGGCGGAGTGATCGGAAAGCACAGCCTCCACAACACGACAACAGACAACGGCTTCCGACTCACAGACTTTGCGACAGCACGTAATATGGTCATAAGTAGCACAAGGTTCCCTCACAAAAAAATCCACACAGCAACCTGGCGATCCCCGGATGGTCGAACCGCCAACCAAATCGACCATGTGCTTATTGACGGAAGACACGCGTCAAACATCCTGGATGTGCGAACCACTTTTTTGTTGCAGCAAGATTCAGAGCTCGACTGTCCAATGTCAGAAAGCTGCATTAGCCGACAAAGAAAACTTTTGACATTGGACGCCTAAGCACACCGGAGATTGCCAGAGCCTACGAAGAGCAATTAAGTGAGAGACTCTACGGTATGCCTACATCAAGTGCCAACGAGATGTGGTTGCATTGCCGCTCGGCCATCAAAGAGGTAGCGGAAACTACATTAGGCTACCTACCACCCCCGACAAGAAACCCGTCGTATGATGGCGAGTGTGAGCAGAAAAAACGTGCAACCGACGAGGCATACCAAAAAGCGCTGCAACAGAAAACAAGAGCAGCGCAAGAGGAGTACCGGGCTAGAAGACGGGCGGACCAGCAAAAAATACGGGCCTTTTACAAAAAGGGCTTTAGGAAAGGCATCCAGGCTCTTCGGAAATTGCGAGGGTAGTTACGGACCCACAGGGAATAGTGGATGTGTTTAAGCAACATTTCCAACAGCTGCTTAGCGGGCCTGACCAGGAGAGAGTGATAGGGAACCAGGAAATCCCAACTCCAGTCGACGAAGAAGTCCTCCCACCTAGCTTTGAAGAAGTCGGTACAGCCATTAAGAGGTTGAAGAACAACAAAGCCGCAGGCTCAGATGGCTTACCATCGGAGCTTTTCAAAGCTGGGGGCAATGTAATGGTAGGGAGCATGCACGAATTTGGGAGGATGAAAGCATGTCCGACGACTGAAATATCAGCTCCATATGCCCCATCCACAAAAAAGGCGATCCTACCTAATGCAAAAACTACAGAGGTATATCCCTGCTCAATGTCAGCTACAAGATCCTATCCAGCGTACTGTGTCATACTGTCGTCTAAGGCCGTTTTGCACCGCACTAATCGGCACGTACCAGTGCGGCTTCCGGTTGTGTCACACCACGCTAAAACATACGCGATGCACCGTGCAGTTCGGTTCAAAAACCTCTGAACCGTTCGAAACCTGCACCGGATTTCGGCAAGGAGATGCGCTGTCGTGTGATTTCTTCAATCTGGTACTGGAGAAGATAGTGCGGCGGGCAAAAGTCAACACGGAAGGCACTATCTTCTACAAGTCAGTCCAGCTGTTGGGATGCGCGGATGACATCGACATTGTCGCGCGGTCCCAACGTGCCATCGTGGAAGCTTTCACGGCAATTGAGGAACAGTCGAAACGAGCTTGTCTTAAGGTCAACGAGGACAAAACAAAATATATGCTGTCGAGCAAACAACGATCCGTCGCACACCACCTAGGCCAAAACGTCACAATCCACAGCTACAATTTCGAAGTAGTAAAGGAGTTTGTCTACATCGGGGGCAAATGTAAACTCCACGAATGACATCGCAGTGGAGATCCGACGTAGAATCGCCCTTGGCAACCGATGCTACTTCGGTCTGTCAAAACAACTGGGCTCGAAACTCCTGACTCGAAGGATTAAAGTCATGCTCTACAAAACCCTTATGCTGCCAGTCCTACTTTATGGAGCCGAAAGCTGGACATTAAGTAAGGCTGCAGAGCTGATTGGATGAGTCTGTATCAGGGCTCATCTTCTCTATGGATGGCGGCGGAGAAGCTTATCATCAGATTAGCCAACGGCGACATCCAGAGCTACCTGGTACACCTCCTTTTAGAGCTACTCTGACATATTCGGAGCTCAGATCTAAAAGGTTGCCCTCAAGGTCATATCGGGATTTTGGAGTAGAGTTGGCGGCTGAGGAACCCTATCGTGTAGGGTCAACGGCGGCACTCACAACCTCAGCGAGGTTACCGATACCGGAGTCATCCGGACCCTTCGCCCAAAGGTGAAAAAAATGGGCCTGGCCTCCCAGTTGGGGGTTGTGCGTGGGGTTACACCCTCATCACATAAAAAGCAAATCGTTCAGAGACCACCAATTGCCTCGGATACTGACGGATTTACGACCCTAGCCAACGAACAAATGACCATGCTTTGCGGTTCTGCACGTCGAATGTGAGGCCTCTTAAGAGGCCACGTGCATGCGAAGAACTCGCGGAGGCCCTTGACTGCTATAAAGAGGACCGCCATCCAGGAAGTGCGATTTAATGGGCCGGGCAAGAAGAGGATGAAAAACCGCGACATCTACTACGGTGATTGCAGCAGAGAGATACGCTTACTTAGATGTGGATTTGTTGTTCGAGGCAGACTTAGGCAAAAGTCTTAAGCTTTGTTTGGAAAAGCGAATGCATCATAACAATCCGCATCAAGGCTTCATTCGGCAACATCAGCCTGATTTGCGCCCATGCCCCGACAGAGGACAAAGATGATAGTAGCAACGGTGACTTCTGTGATCTTCTAGAAAGAGCATACGATCAATGTCCCAGCATCGACACCAAGATAGTTATAGGAGATTTCAACGCTATTCAGGGTAAAGAATACATCTTTGCTAAAGTCATCGGGAAACACAAACTACACGACACCACATCCAGTAACGGACTAAGGCTGGTGGACTTTGTCATGGGACGTAACCTCTCTGTTGCTAGCACGCGCTTCCCACACCTCAACATTCAAAAAGAAAAATGGCGGTCCTCAGATATATCAACCGTCAACCAGATTGATCACGTTGCGATCGACGTCAGACACTCCTCCAGTATTCTTGATGTCCGAACGTTCCGAGGAGCAAATTTCGCCTCGGACCATTTCCTTGTTGTGGCCAAAGTTAGGATCAGGATATCAAGATAACAACGGAGTCGAGAAAGAACACTACGGTTTGACGTCGCAAAGCTACAATCGCAACGCACTGCTAGGACCTTTGCCGAGCAAGTCTCCCAGAAACTCTCTGTAAGCTCGACGCCGCCTGAACAAACCATCGAAGCATGGAGTCGTTGTCAAAAAGCCATCAAAGAAGCTGACACTGATGTTCTGCTTTTTGCAACACCACACCAATGCTTTGAAGACGAGTGCAGGCAGGCACATCCAAGCAGGAGGTCTACAAGGCAACGCTGCATTGAACAACGAGGGCTGTTCGTGAGATCTTCGAAGAGAGGAGAAGGAAAGAGAACCGGCTTCTCAGAAGAAAAAAGAAAGAGTATGAGAAGCGCGCAGTCAAGGAGATGGAGCGGTTTTATAGCAGGAATGACATCCGAAAGTTTTATCAAAGGGTAAAACAATTATCCAATGGATATAAACTCGGACAGAAGCCTGTCGGGATGGAAATGGACCTACTGAATCTGGAAAGATCATTTTCGTAGACTATTAAAATGCAATGAGGACAAAAATACAGCTGTCAGGTAGAATGTTTCATTCAATCTGGACGATGGCAGACGAGAATTCCGTCCCCCAGCTTTAAACAAAGTCAAGAAAGCAATATCAAGACTGAAGTCTATCAAAGCTGCTGAAGCGGACGGTCTTTCCGCTGAAATATTAAAGGAAGCTGGAGATGATCTGGTAGGGTGCGTGCATCAGCTCATCTGCAAGATATGGTCTGAGGAAAGCATGCCCGACGAGTGGAATCTCAGTATCGTTTGCCCGATCCATAAGAAAGGAGACCTCTTTGACTTTTTAATATCGCATATAAGATATTCTCTGCCATCTTGTGTATCCGCCTGAAGTCGTTCATTAATAATCTGATAGGTCCGTATCAGAGCAAATCTTCACATAACGGTAGATCCTCGAAAAAACCCAATAAATGCAAATCGACACTCACCATCTGTTCTGGAGAATAATGTGCGAAACTCAAGCGCTAAGACTTGAGTCACAATCTTTCAGAAGTCCGTGCAATTGTTAGCATACGCCGATGACATTGAACTGATTGGCAGAACTCAGCCAGCCGTCAGTGAGGCATTTGCTAACATTGAGACGGAAGCGGCTAAAATGGGTCTGGCGGTGAATGAGGGCAAAACGAATAATATGCTGTCCTCAAAACAGGACATACAACATCGACGTCTTGGACAGAGCGTCACAACGGGCAGCAGAAACTTTCAGGTAGTCAAGGACATCACTTACCTTGGCTCCGGAGTAAACTGTACTAGTAACATCAGTACTGAGATCAAGCGTAGGAGGTGTAGATGATGTAGGATAACTCTTGCCAACCGCTGTTTCTTTGGGCTCAAGAAGCAATTGAGTAAAAGAGTCCCCTCTCGAAGAACCAAGTTGACTCTATACAAGACACTGATCATCCCAGTCCTGCTATACGGTCTCTATGAGAGAAAAGTTCCACGTGCAATCTTTGGTCCTGTTTGTGTTCACGCGTTCTGGAGGAGAACATTCAACCACAAACTGTTCGGGCTGTATAGCGACATTAGCCTGGTTAGGCGTCTACGGATCCAACGCCTACGTTGGCTAAGTTTTTTTTTTTTTTTTTTTTTTTTTTTCTCATTTTTGTTTTATTCTCAATTCATTTACTTACATGCTAGACAAAAATGCTTAAAACTAGCTTAACTAACTTAACACCTGTTCTTACACCTAACCTACTGACCCTATACGGGTACTCTAAGCTATTCTTATTGTACATATTTTTTTCTGTGCCTTTCGGCTTATGCTATGTTTTTTTTTTTATTGTGCTGAAGAACACACTGTTTTCGTTTAATTTGTTTCGCCAAGAAAACTGGTAAAAAACTTGGCTATATATATCTAATTTAACCTAACTTAACCTAATATTAAAACTTAATACTATCCTAACTATGTCCGTAACAGTACGAACGCGTGCACCAGGGCGTATATGCTATGTATATGCCTAACATATATAATTTATACGCCGCGGTGCACCTTTTTTTTTTATTTTTTTTTTTTTTTTTTTTTTTATATATTTTTTGTTTTTTTTTTTTTTTTCTTACGTCTACCTTAAATCTATGTAAGTTGGCCACTAAGGTCAACTACCGCGTCAGTTAGCAAAGCCAGCGGCGGCGGGGACTGGTTTTGGTGTAACCACCAGTAAAATTGCCGTTCTTTGGCAGACTCTCTCCTGTCTCGAGCAGAGATCGCTCTGCTGAACCGGAGGAGATCCTCGCGACTGCGAGCGACATCCCGCTCGTATTGAAGTCGCCTGTCCACTGTTCGGCGTACGACATGGAAGATTACAGGACATCCGTGTGGATCCTGTATTAGGCCAATTGTGTCGAGATGTAGGAACGCCTCGGGAGGAATAAAGCCGGTAAGGCGCACTCTCTCATGGTACATAACGTTGGGGTAGTAAGCCCCAAAGATCAGACTGTTGGTTGAAGTCATAGCTCGTGCAATGTGCCTTCTGATCAGCTTAATAATAAAATTATCTATCCTGTTCAGGTTTGCCTCGTTGTACAGGACCTCATTGGGATAGTACTTCTTGTACTCAGACTCGGGTGTACGATACAACCGGAGACAAGTCCGAAGACATTGTCTCTCGAACAACCTCATCTTTTCCATCTGGGAAGGACTCACGTTGAACCACAATGGACAACCGTATGCCATAATTGGCCGGATGAGGGCCATGTAGCAGATTACCTTAACCCTGGTATCAAGTTGGCTGCTGTAAAACAACCTCCTTGCCACAGCAAAGGCCTTTTTAGCTTTGGCCAGAGCAATATCTATATGTTTGTCAAAATACAGATATTGATCCAGCCAAATGCCAAGATACCTAACTACACTTTTCACATCTAAAGGGCGTCCCTGTGGGTCAACAATACCGAACTTACGCCAGTTTGTGCGCGTATCCCATGATGCCATGTACAACGGGGTTCTGAAAAGGATAGTTTCACACTTCCTGAAGTTGATAATCAACTTCCAGTCGTCGCAAAATCGCTGAATTTGTTCGAAGTCACCTTGCAATAAGATATTTATTTCTTCGACCTTCGGACCTGATCTGTACGCCACTAAATCGTCGGCGTACGCAATTAAGTGCGGCATTGAACCTATCAGATCAGCAGTGAATATTGAAAACAGGATCGGCGAACCAACCGCTCCCTGTTGCAAACCGTTTTTGATGTCAAAGACCGTGGAAGAAGTTACATCGCCACTTTTCACGACGAACTTTCTACCTGTTATCATGTCATAGATCATGTATAGCAATGGCTTACTTATGCCGAGCCTGACCAGCTTGAGGAAGAGGCCCTCCAACCAAACGGTGTCGAACGCTTTCTCCAAGTCTATCAGGCAAGCACCCGTGCATTGTTTCTTGTCTTTATTCCATTGAATGTCGGACACTAGTTTAGACGCGGCATGTATGGTTTCATGCCCCGCCCTGAATCCGAACTGGTTGTCCGGTATGATATTATTTTCCTCAACCCATTGTTTCAGAACGTTGGCTAAGTCATGTAGAGCGGATGGACACCATAGCTCGGGCCCGAAGTATCTTTGAATCCGAACCTGTCGGGAAACGCAACAGAGGACGCCCGTGATTAAGGTGGCGCACCCAAGTGTGTGACGGTTTCGAGTTCGTCGAGGTCAAGCCCTTCACCACAGCTAATTCAAAAAGAGAGGGACGGAAATTACCGTTCTTCATTGTTCAGCTGTCACCCAGTAGCAAACGAGATCGGCTAAACGATATTATCTCTTTAGCTGACTTCAGATGCATCTGGGAAAGTGTTAGGTTTGGACACGCCGCATCGAACTTCCAAATGAAGCCTCGATGCGTGAAGTGTAGCGAAAACCACAAGACGGAGGATTGCCGGATAGGGAAAGAGGGAGAAGCTGACAGAAGTTAGCTCAAGTGCGCACTCTGCAGGAACGCTGGGCACACTGCCAACTATCGGGGTTGCCCTAAGTTACAGGAGCGGAAAACAAAATCGGTTCTGCAGAAGCAGCCCCCAGTGAAATATCCACTCGGGGCAGCCATATCCGTCACACCCGAAGTGACTTTCGCCCAAATGGCGTCTGTCAGGGCAAGTACGAAAAAGCAGCAACTACCAAAGATAGCGCCACAAACCTCAGTGCCAAGAGCAGACTATCCAACGCCTGATTGGAAATCCTCCATTTAAAGGCGTATGGATTCGTTAGAGCAGCAGGTTGCCAAAATTCTGGCGCTCCTGCAGAATCCAGCACGTCACCAGTCCTTATGGCTGCGCAGATGGAGCGTACTTTCAAGATCCTTGCAGTAAATGCAAATTCATTGATAGGGATTCCTCGAAAAAACGAGTCTATCGATTGTTGGACAATCAATTCCCAGAGCTATTTCTGATTAGCAAAACTAAGCTAACACGGAGGACATATTGGAGCACAGTTATTATAATCTTATCAGAAGAGACCGGCCCAACTCCAATGGTGGAGGCGGTGTTACGATGTGTATAGTAGTGAGGTACGACGGTTTCAGGTGTTGCATCGTGTGCATTTCTCTCCGCAGTGGAAAGAAGCTGCATGCGGTGTCAGCGTACTCCTCCGGCTCCCTCAGTTCCAGTAACTATTTCAGAGCTCGATTCACTCTTTCGATATCTAAGTCTGGACTCGGAGGAGAACTATTTCAATTTGGCCGGAAACTTTAACGCCCGTCACGGTTATTGGGTAAACATGGCTTCCAATAAGAGAGAGGACCAGCTCTATAGCTGGTTCTGCTTGTACAATGTGGCGTATGGACTCGATTTAAAAGCAACCGAAATCACGTCCTTCCCCAGGAGCATAGCGTTCTTGGATCTCCTGCAGTTTGGCGCAGGGTTGCAGCTGACAGACACAAACGAACAAACGGTACACTGCTTGAACACTTTCGTGTACCTCAGTGACCATTGCGGACTTAGTGCCGAATTCAAGATCCCCAACGACATTGCGGAATTAGAACAGTTTGTTCTAATTCATACCCACAATTACAGCAGTGAAAACTTGTACCTCAATGCGACAACTGACGCACTCCACCAACACAAGAGTAGACTCCTATCAAGATTAAAAACCTTGTACAGGCGGTTTACTGACAGACGCAGCGAGGAAGTTAGGACACTGAAATCGCTCATTAAGAATGTACAAACGTTAGTTGTGCAGAATTACAGAGTTTCTGTAAACACGTACTGGAACAACAAGATTCGGGCTGTCTAACAACCCGAATATGTTTCCACAAATTAACGAATTCTTCCGGAAAAAAAATGGCGATCTTCCGTGCCTTAAGCTTCCCAGGACGACACACAATGAACACATACTGACTACAGCAGGTATTGATTCCAATAACGCCGTACTAGACGATGACTTCTTTGTGATACTGTGAAGTACTAGGCGCAGTTTTTCAAGAAGTGTACAAGGTGAACGAGAGTGTTCACCCGAACCACGACCTGGAGACAAACGTGCAAGCTAGCAACTCTCAACTTCGAAAAGATCTGCAGCAATGTCGATCTGACAACATCGGCTTTGTCCAGTTCAGTGACGAAAACATGGCAGACAATGTCATCGCTGACGAAGGGGTGCATCCCCCGCTCATTTCGAAGGCAGATCTTCATGCAGTCTTCGAATCATTAAAGAAGAAAAAGTCGGTTGAAATCGACGGTATCTCGAACATTGTGTTAAGACGTCTTCCTTAATAAAGCACTGCTGTACCTGCTGTATAACATGCTTACCGCTCGGAGGTTCATTGTCAAGAAGGGCTATACCTTTACAGGTATTTTTGAAGTTAAAAGTGGTCTCCAGCAAGGTGCCGTTTATTCCCCGATCTTGTTCAACACTTTCTAGAGCGATCTAATAAGTTCTCTTCCCCACGCAATTGCGTATGCCGATGACTTGATCGTGTACGGATCAAGCAAACAGGTCAAGGACATTACTACGCTCGAAGCAGGGTGGCTCTGACTCATTCATAAGAGATTGCGATGACTGGAAGCTGAATATCAACTTTCAGAAGTCGGAAACTATTCTGTTCAGGACGCCGTTGTATAAGGCTTCGGCGGATACAAAAAAGAATTGGCGAAAGTTCTCTATTGTTGGTCGGCACGGGAAACCACTGGCGCAAAGGATTGTGGTCGGTTACCTGAGGATCTGGCTAGCTCAGTATATATATTTTAACAAACATAGATGCTGCTCTAGCCAGAGCCCTAGGCGTTTTTGCTCTTGCAAAGAGACTTTTTTACAACAGCCACCTCTATGCAAGGGTAAAGATTATCTGCTACATAGCCCTCATGAGTGTAAGCCTGATGGAAGATTCGGGTGTTTGAGAGGGCTTGCCTTCGCCTTTACAGAACACCAGAGTCCCAGTACATAACATTCTACTACAAAGAGGCTTTATACAACAGCGCGAACCTGATACGAGTGGACAATTTCCTTTCCATACTGCGAGAGCGATGAACTCGGTAAATAACTTGATCTCTCGGGCTTAATACCCTAACCGTCAGTACCACGAGAGGGTACGTTTTAACGGCTTCGTCCCCCAGAAGCAATCCTCCATTATGACAAGCACGGTCTGATGCAAAATTGAAGTGCGGTACCGATCTTATATCACATCGCCAGGTTAGCGGAGGAGCTGACTCCTCCGCTTCAGCATGGCAGTTTCAAGGCGCGATGTTCGGGATGTTGGAAGGCAACGTCGAAAATGCTGGTGGCTGAGGAGTGAAGGAACTCCTTAGACCGTCAGAAACCCGAACCCTTTAGACCCGGTTTACAATGGTCAGTGCGTATCCCCGAATGAGGAAGCAGTCGGTCGCTGTCTTGCGGCAGTAATGTTGCATGCAGTTACAACCTTTATTTTTTGTTTGTTTGCTATGACATCTGTGAAAAATATTTAGTATGCATCAAGTCATTGAACAGACAAAATCATAATTTTTCATCGTGTTGAAAATGTCGAATTTTGTACCAGAAGGTTTATTAATTTTTTGTTTTCATTTGAAGAAAAGTCCTGCAGAGTAGCATCGATTGCTTGTCGATGCATATGGCGATCATGCTCTATCAGAAGCAACATACCAAAAATCTTTGCAACGGTTCAGAAAAAACGATTTTGATGTGAGAAATGAAGAAAGTGGTAGACCACCAAAAAAGTTTGAAGACGCCGAATTGCGAAACGATATTGGATGGAGATGACACCTTGACTCAAAAGCAAATGGCAGCAATGTTAAATGTTGCACAACAAACCATTTCTGACCGTTTAAAAGCTATGGGAAAGATCCAAGAGTGTGGAAAATGGGTGCCACATGAATTGAACGAAAGACAAATGGAAAACCGAAAACATTTTGCTTCAAAGACACGTAAGAAAATCGGTTTTGCATCGGATTATTACTGGCGATGAAAAATGGATTTATTTTAAGAATCCTAAACGGAAAAAATCATGGGTTAATCCGGGACAACCATCAACATCGACTGCAAAACCAGATCGATTCGGCAAGAAGACAAAGCTGTGTGTTTGGTGGGACCAGAAAGGTGTGGTGTACCATGGGCTCCTAAAACCTGGTGAAACCGTTAATACTGAAAGCTACAATTGAACCATGCATTGATCGAGAAAAGACCAGAATTGGCCAGAAGACACAGCAAGGTAATTTTGGTCCATGACAATGCACCTGCACACAAAGCAAAACCGGTTCAGGATACAATCAAAACACTTGGCAGGGAGCAGCTACCCCACCCGCCGTATTCACCAGACTTGGCTCCTTCCGACTACCATTTGTTTTCATCGATGGGACATGCATTGGCTGAGCAGCACTTCGATTCCTACGAAGAAGTCGAAAATTGGGTGTCTGATTGGTTTGCTTTAAAAGACGAATAATTTTATTGGCGTGGTATTCACAAATTGCCAGAAATTTGGTCAAAATGTGTAAAAAACAATGGCAAATACTTTGAATAAAATGTTTTTACTTTCCCATTAATAATTTTCATATCGGTACACCTGATATATTATCTCAACAGCAATGTTTTTTTTTCAAATATGGCCTCAACCAGCATGCCTCTCCAGCCAGCACGATCTTTCGCCAGCTGCTTCCAGTGGCGCACACCAAGTTGGTTGAGGTCCTTTTCCACTTGTGTGCGCCATTTAGTGCGTGGACGTCCTCTGTTGCGCTGTCCCAATGGGTCGGTGTCGAAGACTCTTCGGGCTGGAGCTGTGGTGTCCATCCGCTCTACATGACCTAGCCATCTTCAGCGTTGGATCCGAAGACGCTTAACTAGGTGGATGCCGCTGTACAACCCGTTCAGTTCTTGGTTGAATCTTCTACTCCAGACGCTATTAACGCAAACAGGACCAAAGTTCGCACGCAGAACGTTTCTCTCAAAACAAACGAAAACTTCTTCATCTGCGATGATCAGAGTTTTATACAAAGTCAACTTGGTGTTTCGAGAGATGGCTCTGTTTGGCAAGAGTAATTCTGCGCTTGATCTCGGTACTGGTGTTATTGTCGTTGTTTACTCCAGAGCCGAGGTAGACGAAGTCCTTGACTACTTCACAATTTCTGCTGCCCATTATGATGCTCTCTTCAAACGTCGATGTTGTGTGTCCTTTCGTGCCAGCAAACGCCCCATTGACGGCTCGCTGTGTTCGTCCAATCACGTCAATGTCGTCCGCGTAAGCAAGCAGTTGAACGGACTTTTGGAAGATCGTGCCTCGGGTGTTTACGTTTGAGTTTCGCACGATCTTCTCAAGTGTGATGTTTAAGAAGTCACATGACAGCGTGACACCTTGCCTAAAACCTTTTTGACATTGAAGGTCTCGTTCGTTACCGACCTTGATGGAGCAGCGAGAGTGTAAATATTTGGTCTATTGTGGACTTTCTTGGCCTGAAACCGCACTGATAAGGACCTATCAGGTTGTTGACAAAGGGTTTCAGGCGTTCAGACAGCACGGCAGAGAATATCTTGTAAGCGATGGTCAAGAGGCTGATCCCTCGATAGTTGGCGCAGTCAACTTTCTTGTGGACCGGACAAACTACGCTGAGATTCCACTCATCGGGCATGCTTTCCTCCGACCATATCTTACAGATGAGCGGGTGCAAAAAAAAAAAAAAAAAACAAATAAATAAATAAAAAAGTGAATAAATAAAATAAAAAAAAAATAAATAGTTGGAGTAAATAATAGAGTTATGAATGCAACAAATGATGATAACTATACGTTTTAATAATATAAATAAATAAATAAATACATTAATAAATAAATAACTATAAATTATAAAAAATAAATAAATATGTGAATAATAAATAAATAAATAAATATATATAAATAATAAATAATTAAAATATACAAAAAATAAATAAATAAATAAATAAATCAATAACCAGTAAATAAGCCAATAAATATATATATACATAAAATATTATTACAAAGTTACAAAAGGATATTCATACAGACATTGCAAGAGTAAACGAAACATTCCATTACTTACAATTAGGTAAAGAGCTCGTTTATAAGAGGATTATCAGGAATGCCGCATCTGACTTTGAATGATTCAGAGAGCCTTTGTATTTTGTTAGAGATCAATTCAACATTAGCCTTATAAAGTAAGTTCCTAGTAGGTTGATGCCAAGGAAGATTCAGCATCATTTTTAAGATTTTGTTCTGTGATATTTGTAATTTTATTATGTAGCACAATTTCCCCAGACTTGGCACCCATACAGAAGAATTGCTTGGGGTATAGCTTTGAATATATAATATAATAAAGTATCTTGTTTGCATTTGAAAGTAAAGACCTTCTGTTTATAAAAGGGTATAATGTTCTTAGAGCAATGTTATACTTTTTAAGAACTTGTGAGTGGTGTTCCTTAAAAGTCAGTTTTTTATCAAGATATATGCCTAGATATTTCACAGAATTTTGCCACAATATTAAGTTCCCTAAGATATTTAGGTTATTTGAAGGTAGGAAACAAGACTTTTTCTTTCTGCTAAAAAAGATAGCTTGAATCTTATCGACATTAATTTTTATTTTCCATTTTGAAAAATACTCGAGTAACAATTTAACCGCATTTATTAAGTTTGTCTCAATATTGAAACTGAACTCATTCGAAGACAAAATTGCTGTATCATCAGCATATATGGCTGTATCACAGTAAGGGAGAGTAGGAAAGTCAGACGTAAACAAATTATACAGAACTGGACTAAGGACTGAGCTTTGAGGAACACCAGCAATGACGCTAACGACATTAGAAATACCACTCTTAACATATACTTTAAAGTATCGATCTATGACAAAACTTTTAACGATTTTACATAGAAACATAGGAAAATTAGACTGTAACATTTTGTATATAAGTCCGTCTTGCCATACAGAATCGAACGCTTTTACGATATCGAGCAAGATCATACCTGTAGATTTTCCTACTGCACGATTAGCTTTTATGATATTGCATATCCGTAGAACTTGGTGTGAAGTACCATGATGTCGCCTAAAGCCAAATTGCTGGTTTGGGTAAATATTGTGAGCATCGATAAAGGATAGTAGCTTTTCTTTTAATATGTTTTCAAAAATTTTACTTAAGCTATTTAGTAGGCTAATTGGTCTATAACTCTCAATTCCGTTAGAGGGCCTACTTTGGGTATTGCAACTACTTTTGCTTATTTCCATGCAATCGGAAAATACTGAACTTTAAGACATGAATTGAAAATGAATGTAAGATATTTTATATCCATTTTGGTGAGATGTTTGAGGTAAACGTTTTTAATGTTGTCTACTCCACCTGTTTTCCTTACCTTTAACCTATTTACGAAGAAATGTGTATCTTCTTCTGAAATAAATTCGTTAAAGGGAGTCATGTTCATGATTTGAAGAATTGAAAGTTTGAAGAACATCGTCCACTGCAGAAAAAATTCTGGCGTTTCCTAGGTGTTGAGACAGTATTTCGAAAAGCTATATGACGATACCTTTGCCAGTTTCTTCTGTGCATATTTCTAATTCTGATAAGTTCTAAAATGTCAGCGGGAAGTATCAGACTAATATTTTTCTTCTGAACTCTAGGAATATTATTGTTTGCAGAGGTAAGGATGTTGTGCGAAAACATTTGGACAATTGAATCAATATCCTCTTTGGTTGAGATCAGGTCGAGATTCATCGAACTGTCTCTGAGCTGTGTGTTCAGTTCTCTGCGATATTTTTTCCAGGCAGCATGTTTGAGATCTAGGTAGTATTCTTTTTTCTGCACTCCTGACCCACTTATTTTTGTAAGAACTAGATTGTGGTCAGAGCTGAGTTCATTTATAGCGATTGGTTGAGATATCAGACTAGGAACATTTGTTACAAAGAAGTCAAGGACAGACGGATTGCCATTAGCACGAGAAGGTACGTGGGTAAAACTAGGAGGAAATTTAAAGGAAACAGGTAACAAAGAAGACAAATCAGACAAAATGATACCCCAGGAATTTGCTCTAGCACAACGCCCAAACCATGTGCCTGCAATTTAAACCACCTCCTACCAAAAACATGCAATTCATACTAAGGAGCTTTCTTAGATCCTTTCAAAATGCATGGCATCTTTGCTCACGAGTAAAATTTCTTCTCATTTTACCGGGGAAATACACACAAAAAATCTTTACTTTCGTTTGGTCGAACAAGGTTATTTCAATTCCCACATTTTCAATGTACGTAGTCTGGATACTAGGCAGAAGCTCGTGTTGAAGTGATCTCTTTATCATTATTGCTACACCCCCACCTCTTCTATCCACCCTGTCCACACGATAACATTTAAAAGTCGGGGTGGAGATACGTATATCTGAGTTTAGCCATGTTTCGGTTACCAAAGCAATATCAATGTTGTTCTTATTTAAGAAATGTATAAATTCTACATGTTTTTGCTTTATAATTCTAGCATTCCATGTTATACTATTTATATTGTTGTTACTTAAATTACTTAACATGATTATACAAAAACTTAGTAGCTAATTGCGACAACATTAAATTGATCTATTCTAGATTTACATGAACCAAGTTTAGTGACCATTTCCATGACCAGTGAATTAAGTTCCTCCATTGTGAACAACTCACCGCTTCCATAAGAGGCTGAGGCATTGTTGTTGCTAATTTCGGCAGTTGACGGAGGCATTTCAGTCGATGAAGGTGCATTATATGCCCAAAAGTTAGAAGACGTGATGTTGTTGGTGTTCTGTACTCTTTTTAGATGCTTTGTTGGGAGTGATGGAAAGTCACTCATAGAAAACAGTGACATGTTGTTGTTGTATTGTTGAAGGGCAGCGCTGTTTCTTACGTTGTTGTTGCTGTTTCGTCTGAGCGAGCTTTTAGCTCTAATATGTTGTCTCATTTCAACATATTTGCTCCTACTCACACATGTGCTATCCGTAGACACATGATTACCATGACAGTTGGCGCATTTTTGCATGTTCGGGCTAGTGTTACCACTCATTAGTCTTGTGATGACCGGAAAGCTCCAATTTATTTGGGTGTGAAATATAGAGCGATAATTTTTTTTAAGTTCATTCAACTTTATGGATCTGTTTTCCACAAACACAATGTAGAAAACTTCAGTGTATTTTTCGTATGTCTTTGATATTTTTTAATGGCTTTGCATTTCAGACCAAGTCGGATAAGTTCGTATTTCAGTATAGAAGTGTCACATTCGTGCAAACCGAATAATACAAACTTAAGAGCTTTTTCACTTCTTAAATTATGAGTGAAGTATTGGCAGTTTTTTTATCAAGCATTTTAATTTATTAAGCACGTTCTTTTAAGAATCGATACTTTCGCACATAATTTTTATTCCGATTGAAATTATTTTGATTGCATAATCACAAACACTGATGAATTTCCTTAAATTATGCACAAATTCGGGAGACTTTCTTAAAAGTTTGATTGAGGGCACATTAACTTTGGTAATTTTCTGTGGCAACACTTGGTCGTCCATCTCATTTTCATTGTCACTGTCGAGCAATTCCAGAGGTCCAAAAAAAATTGGAATCGGTATGCCTATTACTTGATGCCATTTTCACAAGTGGTTTCTGTTTTTTATCCGAGGACGTGTGATAGTCCCCGGAGTTTGGAGATCTCTTACTTTTACGAATTTTGGCAACGGAAAAACGATCGATGAGATGAATTTTGTTAATAAAGCGTGTATATCGTGTCAGCGGTCAAAGCGCAACTGAAAGGTGTGTGGGAACCGCGTGCTCATCACAGAGAGGTTACGCCCCCAGGCGAAATCTACCAGCCTGAGTCCGTTTCCGGATGTGTTGTCGTGCAGGCTGTGTTTTCCGATGACTCTATCGGCATCGATGGATGGACCGCCAACCAAATCGACCATGTGCTTATTGACGGAAGACACGCGTCAAATATCCTGGATGTGCGAAAATTCAGGGGGACAAACGTCGATCTCTGACCACTTTTTTGTTGCAGCAAGATTCAGAGCTCGACTGTCAAATGTCGAAAAGCTGCACCAGCCGACAAAGAGAACTTTTGACATTGGACGCCTAATCATACCGGAGATTGCCAGAGCCTACGAAGAGCAATTGAGTGAGAGACTCTCCGGTATGCCTACGTCAAGTGCCAACGAGATGTGGTTGCATTGCCGCTCTGCCATCAAAGAGGTGACGGAAACTACATTAGGCTACCTGATGGCGAGTGTGAGCAGAAAAAACGTGCAACCGACGAGGCATACCAAAAAGCGCTGCAACGGAAAACAAGAGCAGCACAAGAGGAGTACCGGGCTTGAAGACGGGAGGAGAAAAAGCTTCTACGCCTGAAGAAAAAGTCTCTCGCAACCTCCCAGCTCAAGGATATCGAAGAGTCTAGGGCTAGGCTAAAATACGGGCCTTTTACAAAAAAGCCAAAAGCCTGGCCACAGGCTTTAGGAAAGGCACCCAGGCTCTTCGAAATTGGGAGGGTAACCTAGTTACGGACCCACAGAGAATAGTGGATGTGTTTAAGCAGCACTTCCAACAGCTGCTTAGCGTGCCTGACCAGGAGAGAGTGATAGGGAACCAGGAAATCCCAACTCCAGTCGACGAAGAAGTCCTCCCACCTAGCTTTGAAGAAGTCGGTACAGCCATTAAAAGGTTGAGGAACAACAAAGCCGCAGGCTCAGATGGCTTACCGTCGGAGCTTTTCAAAGCTGGTGGCCATGTAATGGTAGGAAGCATGCACCAAATTATTTGCCGAATTTGGGAAGATGAAAGCATGCCCGACGACTGGAATATCAGCTCCATACGCCCCATCCACAAAAATGGCGATCCTACCTCCTGCAAGAACTACAGAGGTATATCCCTGCTCAATGTCGCCTACAAGATCCTATCCAACGTACTGTGTGAACGTCTAAAGCCGTTTTACACCGCACTAATCGGCACGTACCAGTGCTGCTTCCGGCCCGGCAAATCGACTACAGACCAAATCTTCACACTAAGGCAGATCCTGGAGAAGACCAGCGAGTTTCAAATCGATACTCACCATCTTTTCATCGATTTTAAAGCCGCATACGACAGCATTCATCGCAAGGAGCTATTCGAAGCGATGGCCGAATTCGGGATCCCGGGAAAACTGATCCGGTCGTGTCACACCACGCTAACACATACGCGATGCACCGTGCAGTTCGGTTCAAAAACCTCTGAACCGTTCGAAACCTGCACCGGATTTCGGCAAGGAGATGCGCTGTCGTGTGATTTCTTCAATCTGGTACTGGAGAAGATAGTGCGGCAGGTAAAAGTCAAGAAGGCACTATCTTCTACAAGTCAGTCCAGCTGTTGGGATGCGCGGATGACATCGACATTGTCGCGCGGTCCCAACGTGCCATCGTGGAAGCTTTCACGGCAATTGAGGAACAGTCGAAACGAGCTTGTCTTAAGGTCAACGAGGACAAAACAAAATATATGCTGTCGAGCAAACAACGATCCGTCGAACACCACCTAGGCCAAAACGTCACAATCCACAGCTACAATTTCGAAGTAGTAAAGGAGTTTTTCTACATCGGGGGCAAATGTAAACTCCACGAATGACATCGTAGTGGAGATCCGACGTAGAATCGCAATTGGCAACCGATGCTACTTCGGTCTGTCAAAACTACTGGGCTCAAAACTCCTGACGCGAAGGATCAAAGTCAAGCTCTACAAAACCCTTATTCTACCAGTCCTACTTTATGGAGCCGAAAGCTGGACATTAAGTTAGGCTGCAGAGCTGATTATTGGTGCCTTCGAAAGAAACATTTTACGTCGGATATATGGTCCGGTCTGCGAGGAAGGCGAATGGAGGAAAAGACACAACTGCGAAATCTACGAGCTGTACAAGTCCGAAAGGCAAAAATTCGTCGACTACACTGGCTCGGCCACATCGAGCGAATGGACAACATCGCTCCATTATATATGGATCTTTGTAGACGCGACTTACTAGTTTTGCACTGATTATTAAGTTAGTATTCTAGTACCAAATCATTCACTTGTTATTATTTTCCTTATATGGATCTTTGTTGACGCGACTTACTGGTTTTAATTTTTTTTCTCGGGAGCGCGGCGGTTACTTGAGGCGACAGATTTTTATTATATTCACTCGCGACGACCAGTAGTCCCTCCTCGGGCGCCAATTAAATTTTCATTTTATTAATTTGAAAAAAAATTTATTTGCGACTCTGTTGGGCAGAACTTATTTTTTTTAATTCTAAATTTTTGTTATATTTTCTTTAACTATTTATATTTTCCTTAACTTTTCTTAAGCTTAACTGTCTTAGCCATCGTTCTTACATCTAACCTACTGACCCTATACGTGTACTCTAAAATAGTACTATCTAAATTTTAATGTGCCTTTCAGCGTTAGCAAATTTATTGGAATGCAGGCATCTCCGGTATCGCATGTGCACGAAGTTACACACGAAGTAGTGGTGGCAAAAGTGTGGTAATGTTCAAGTCGTAATTGTGCAGTAGAAGTAAATAAAGCAGTGCATAGAATTTTTGAACTGATGAGTTTCATTTCGTCACAATATAGTGATCGAACCCTTTCGGACATATTAATCGTGAATACGTAGACACAGTTTTTTGTGTAAAATGTAAAAATACTATAATCCTCGATGGAAAAACTTTTAACAGAATCTAACTTTTAATTAAGTTATTATTATTTTGACCATGTTGAGCACAGAAATTCTTGAATTAGCCACCTTCTTTTTTATTCTTTTTATGACTTGTATATTACTGTCAAAAATGCATGCATTACATAAACATAAAATTCGTTGATAGTCTGGGGCAATCAACTGCGAATTAGGACATATCTATACTAGTTCAAAATCAGTAACGAACAATTAGTAGAATGGTTTTGAAAAACGCGATGAATATTGACTCGCAAAACCAATAATTGGATTGAGAAATTTGTAGCGGCAGGAGTTGCATTATTGAGTAAACTAAAGGACCATCTATTAAGAATCATTAAACAAATATACTTAAACTTGTAGTACGTTCAATTTTATTTGATGTTTCCCATATTTTGTTTTCTCGCGCATATCTTTCTACTCTGATCAAATTTTTTACCAGTATTCCCACAGAGAGGGTAATTTCCCACAATCTGGCAACACTGATTTGAAGAAGTCATAGACTATGATTCTCAGAAATACCAAGAAAAGAAAGTTAAGCCCATTTTAAAACCGATTTGGTCTAATCGTACGCGCGTTGCTACACATATTACAATAACAAAAATTGTTTAAAAATCAATAAATGTTTAGGGCCTATCTATTACCATCTAACGTCTATAAAGGACAAGACAACATTTATTATTATTTATAGAAGAAAAACGAAGAAAATAGTAATAAAAATATAAAAGACACATTTCTGCTTAATTTTTCTAAATTGTTGATATTTCTTGCGAAATACGGTCAAAGTAATTATACAGTGGCGAGCAAAACCGATCGAATAAATGAAAAAATTCAGGAAATCTTTCATAACATATTTATTTATAGTCATACTAGGATTTCTATTGATTTATTTTATTCGTTGGTGCTTACAGACCAGTATTAAAAACAAAAAATGTTCCTTTAATTAACAAAAAAAAAAACAAAAAATCAAAAGAGTCCTCTATTCGCCTCTATTCGCTTACTTTTGCACGTTTCGCCTGTAGTTCATAGAATGCGTGCAAATCAAAATTTGCCGCTATATTTTTGTGTTCTTTTATCATACATCTGCTCTCACATTTACTGTGCGCAGTTTTAGTTGAATTTTCATGTGAGAAAGTAATTTTGAGTTTATTCTAAAAATCAAATATCTACAGTGGAATGCAAAATGAGAAAACTATCGAGTAGTTTTGAAGATATGGTAGTATCGCAGTCCTCATAGGAAAGGTTTATCCGCTAGGAAAATTGATAAAACGCTGAAAATTAGTCATTCCAAAGTGCTTTCGCTAAAAAAGGAGCCATGTTTGGAAGCGGTTAACACATCCAGTGGTCGTCCACATATGTTATCAGATGGAGATGCACGTCTTATTGAATTTATGATGTTATCCAAACGGACTAAGACACCAAAAGAGAAGGAGAACGAGAGAAATAAGAACGTTAGCGAAGAGCACTTCGTAGAATCGGCCTGGTGTCAGCAATCAATAAAAAAACCTGCGTTGTCTGACAAAAATATTAAGGCTCGGTTGAAGTTTAGCAAGGAACACAAATCTTGGATCATAGATGATTGGAAACGTGTAGTCTGGTCCGATGAATCAAAAAATAACCATTTTCATTCAAAAACATCAAGTTAAAAAAACTATGAACCACAACATACAATAAGTGAATAGTGTTATTAAAAACAGAGGACACTGGACAAAATACTAAAGAATTACAGTACATTAGGGTAACCCAAAACGTGCAAAGTGGACGAATAGAGGTAGTAGACTTTTTTGATTTTATGTATTTTTTGTTAATTAAATGTATTTTTTTGTGTTTATTACTGTTTTGTAAATACCAACGAATAAAATAAATCAAAAGAAATCCTAGTAGGACTATAAATACCAGGTATACCGGTACGCAGTGAGCGTCAAGATACAAATGTCTCGATAGGGAACATTTCTTGTGAAGCCCTTATTTTTTTGTTTGCTTACTATGCTTACTATCTGTGAAAAATATTTAGTATACACCAAGTCATTGAACAGACAAAATCATATTTTTTCATCGTGTTAAAAATGTCGAATTTCGTACCAGAAAGTGATGATGTGCGGAAAGCATTAATTTTATGTTTTCATTTGAAGGAAAGTGCTGCAGAGTCGCATCGAATGCCTGTCGAGGCATATGGTGATCCTGCTTTATCAGAAGAGAACGGCTGGTGAGTTTTATATATGATGCAAGCTGGTCTGGTCCCTTTAGCAGAACTGCATTAAGAGAGACGCCTTGTACTACCCATACCGTTCTTAACTTCTTGGGCTTGTTAGGATTTCATACTGCAAACACTGGGAGATACCACGCCTGGCAAAGTTCAACTATCTCGGATTGCGAAAGTTTTCTAGCATACCCTTTTTCGAAGTATTTATTTATTTCGCGAATGTTCAGCTAAATCAGGTTCCCGCTTTCGCTTTTTGAACTTCCAGAGCAGCGCTGTCTTGAATTTACTTATGGATGGTATGTGTATTCAACAAGTCCAGAACTCGTGCTACAAGACGTTTCGATTATATCGTCGCATTCGTGGAAGACCGGCAAAAGAAGTTGCACAAGAACAGGAACAACAAAATCAACAACAACAGGTGTAAAAAAAACATGAGCGGCCAAAGCAGCAACAACCACCTCTACGGATGCCAAAGAAACCAAATTCAACTACTAGATCCAAGCAAAAAAATTAGCAACAACAACACAGACACAGTAACAAACGCAATAGCAAAAGCAGCAGAAACAACAGTCTTCTTCCAAGGTTTTTGAAAAGATAGTCGATTTCTGAAACAATGAATTGAGTAAAATAATATCATACCGGACAACGAGTTCGGATTCAGAGAGGGGCATGCAACTATACGTGCCAAGTCCAAGCTGTTGTCCGACATTCAATGGAATTAAGCCAAAAAACAATGCATGTGTGCTTGCCTGATTGACTTGGAGAAAGCGTTGGACACCATTTGTTTGGAGGGCTTTTTCCTCAGGCTGGTCAGGCTCGGCGTAAGTAAACCATTACTACATGATCTATGACATAATAACAGGTAGAAAGTTCGTTGTGATAAATGGCGATGTAACTTCTTCCACAGTCTTTGACGATCTTGTTCCTAATATTCACGACAGATCTGATAGGTTCAATGTCGCACTTAATTGCGTATACCGACGATCTAGAAGCGTACAGATAAGGTCCGAAGATTCAAGTAATAAATATGTTACAAAGACAGGCGACTTCAAACGGGATGTCGCTCGCAATCACGCTGATCTCCTCCGAGATATCTGCTCGAGACAGAGAGAGAGTCTGCCATAGAACTGTAATTTTAATAGTGGTTACACCAAAACCAGTCCCTGCCGATGCTGGCTTTTGTAAATGACCATGGTGGCTAAACCAGGTCTACCGATATGAAGTGAGCGTCAAGATACAAATGTCTCGATAGGGAACATTTGTTGTGAACGAGCCCTTATTTTTTTATTTGTTTGCCATGACATCTGTGAAAAATATTTAGTATACATCAAGTCATTGAACAGACAAAATTATATTTTTCCATCGTGTTAAAAATGTCGAATTTTGTACCAAAAAGTGAATTTTTTGTTTTCATTTGAAGAAAAGTGCTGCAGAGTCGTATCGAATGCTTGTCGATGCATATGGTGATCATGCTCTATCAAAAGCAACATGCAATATATGGTTTCAACGGTTCAGAAATTATGATTTTCATGTGAGAAATGAAGAACGTGGAAGCCCACCAAAAAGTTTGAAGACGCCGAATTGCAAACGATATTGGATGGAGTCTACTCTTTCCTGACTGACTTTGAGTCAAAAGCAAATGGCAGCAATGTTAAATGTTTAAGATGTTTAAAAGCTATGGGAGAGATCCAAAAGTGTAGAAAAAATCATGGGTTAATCCGGGACAACCATCAACATCGACTGCAAAACCAGATCGATTTGGCAAGAAGACAATGCTGTGTGTTTGGTGGGAGCAGAAAAGTGTGGTGTATTACGAGCTCCTAAAACCTGGTGAAACCGTTAATACTGATCGCTACCGACAACAAATGATCAATTGGAACCATGCATTGATCGAGAAACAAGCAGAATTGGCCAGAAGACACGGCAAGGTAATTTTGGTCCATGACAATGCACCTGCACACAAAGCAAAACCGGTTCAGGATACAATCAAAACACTTGGCAGGGAGCAGCTACCCCACCCGCCGTATTCACCAGACTTGGCTCCTTCCGACTACCATTTGTTTTCATCAATGGGACACGCATTGGCTGAGCAGCATTTCGATTCCTACGAAGAAGTCGAAAATTGGGTGTCTGATTGGTTTGCTTTAAAAGACGAAAAATTTGATTGACGTGGTATTCACAAATTGCCAGAAAGGTGGTCGAAATGTGTAGAAAACAATGTTTTTTTTTCTAGTGTTTTATTTTCAAAAAACGCTCATACCGGTATACCTGGTAAATACGTTATGAAACATTTCCTGAATTTTTTTATTTATGCGACGGTTTTGCTCGCCACTGTATGTGTCAATTACATAACAATCGACTATGTATTTCTACCAAAATTTAATTCATTACTTCAATAAACAAAATACATGTTGATATACATTTATCGAAGCAAATCCAATAATTCAGATATGCATGCCATTAGGGTGAAAACCAATCAAATTTTTGTGTGCACAGCGAATAAATGAAGCATTAATAATTTAAGATTAATTAGCTAATGCAGGACTGGTAATATTGCTAACCTGGTAAGTGAGTCTGCATTAATTTTCTAGTAATCGAAATGGCGGAGCCCGAATCGCTTGCATCTAGTTTTAGTTTGCTGTTTCTTCTGTGCAAATTTTGTGGAATATATCCACTTTCTTTAAAGACGTATCGTGTAGAATATGCTTTTCAACCTTCGAAGTGGGGTACAGTAATAGTTCTGGTCTTTATGGGAATAAATTTGGTTCTATACAACTTCCTTATATATTCAATGACGGATGAAGATAGATCTATTAAAGCAAAACAAAGTAAGTTTTTTAATTAGTAATCTCTTGTTAATTGCCCACGCTAAATGAGTTTAATAAATCTTAAAATAGTTGTTTGTCTGTCCAAGACGATAAACATTGTACATACGGTTTTAATTTAAATTGGACCTCTTAGTTGATAATTTTCGTAAATGAATGGGTTTTTTTCAATTATATTCAAATCAAATAAAGTGCGTCGATAACTGATATCAAATGACGACAGTTTTGAATTTTGTGGGAAAGTTATGGCAGATACGACTATTTTGTGGAAAAATCGTGAATTGAAAAAAACCATGTACTATTATTTGGAGAGCGCTTAAAACTGCGTACAACTCAAAATAAATAAAAAACATCAAATTCAATTGCGTGTATCTCAGTCAATATGAAACATACAGAGTCCAATTTATTTTTTATTCGATATTTTCCCATGCCTCTGCATTTTTGTTTAAGCTAATCTTGTTTATACTTCTGCGAGATAGATACGTAGTTGTCATTGAAAATTAATTACAAAAATCTTTTCATTTCAACTGACATCAGTTTGCAATTCAATTACTGGTTTTCATTTAATGTAATTGCGATGTTAGCTTAATTAATAGATCTGAAGGTATAGCGGTTTTGACAAGCTGCTCAGTTCAACTTATTTTCCTACACCATTGTTCATAATTATTCATTGATAACTCATGTGATTAGGAGCGGGGCAAAACCTTCGTTTATTAAGATAATGTTAACCCTAAAATATATAGAAAAATCTCACACGCAACCAAATATTTGGTCTGGCAATTGTTGCTGAAGAGAGTAGAGAGCAACAATGTCTTTATATGTAAAACCATTCGCATGTTGAATTGATGTGTTCTCTTTTCCTTTCCTCAGTGGGATCCTGTTCGCCATCACAGTCACTTTTTTTTATGGCTCACTTGGTTCGCCGATTAAATAGTTTACAGTGACACTCAATCCATGGCTTACATAAAACACCCTTATAACCCTACATTATAAGTATTCTACGATAAGGGTGTATTAGTTTGTTATTAGCGGTGGAATGCATATCGCTAAATGAAGTTGATTTTTGTGGTTAGTGGTTACAAAGCCAATGCACGAACGACCCAAAATGGGTGAATATAAATTAAAGTCATCGGTTGGCAATGTGTCGCTAAGCTTTGAAGTGGTACTTGATTTCTGATTAAGCAATAATGTGTAATTTTCTTTTACATTGATGTGATTAACCAAAGATTACTTTTATTAATACTTTAAAGAAATAAAACTATATAAAATGCCAACAGGTACACTTACATTTGTGATTGGACTGTTTTTGAATTACATTGCACCGACTATGCTCGTTGTTGATCAAATCGCAGCATTGTGGAATCAGTCTAAAATTGGAAGTTATTTTGATAGAGTTAAATCCGTTGATGAAAAATTGGCAAAGGAGGATATATACATTAACAATGGACAAGTTAAATCACGAATAAACATCATGATTATCACTACAGTATTGGCCGAAGTGACTATAATGCTGTCGACTTACATATTTCTCGTTGATTATACAAAATGGTATTCTATTCTTTGGATTATGTCTTGTATCCCTACATTATTCAGCGTATTTGATAAAATTTGGTTTGCCTCGCTTCTCTATGGATTAAAGCAAAGATTTCAAGCTATCAATAATTGTCTAGATAATTTAGTAGAAATGCATTATAAAGTTCGGTTAGCGCAACAATCAAATCGTCCAGATATCTTAAAAATAAATTTTACAAGCTCTGCGGGATCTCAAAACAAGAATAAAGTTTTTCCAAGCGAAAATAATGGTAATTTTTTTAACTTAATCAACATAAAATATAACATCAAAAATAAAAAAAAATGTTTCAGTATTTTTGCCAACATCAGAAAATTCGTTTGGTGTAAATCACGGTGAGAGCAAAGACAAAATTGGAAGCACAATAGCATTGTCTAGTGAATTAAGTAATAATCAAAAAATGGATATAAAGTTAACAAATTTTTGTCAACTGCATGATGAAATATGTGAATTGGGGAAATCACTTAACGAGTTATGGAGCTATCCTATTTTGGTACTAATGGCGTATGGATTTCTAATATTTACAGCTCAATTATACTTCTTGTATTGTGGAACACAGGGACAGGTAATTTATAAAAATATGCATTGCCGTGATGAGAATTTTTTTTTTCAAAATGCGAATGCACGCAATCTTAATGACCTTTTGCAATGAAATGAAAATGATTTTTTAAGCCAAAATCCGGCTCCAATTACAGCTACATCCCTAGTTCTGATAATAAAACTAACATAAAAATTGTGAGTACGTTCAAATATGTTTTTTACACACACTTTTGATTATGTAAATATCTAGAAGCACCCTTTGTACTATACAAAATATATATTTTTGATGGCGGACATTTCTCAATAGCCAACGGGACATCTTGCTCTGCTTTTTATTTGTTGAGGAACCCTTAAATCATCTCTTTGATAGATTTTATAAGGATGATGCAGACAACATAATATAATAATACTAAATAAATAATACTACTGCTACAGTCCATAGATAAGCAGGGCCTAGCAGAAATCACTCACGTTGTGCGTACTATTGTTCTGTCACGGGTGGAAAGGACCTACAGTTTTATGCCAACTGCGAGGAGGAAGCTTTTTTTACAGAGTTATACTTCTGAGCATTATCAGTGCCTCGAAACAGGTGCATCCGTTGAAGGTTTTCTTGTCGTTAGGCTCGTTTTTATCGATCAGGGTCGAAACTAGACGTTGAGATTCAATTTCGTAGTCTGTGCAGATAACCACGGGTCACCATGATGATGCAGATAAAGCCTCTAAAATTGTGTTGGTGAATATTCTCATCACAAAGTTGCAGGTTAGAATCCTGACTATCCGAACCTTGGTTAACACTTATAGCTTCTTTTTCTAAACTCAGTTTCACCGAACATTGATATTTGTTTTTGGTAGAGGATGCTGGAAAGGGGGGAGGGGGAGGGGGGGGGGGAGAGTTTATCTCAACCCATTTATCATAACCGAATTTTATGTTGCTTATTTTGAACAGGTTATTGAAGTAATCTCCCAGAAGTCTGAATCTACGGGATGAGAGAGCACTAATGTTGCATAACAGTGGTACAATTGCTTCCTCATCTTCGTCTCTGCAGTTTTCTAAGACGAGGTCATATTGATCTGGTTAAGTACCTGGATACCACATTGTTTTTTTTAAACTTAAATAGAGTTTCCTTGATCGCCATGTTTTCGGTATTCTTTGCCTGGATATTATTTGTGTTCTTATTACAGTACCGCCTGTTTAGCCTATTGGCAACGACCTTCGAACCACTCAGTCTCGACAGACTGGTTCTGCCAGGGTGACTCTTCCATTCATCTGGTGGATTATTATTCTTTTTGGCCAAATTAAAGAGAGGTTGCTGTTCTCATTTTGCTTAACGGAAATACGTTGCAGTTTATGATCAGCACCGATCTCATTTTATATTGATTTTGGAATTGGATTTGTAGCGAGTAGCGGAGAACAGGACTGGAGATTGTGTAGAACTAATTAAGATTCTGCATTCTGCATTGAGTATATAAATATGCACATTAGACAAAACATTATAATTGTCAAGCAAATTCAATTACAGCCAATACCTTCACTTTTTCGATCAGCGAAAAATGCTATAATCACTAGTATTTATCTCCTTTACACCTCTGGCAAATGTATATTTCTAATTTACTTAAGTTGGAAGACATCGCTAGAATCCAAAAGAACTGGAATTTGTTTACATAAATGTGGGGTTGCTGCAGACAGTAATATTCTGTACGAAATAGTAAGTAAATGGGTATGTATTGGGAAATGCATGATTTTTCTTTGCTATACTGGCACCGAATTGTTGTGTTTCTCCAACGCACATTTTGACAGAGCTTGTTGATTTTTTCAGCGGAAAATCGTCATATTCTTCACAATACATTACTAACTTGTTAAAATCAACACATACATTTTATACTCGCCTTCTTTCTCAGGTAAATCATTTGTCATTAAAGTTGCTCAACCATTCTGTTGATTTCTCTGCTTGTGGATTCTTTACACTCGATATGGAGACATTATATGGAGTAATCAAACCAAAAGCAATAATAAATGTACATTTTCACATTGATTTTGTAATTTTAGGTGAGTGGAGGAATAACGAGTTATCTAATAATTCTTATTCAATTTAACTTAGCTGCACAGCAAGCCAAGGACGCAATATATACAAGTGTTGCGACGTACAATGAAACAGCTAACCTCATGATAGATGACGGGCAGAATGTGTCTGGCTTACATATGCCCGCTATGAGTGGTCTTTCAGGGATACTGGGAGGAGATGAAAACTATGAAATTGACTCCTCCGATTCACTAGAACTATTTTCTTCTACTTCGTCAACAACTGAGGGTCCATTTTAATTATTTATTATCCAAACAGATATTATAATATTACGTAACTTAAACGACACATTTGATCACTGTTTTTGCATAGATATGTATGTTTGTATGTTAAAAAAACTCGCAATATATTTTTAAATTCACCTTAATGGTTGAAAAGTGTTTACAAATTTGACATCTTAATTTTATAATCCACAGTAAGGGAAATGTGAAATTAAGAGCGTTGTATCATCCGTTATAAACAGTTTCAGATTTTGGCCAACTACGTTAATTTCTTGCAGTAAATGTAGTTGCATATTTAAGGCCATGGACGCCGATTTTATCAGTTGTTCACAGACCTCCAAACGGAACATTCAGCTTTCAGCTTAGTGCAAAAAGCGAAAGAAATCAGTTATCAAAAAAGACGTTAAGATTGCTGTGTTCAAACCGGCGATGAACAATTAGTAGGATGGTTTTGAACAACGCGATGAATATTGACTCGCAAAACTAAAAATTCGATAGAGAAATTTGTAGCGACAGGAGTTAAATTTTTGAGTAAACTAAAGGATCATCTATTAAGAATCGTTATATAAATGTACTAAAAATTGTAGTACGTTCAATGATGTTTCCAATATTTTGTTCTCTCGCGCATATAAATTAAACACGATTCCTTTTTCGTTTCCCTCTATGAGGAATTTTAGCAATGTCGTCCTCGGCTTCGCGAAGATTTCGGTTGCTGCTTTGCGGTTGCTGCCTTGCGAATATTGGCAATGGTAATAGTTGACTAGCTTAATCCTGGACGGCTTTCAAGCCCTTCTCTAATCTGAACTTTAACTTGAGTGGTTCTTCTTTTTAACATGCAAGATAGTATGATTAGGGTTATGAGTATCATCACAGCAACACTGTAGACGGCATCATTTCTAGAGATAGTAGTTCTTCTACTACCATTTCACGAGGCTGTAGTTGCATGATGGCTGGTACGGGTTTTAGAGATGAGGTTTGTTGGGACCTTAAGACATGTCCGTTTATTACCAACGAAGTATTTCTATATTTCACTAGGTGAGTTCCATTAAAGTGTTGTGTGACTCTCCATCAAATAGCGCCTTCAAACCGATTCAGTAAAATGATGCCTGGTTCAATTTCATCCACAGCTTGTACGTGTTGGCTATTCGTAAACACGCATGTCGAATTATGGCCTTTTAAAATGTTGGGAATACAGGTTGAATTACTTATATCTATTAGGTTATTTTCATTGCACATTGAAATTGAATTGTACGTATTGCAATTATTAATTAACCTATAATATTTTTCTTTACACACTAGTACATAATTATTAGCATTATCGGAAATTTTAATTATTTTGGCTATTTTTAATAGGCTTTATAAGAAATTTTTCGCAGTTTACATCTTTTGTCAATGGAATGTTTAAAATATAATATAATATTGAGCCATTTGTAAAAATCTTTACTTGAGAGAAATCCAAATCAGAATTTTTTACAAACATTTGATATTGGTCGAGATTTATTTCGTGAATAAGTTTAAAGTATCCATCCTGCAGTTTGGCATTTCCTGCAGCAAGGGTAACTACCTGTGAATTTGAGAAATCAAGTATCTGCACTTCTACGCTACCCCAAACAGCTAATAGTCTGAAATCAAAATAGTGTTAAATATATTGTTCTATCTAAGATTACTTTTATGGATTGTCTTATTGTGGATAAGAACAGTGGTTCCAAGGTTTTTTGAATAATTTTTTCTACACAACAACTTAGTAAACTTATTCCCTATACGTTTATTGGTCCTAACAAACACCTTTTCACCTGGTTTAAATTTTCTAGTCTATCTTTTCGCATTGTGGAACGTTAAGTTAGTTCGTTGAGTTTCGGCTAGCTTGTTTTTATCTCATTTTCTAATGCTGATTGCGCTGCATGAATTAAATCAATTGGTCTGTAGTTCGTTACTGAATGGACTGTCCTATTATACTTGACTACAGCAAGCAAAAGAATGTTCTGCTCTAGTTTAGTATAGTTAGCTATTTCAGTAAGAGTACTATGAAACTGTGTAGTAAAAGTGGTCACGCCAAATTGATCTCTAAGCATTGTTTGGATAGTTTTGGAATTCAATGATCTCTCGTTATCGCAAACGATAGTTGTAGTATTTTTGAAAAAATTAAGGATTTCCAAAAAAGTGTCTTTAATGTCAACAATAGAGCGGGAACAAATGGGTTTAACTATTGCAAAATTTATCTACGCATGTGAGATCTATCCGTTGAATAGATATCAATATGGAAAAAATTGTCTGGTGCGGCGGGGTATAGGGGATTCCCTATCATAGGTTTTGGATGATGTCTTTGATACTTTGCCTCATGACAAATCTTACAATTTGAAACTATGTCTTTCAACTTTTTGTTCATTTCGGGGAAGTAATAATCTTTTAATATCTGTTGCAAATTCTCGCGAGCGGATCGATGAGCTCGATTGTGCTCGGTTGTAAGAATTTCTATTTGATAGTTTTTATTAAAAATATCGTGACGGAATTAATAGAAAGAAATATTTTTAAAAGTTCGTCCTGAATGCTCGCTAGGTTTGGAAGGTCACAAGCTAGTCAAGGGCTGATGGTCAGTAAAGATGTTCAAATTCGTTACTCCATACAAATAGTTACGCAGCTTTGGCAAGGCCCAAACGATAGCAAGAAGCTCTCTTTCCTCTATTTGCTTCAAACAGTTTAGAAAGAATTCGTTCTCATCCTCAATATGTTGCCCGTATGATTTTGAAAAAATAATCACGTCATCAATATAAACGTGACAACATTTACCAATTTCCTCCTTAAGAACATCATCTAAAGTTCGCTGAAAAATGCTAGGTGCATTTTAGAGTCCGAATGGGAGTCTGCAGAACTTATATTTGCCGTTGTTGATTGAGAATGCTGTTTTTTCTCTATCACGCTCGGGTAACTTGATTTGATGGAATCCTGATTTTAAGTCCAATGTTGTAAAGGATGATTCACCCAAATTAGCCAAAATGACTGAGGAATCCGGGATAGGGTATCTGTCACTAACAGTTTTCTCATTTAATTTTCTAAAATCAATTACGTGTCGCTTTTTCCGATTTCCAGTTTCGTCGAATCCTTTATCGTCAACAACCCATATAGGATTGTTGTAAGGAGACCGTGAAGATCCTATAATTCCGTTACGAAGTAGATCGGAGACTTCTGCAGCTGCAGCCATTAGGTAGGGGTAAGATTTTGAATAAAAGATATCGTTGCTAGATGTTTTTATTGTTGCAACAACGTTTGTATTGAATGGTAAGGATTCATTGGGATCCGCAAATACTTTTGAGTAACGCTTCAATATCAAGGGCAAGTGTTCAGGTGAGACTTCTTCATTTTTAAATGAAATGTTATTAACTTCTCTACAGTAAAAATATAGCAATTTTTCTTCTCCTTCATTTTGTGTTATGATTCCCTTTTTTAAGTCTAAATAAGTAAAAATTCAAAGCCAATGATACCATCGACATTTTCGAGAGTTGGTAATATGAAAAATATCGTATTTCTATTAAAGATGTTCACTATACATTTGATGTAATCTGATTTGTACCATGAATCGATTTGACAGAAAATGGCACATTTACGTTCTTAATAGCTTTAATGGTGCAGAGATTCCTGATATAATTTTTTTGAGCACCAGTATCTATCAAAACTTCCTCTCGCTCCAACGTTCGACCGATGTAGGGCAGGAAAGACCTTCCTCTTAAAAATTGATCTCATCAGATACTTCAGAAATTTTGTTATAAGGCTGCTGTTCACTGTAGTAGGTTTCGTCGTATTTCCCATCATAGAACTCGTTCTAACAGTATTGCTGATCTTCAACAACATTAGGTCTTAGGTGTGACGGGTTTTGACTTAAGTAATTTATTCTCTGGGGTCATGGGCTTATGTACACAGGGCAGAGTTGCTGACTGCACCCATCCTGGTAGGATGCCAGCGCGATCCCTGCTTGTGCATAAGTCAAGTTGACATACAGCCTCCTCGTGGCGCCCCTGGATAGCTATCACAACAACCGTTGTGTGGTAAACTAATGTATGCAGCGACCCTCTTTAAATAATGGGCCTAGCCTACCAGTTGTAGGTTGTGCGTGAGGTTAACTCCCTCACCACATAAAAAACCAACGGTTACGAACCTCAAACAGGCCTCGGTTATGGACGGATTCAAAGTTGACGACCACAGCAAACGATCAAAGGACAATGATTTTCGGTTCTGCACGTGGAATGTGAGGTCCCTGAACAGACCACGTGCAGCCGATGAACTCGCGGAGGCTACAAAGAGGGAAGGCAGCGCTTATTTGGATGCTGATTCGTTGTTCGAGGCAGACTTAGGCAAAAAGTCTTAAGCTTTGATTATATCAGAGAGCGCCTCATAACAATCCGTATCAAGGCTAAATTCGGGAACATCAGCCTGATTTGCGCCCACGCCCCGACGGAGGAGAAGGATAACGATAGCAAGGATGACTTCTATGATCTCTTAGAAAGAACATACGATCGATGCCCAAGCTATGACACCAAGATCGTTTAGCCAAGTTTTGCTTACCAGTTTCCTTGGCAAAACAAATAACACAAAAATAAAAAAAAAACATAAAAAGAATTATAGCATAAGCCGAAAGGCACAGAAAAATTTACGATTAGAATAGCTGGAGTACCCGTACAGGATCAGTATGTTAGGTGAAAGAACATTTGTTAAGTTAGTTAAGCTAGTTTTAAGCATTTTTGTGTTGACTGTAAGTAAATTAATTAAGAATAAAACAAAAATGAAAACAAAAAAAAAAAAAAAACACCAAGATCGTTCTAGGCAATTTCAACGCACAGCTGGGCAAGGAAGAAATCTTTGCTAGAGCGGAAAACACAGCCTGCACGACAACAAATCCGGAAACGGACTCAGGTTGGTAGATTTCGTCTCGGGGCGTAACCTCTCTGTGATGAGCAGGCGGGTCCCACACCTCAACATCCATAAAGGGACAATCAACCGTCAACCAGATTGATCACGTTGCGATCGACGTCAGACACTCCTCCAATATTCTCGATGTCCGAACGTTCCGAGGAGCCAACATCGACTATGACCATTTCCTTGTTGTAGCCAAGGTAAGGATGAGGATATCGAGAAAAGTACGGAGTCGAGAAAGAACACTACGGTTTGACGTCGGAAAGCTACAATCGCAATCGACCGCTAGCAACTTTGCCGATCGAGTCTCCCAGAAACTCTCTGTAAGTTCAACGCCAAGAAGCCATCAAAAAAGCTGCCACTGATGTGCTGGGTTTTACGACACCACCTAGAAGGAACCCATGGTTTGACGAGTGCAGGCAGGTACATGCAGCCAAGCAGGAGACCTACAAGGCAACACTGCATCGAAGAGAGCTGTTCGTGAGCTCTACGAACAGAAGTGAAGGGAATAGTACCCGCTTCTCAGAAAGAAAAAGAAAAAGCATGAGAAGCGCATGGTGGTGGAGATGGAGAGGTGTAACGACAGGAAGGAGGTCGGAGGAATATTTTACGGAAAGGTAAAACAAGTATCAGGAAGATGCAGACCTCGGACCGAAGCCTGCAGGGATGAAAATGGACAACTAGTAGTAGAATCGCAGTCGATGCTGAGAATTTGGAAAAATCATTTCTGTAGACTTTTAAACGGCGATGACGACACAAATTCCGCTGTCAGGCAGAATGTTCCACTCTATTTGGACGACGATGAACACGAATTCCGTCCCCCCGACTTAGACGAAGTAAAGATAGCGATATCCAGACTGAAGTCTAACAAAGCTGCTGGAGCGGACGGATTGTCCGCGGAACTGTTTAAGGCAGCTGGAGATGACCTGGTTGGGCGCATGCACCAGCTCATCTGTAAGATATGGTCGGAGGAAAGCATGCCCGATGAGTGGAATCTCAGCGTCGTTTGTCCGGTCCACAAGAAATTAGACCCCTTTGACTGCGCCAACTATAGGGGGATCAGCCTGCTTAACATCGCTTACAAGATACTCCCAACCCTTTGTCAACAACCTGATAGGTCCTTATCAGTGCGGTTTCAGGCCAGGAAGGTCCACTATCGATCAAATTTTCTCATTACGACAGATCATCGAAGAAACCCAAGAGATGCAGATCGACACCCACCACCTATTTGTCGATTTTAAGGCCGCATATGACAGCGTGCATAGAGACGAGCTATACAGCGCCGTGTCTAGTTTTGACATTCCTGCCAAACTCGTCAGGCT